>JAOPHQ010004348.1:0-52500 GCA_030340625.1 Merluccius polli
CTTAATTGATTGCTTGCGGCGATAGGAACCAGTCCAAACCGGTTCCAAGGGAGGGAAAAACAAACAGAAAACACACCCTTCAGCACTACTGAAGGGTCATTTTTTAAATGCAGGCGGTTGTTGTTGTCTGCCAGACCAATGTGTTTGGGAGGTCGGGGGGGGGGGGGGGGTACTGGGAGGGATAATGTAGTGGCCGGGGGGGTCGACTCCCAGTTGAAAGGTACTGGGTTCGACCCTTTTCATGTCCTTGTGCTCTGCTCCTTAGTGACATGTATCTGAATTAATTCAAATCCCTTTGGACAAAAGCATCTAAGCACTAATTTCAACGTAAGATATGAAAAGAACGATATGCAATATATGACTTTGATAACGTCGCAAAGTATCCATACGCTGTGACTTGTGTACAACCTCAAATGTGTTTTGTTCTTGTCATTTCATTTTCATTCATGGGTTTTGTATAACTCCACACTGCTCTCCATCCATCTCTACCTCTCTATTGTGACATGGTGCCGAGCCCAGGGATGCTGGGCTTTCTCCATTAAACATTAAAAGGAGGTCATACAGTGTTGAGGCCCCACACGTGAACCCCCCTCGCCCCATGACGCATGTACACACACACACACACACACACACACACACACACAGTCCTGCCATCTTCTATTAAAGTGATGTTGTGCACACGGCAGAGGAAGGGCGTGTACCTGCCCATATAATGGATTCTCTGTGGCTCCTTATCTCACTATCCCATTCTGCTCTGTCGTCGCCGAGCAGTTATATATACAGGCCGTAATGCATTCAGACACCTTAAGCGGGATGGGGGGGTGGGGGGGGTGGTGGTGGCAGGGGGGGATGTCTCGCAAATCCAGGTGCATTTTATACACGGTGACACTTTTACAAGGTAGCTCGCTGTCGACCGCAGCCGTAACGACGCTAATTGTGTTGGAGTTGTACAGGGGTTGTGTCTGGCGGAGGCGCTAAAAATATAAACCCTGCGAGTGTCCTCCTGGGTGCTGGTGCGGGGACCGGAGAAGGGCGAATCACATGTTTCACCCTTCCAACACACACACACACACAAACACACACACCTTGAGATACTCAGCTGGGACGGTTCCTAAATCCCGCGTCGTCACAAAAGGTGACCGGGGTTTTGCAATGAGGTTATGGAACAGGACCTCAGGCTGGCATCTTCAGTTTCCTTTTTTAGATCTCGTCTGAAAACCTATTTTAATATAAAAGTACATACTACTTACTGATAGTGTTTATTCAATTTATTGTGTTTTAATTCAACGTATTTTCCTGTTATTGCACAATTCCAATATTTTTTGCTTTAACATTTATCCTATATTATACTGCTATATAAATGCACTGTGTAACCCTACTTTCTTTTACTGTTTTAACTGTAAAGCACGGTAACTATGTTTTGAAAGGGGCTATATATAAGGTACAAGTTGTTGTTGCTGTTGTATTATGTTCTATACACATGCATCCTCCATGTTGTACCACTGTCCTACCTGCAATGTCTCACGAGTGGCGCGTTCAAGACACACTCGGGAATTACAGCTTCCGAGGTCGAGACGTGTTTTATTGTCCAAAATTCACTTTTTATTAAATTTTTTCTTCAAAGGTGCGAGCTGATACTCTCTCCTTGAACGAATTTGCGCCACAGGGCAGACGAACGGCTCCATTTAGCCTCTATTGGAGGTAGTCGAGGAGAAAAGTCGGGATTAACTCCCGGCCCAATTACAGAGTTGGTTAAATCCTAGCCGGCTGGAACCAGACCAAGGCGGTGGGATCTATGGTGTTTTGAAACAGAATCTTTAAGTTTCAGCAGGTTTGGTAAAATGGCAGTTGAAGAGGAGGGAAGGAGAAGGTGACTATCTGCTATTTAGTAGCAGATGCATTTTCTCCGGCTGACAGTGAATCCAGATACATGTTATTAAGGAGCAGGTAGGGGTTAGGGGGCATCTTGCTCTACGATGGCTGCTGGCCATCATTGAGGCTGTGAACCTTGGGGATTGAACCCGGTACCTTTTGGTCGGCAGCCCTAGCCACTCGATATCCTGCGGCCAACGGAAGAACTGTTATTAAACGTAGTAAGAATTACAATGCAGGGAGGTATGCAAGTCTCAAAGAGGAAAAAAAAAAAAAACTGACGAAGAGAGAAACGGCGATTGTCAGTCATCGCCTAACACGCGATAGCAGATAGCGACACTAGGAACAGGTTGTATCTCGCAGCCTTCACTCACACAGGGAGTGAAGTCTTCCGGACCTCCTGGAAACCTCGGCTGACATGAACCCAGGCGGAGTGACACAGATCGGGGGGGAAGATAACAACAGCACAGCCCAACGCTGGAGGTGTCCCAGGAGACATGAAGGTCAATGACAAGAGGCACCGCCACAGATCCTCCAGCCAAGATAAGTGTGTACAGTCTGTGTGGGTGTGGGGGTGTCTCTGTGCCTGTTTCTGTTTGTGGCCCTTGCCATATTTTATCTGGCAGAGTGCAGTGGAGAGGAGGAGGGCTGTGAAGATAACGTCCTCACGGTCTCGGTGTGAGGCTGTGAACCGACACTCGAGTCACTTCCTATCACGAGTCTCCTCTTAACCTTGGTGGCATCACCCCCTTTTAAAAAGATGGCAGCCGGCACTACGCCCGCGCCGCCGACCCCCCCCCCCCCAGCTCTCCCTCTCTCCCTCGCTCTCCCTCTACAGAGAATTCAGTCAGATGCTATCGCTTATCGGAAGATGCCAGTGAACAAGCGAGTGGTACTGACATTACTACTGACACGGATGGCGTTGTGTTTGCAAAGTCGAGTCGCTTGACATTTCCTTCCTGTCTCTCTCTCTCTCTGTCTCTCTTTTTTATTTTCAGTCACAAAATGGCTGCCATTAGCTAAAGCAGCAGAGCTCCCGGGACCCGGCAACAACGGTACTTAATTATACGACCGCGTTGTTGCAAAACGCATCTCGTATATTGACGAGAGTAACAGCGAGTGGATTGAATGCGCTGTAGGATATCCGGCAGGAAGTTTGGATTTTTTAATTAAAAACTCGCTTCAAGATTTGTGTTTGAGGAGGGAATTTGGTATTCCCAGCGTCGCCAGCCAATGGGGAGGAGGAAGCCGTCGCTAGCGGCGGCGTCACCGACGTACATTGGAAATATTCCAAAAAAGCCTGACGTTGGTGATCAGCAGGCCCTCACATTCACACACTGTGTTCACATATATTCACATACTACAGCTGGTGCATTTTCAAGAAAAGAAATACGAGGAGCTGGCGAACGCATACGTAGAAAGAAAAACACAGGGAAGGAACGAAACAAGGCCGCCAGCGGGGCTGCCGTTTTAAAGAGGAGGACGACTTTTCTTTACCATATCGATGTTTACTGCTATTTTTTAAAACTGGTATGACTTTGCATCGAAGCGTGTCCTTTTTCTAATGTTCTGCCCCGCAGCCAGCGGGGAGACGGGCGATGGGGACTGGAAACACAGCCCTTGGTTCTCTTCCAGTGGCATCGCTGAAACCAGAGACTTTTTATTCCTCTGCTATCACACAAAGTGACGACGGAGTTCGATTTGGGTACATTCTGTGCTCAAATGTGTGTGTGTGTGTCTATCTAGTGTGCGTGTGTGTGTGTGTGTGTGTGCACAAATCCATATAAAAATGGGTAAAACAGATCAGACAAAAGTCTGCGTGTCGGAGTGAATTATACCAGATACCAGATAAGCGTGCATGTGTGTCTATCTAGTGTGTGTGTATGTGTGTGTCTGTCTCATGTGGGGGTGTATGTGTGCCTAGTGTGTGTGTGTGTGCGTCTGTCTGTCTGTCTCGTGTGGGGGTGTGTGTGTGTGTGTGTGTGTGTGTGTGCCTCTATCTTGTGTGTGTGTGCGTGTGGCTTCCTTTATCGTTACTGATTAGGGCTACTTTCCCACTCTTTTATCTGCCCAGACAGGCATTAGAGCCTGTAATGCGACCTCATCCCGGCAAGAGCGCACGTCGGCGAGCGTGCGCGTCGGCAGTGGTGCGTGGCGAGCTGCAACCTCCTCTCCCTCTCCCTTTATCATCACTCGGGAGTATTAATTAAACGGTTGTCGTGGCCGATGGGTGATGGAGATGACTGCTGCACCCCTCCCCCCCCTCCACCCCCGTAACTGCCAGCCGCTCCCCAAAAGCTTGCTCAAAAGCTCCCAACACTGCTGTCAGAAGTGGCCTGGCTTCTAAACCAAGTGAAGGACAGCACTATCGATGTGGCTCCCCTTGTACTTGGGTGTTCGGCTTGCTCTTAAACTCTTGCTCTTTCCTTCCCTCTCTCCCCCCGTGGAGATAATATGTCCATGACATTTCGACCTGAAATAAAGTGTTGTTTGTTTCCCAGCTGAGAAGGTTCAGGGTTCAAAACCTAATATCCACAGCCTACCTGTAGGCATCCTTCGGCACAAAGCCCTAACCCCTACTTGCTTATTAATGATGACACGTATCTGAAGAATATATCACTGCAAGTTGCCTCAAGTACTGCTAGCATGACATCGCCAGTGGTTCGACTCAACCATTCAGAATTTTGTGAATGAAAAAAATCCAGCGGGGCTGAAACAAAACCACGGCAAGGTTTACACTTTCAGGGCCTGGAACTATAATACACCTAACTTCCTTTTCCCGTCCCGCCCAGCTCTGGTGAATGGAGACATTACATGTCTGACTCTGCTTGGGAGGATGTGTTTGAAATGTGGACTGGGGTTTCTGTGGCTCTGTGTCGGTCGTAAAAGGACGTAACGGGACGATTTGGAGGTGGTGTTTGTAGTGGTGGTGGAAGCAACCTCCTGCAACAACTCCTCTCCAATCATCTTTTCTGCTGCTCTCTGCTCTTCCACTCGTATCCTCTCCCATTTCTCTCAGTGCTTCACTCCTCTTGTAGACAATGAGATACCCACCTACCCCTCCCTCCCTCCCTCCCTCCCTGCCTCTCTCGCTTTCCTCTCCCTCTGTCTCTATCTTATCATGGAAATGTTCTCATGCAGGTGTGTGTGTGTGTGTGTGTGTGTGTGTTTCTGTGTAAATTAAAGTCTGCCGAAATCTGTCTTCAACGCTACCTCCTGATTGCACCTACAAAATAGGATTTGCTTTGTCATCCAGCCAATTAGGATGCCCCCCCGCCCCAACTGAAATAACCTTTAACACAATATGTTGGTTACAGCCCTGCTGGTAGAGCACGGGGAAAGGAAATGCCACGAGCCGAGATCGCTGTTGATGGAGGAGACGGAGAGACTGAACTGTAATCGCGCAGTGGGCCGCAACGGAGGTGATTTGGTCACGTGACCTCATTGTAATCAACAATCGATTATCTGTGGCTCTCTTCATTTTTCATCCTGAGCTACCGTGGTCACGGGTTTTGGACTCAACGGCATTGTCCTTAATGTATAATCAATGGCAAACACATGGATAGTAATAGTGGTTAGGGTGTTTGACTCCCAGCCAAAGGTTCCAGGTTTGAACCCCCAGTGAACGCAATGTCGAGCTGTAGGCATCCTAGAGCAAGATGCCCCCTAAACCCCTACCTGCTCCTTAATGACATGTATCTGAACTCACTGTCTAACCCCTACCTGCTCCTTAATGACATGCATCTGAACTCACTGTCTAACCCCTACCTGCTCCTTAATGACATGTATCTGAACTCACTGTCTAGCCCCTACCTGCTCCTTAATGACATGTATCTGAACTCACTGTCTAACCCCTACCTGCTCCTTAATGACATGTATCTGAACTCACGGTCCAACCCCTACATGCTCCTTAATGACATGTATCTGAACTCACTGTCTAACCCCTACCTGCTCCTTAATAACATGTATCTGAATTCACTGAAAGTCACTTTGGATAAAAGCATCTGCTAAATGGTACAAATAATACAACAATCTTCTGTATTGGTTTCTCTCTTGCTGGAAGATAATCGTGGATCTTGATTTGCAACCAATTTTCTCAAAATGTTTATCACAAATCTTTAACTTTACCCCCCCCCCCCCCCCCCATCTAATTTATTAAACATACATAACCATTACCTCGCTGTCTGATCGCCATGTGTGATCACACAACAACACTTGTGCGAGTGTGTTTCTCGCGAGCGTTAGCACTGCTCACCTTTGCATAATTTTGTCATCACAATTAGTCCCCCGCTCCCCTTCCCTCTCCCTCCCACTCTCTCTCCCTCTCTCTTTTCAGACACAATCATCCACTCTGCAATCAAGGCAAATTGCTGGAGCTCACCATCACATTGAAGGAGAGACTTTCCTTTTGTCTAATAATGGCCACACAAGCCTCGTATCATCCGAGCTAAACATCTTCATACCCTTCTACGCTTCGAGACACTCAAATGTATTTGTTGTTGTCATGGAGTAAACACGGAGACAAAGAAATATATTAAATAAAAGAAGAGAAAAAAACCCAAAAAACAACAACCCAATCAGTGAGTCAGATCACGTTAAATATTCAAAAACTTGCTGCAAGTGGACATTTTTTTTAGCGGTGAGAATTTACTTCACGAGTGCTGGCCGAATGTGTATAAATACAACATACCTACAACGTACGTTAATGTGTTATCCAACAGGGAAGGAGAGATGAGGTGATACTTACTTGAGGTGCTGCCTACGGTTGTGGTTAACTGTCATCTTCTGTGACAGTTGGAATGGAGATATTGTCTCAGAATAGGAACCCAAAGGGCTCTGATTCTCGGAGGAGGGCTGACACGCAAACGTTTTGTCTTTGTTACCCTCACAAAGTGGCGCGGCGTCGACGCGATGTGTCTGCAGTGTGTGCACGTTTTGTGCGTGTGTGTGTTGTGTGTGGAGGTGGGGGGGGGGGGTTGGAGGGGGGGGGGTGTTAGAATGAAACATCTTGAATTATATTTGCGAGTTGAAGTGTGAAAGCGCCAAAAAAAACAAAAGAAAGAAAAAAAAAGTAAGCAATGAATGTGCTTGCGAGACTGTTGACGCTCGGTCGGCACCACGGTTTTTGTTTTTTAGCCGTTAGCTCTCATTCTCATGCTAGCTAAGAAATGCAGATTCAGCCCTTCTTTTCCCTAACAACATTAAGATGTTCAGATTTAGACATTCAGAAAACTGTTAGCGTCAGACCAGCTGCTGAGCCCTCACACCTAATCCTCCTGCCAGATGTGCGACGAATCGTCACGATAACAGTAGCTGTCGCTTTCGCCAAGAGTACCGCATAGATTTCGTCTGCTAATCTACGTCGCACTGCACTTCAGTTTGACGTGTCTGCGATGCACTGCTAAAACGATTTCAGTTGAAAGTTGAAGGTATTCAAGCCGTCAGTGCATTTCATGTAGATAGAAAAAACAAAAAATTAATCACCATTTGCTGTAAAGTGCGTCATCATGTCGAGCATAACAAATGTAAAAATATGACACAAATAAGACCTCAGCATCTCAATTTCTATTAAAAACACAGACTGAATTGAAATACTCATTCTGCACACGGTCACAATTATCCAGCCCATATTCCATCGCATTCATTATAATGCAAAGATTAAATCCGCATTTCCAGCAAGTGACCCTTGGCATAACCTCACACAAGATTAACGATGCCTGGCCAGAGGCTGTTATTTCCCTCATTCCAATTCATCATCATTACTATGATGATTTTCCTCCATTCCAGTCGGCGAAGTGATTGAGGCTGCTGGATCCACCAGGACCGCCACCTACCCCCAGTGCTGTATTCAGACCCCACCAGGGTGCTCTAAACACAGCTGCATATCCCAGCAGGGGGGGAAAAGGGGGTCTCCCTCGCTATTAAACCCACAAAAGGAGCCCTGATCTCGGGGGCTTGTCGGCACAGCAGGTGGGTGGTGGTTGTGATGGTGGAACCGCACCCTCCAAATCGCTCCGGGATGTCCTACGAGTCCCTGTTGAGTCTGTAGCCCCTTTTTTCACAGCCTGTTCAAGACGGGAATGTTATTCCGCCTCACCTCCTGTATAAAATGTACAAAAACGGGATGGGGGGGCATTGCTCTTCTGCCTTTAAGCCGGCAGCGGAGGTCGTCACAGAGCCGAGTCGACGTCTGTGTAAAAGGTGTGAACCGGCATGGCGGGACAGGGGTGTGGCGTTTTGTTTTGTTATGTGTGCGACCCGCAACCGGGGGATTTAAACATCTCTGAAGAAGAAACGGACTACTTCCGAAGAACCAAACGAAGAGTGGTATAAATACGACTAAACAAAAGCACCTCAACACTCAGTTCAGCCGCCATTATTGTTCAGAAAGTAATGTCGCTGCCTGACGCATGTGTTATAGGTCACACGACACGTCACGCCTCTGATTCTGGAATGCCGCATGCTATGTTTGGTTCTGTGTAAAAAGGCAAAGCCAGTGTAATGACCGATGGTCACGGCAATATTAAAATATTAAATATAATACAAGGGGCTTCTGCCTGGGTTACAGATACAAGGTGGGATGTTGAGAATGTGTGTGTGTGTGAGTGTGTGTGTGTGTGGGGGTTGCTATGTTTTCTGTTTATGCAACCTATTTTCCTCTCCTTACATCGTCCCCCCCCCCCCCTGACGACAGCGTAGCGTTAAAGATATGTTGAGTGGGTCGTCAAAGTGCTTTTTGATGGACCGTCGCTTGAAGAGGGCGGTACATCAACCATGTCCAATCGGTTCACCCTGTGACCGCCAGCATAAACATATAAACTATACGAGAGGGACAGAAGGGGGGGGGGGCTAGCATAAGCGATCGCCATTAATTCATCAGAGACCAACCCCCCCCCCCCCCCCCCCCCCCCCCCACACACACACACACACACACCCTATCCTCATCTGCGGCTGACTATTGCCTTTTTCTAATTATCATGACTGCCAATTTTGAAAGCCAGGCGCTATCTGTCACATTTGCACGGATCCACGCTTCAGAGGGGCGAGTAGGAACAGGCTCCCGAGCGGTGGAGTGGACCAACGGGAGGACGGGTGAGAGTGGGTGGGGGATGGGTGAGAATGGGTGGTGGATGGGTTAGGGACAAGAGGTGTGATGGCGGCATTTGTCATAATAATACACCACGGCTGCTTCGCTGGGCATAATATAGAATAAAAACGAGTCACTAAGTCAAAAACCATAACATCCCTGATAGAGATTAAGAAAGTATACTTTGATCATGAATCCACCAAATGTGACGGGCTGCTTAAAGGGCGCCTATTTTTACACCAGGTGTGACAGGATTTGGTCCTGACCAAGCTATTTGTGATGTCACAAGTTGGAGTGTCCACCCAGATGCATTATGCATAGATAGAGGCCCTTTAAAAATCAAATGTATACGGGTCTTTTTATGAACTAACCAAGGCTACGTAGCTAAGTGCTCAAAGTCTTCTGAGACGTCCCATCAACCCCTTCAGTCTGCTGTGGAATAACAAGGGGGGGGGGGGTGATGCTAGCGACCGGCAGAAGCTAATTTTCACCGGCGGATTAGCCAAACGGGCATGTGGGCTAGGCTAATTGCTCTGGGAAGACATCCAAAGGGGAAGGCTGTGCTTTTTTTCTTCTTCTTCTCTTCTTCTTCTTCTTCTTCTTCTTCTTCTTCTTCTTCTTCTTCTTCTTCTTGTTCATCTCCCTCTCTCTCCCTCCCTCTCCTTGGCCCCGCCCAGGTCTTTCCAGATGAGACAACGACCAGCTTGATGACTCCTGTTCTTGGCGCCCGGCGTGGAAGAGCCCAGATTAACAGTCGCCGATGCTTACTCATCTCCCGCCGAAAAGCGTGAGTTCCTACCTCACCCCCCCCCCCCCCACACACACACACACACACACACACAGAGCACCCCCCTACCCCACTGGCCAAATCTGATTGGCTAGTTTCAGACGTTCCGCTTTGTAATTGTGGCAGCGTTGTCCAATTACAAATCGACTTGGCCGACATTCTTTCACTGTTGCATGGCAGTCATTATATTCTGGCGATGCAATTAACCTCTAATCTCTCTCTCCATCTTCTCTCTCTCTCTCTCTCTCTCTCTCTTTCTCTCCCTCTCTATGTTGTGTTATATTATTCAGCATATTCTCCACCCGGTGCAGTGCTGTTGCGGGTGCTGACAAGGCATTCGGGGAAAACAAAAGGGGGGGGGGCCGCATTCCAAAAAGGGCCGCAATCCCATTAAAAGGAGGCCCTCTTCGCCGGCTCTAAAGCTTACTGATTGGCTAAGCTCATGGCCTGAAATTGGACTCGCTGTGGATTTCGGCTTTCTTTTCTTCCTCCTCCTTTTTTTTCCCCGAGACCTTTTAAGTCTCTTTGTCTCTCGTCGGGCAAATTGGGAGCGGCGAAAGCTCCCGATGTACCAGGAAAAAGCGGATTTTAATTGGAACGCACCCCCACCACTACAATCTCCATCACCACTGACTCCACTGCCACGTGACACCGCCGCTCACATCATGACCACCAACACCACCTCCACCCACAACTCCATCGCAACCTCGACTGTCACTCACCGCCACCGCGACCACCTGCTCCACCCTAACCACCATCCGCAACTCCGCCCCATCTTCCACCATCACTCACCGGGACCACAACCACCGCGACCATCACCACTACCACCAACTCTAGCCCCACCACCAACTCCACCTCCAAAAACTCAGTCACCGCCACGACCACCAACACCTCCACCGAGTCTCACTGCAGCACCACATCCAACACTACCTCCACTGCCACCCATCAACGTTACCACGACGACCACCGCCAAATCCCACCAGCAGCAGCCAATGAATACCGAACACTCTTCAAAACCGTGCAGGCTAGATTCCATGACATTGATTTGAACCCCAGATCCTTAATATTCACTTGAGCTCCTCCATTGTGAATTCAGCACCACATCTCACCCATCCACACGCTCGCCCGTCTTTTGGAATAAATACATATTTTCTTAGGCCGCACGCTACGCCACATTCCCACCCGGGAGGATCAAAGGGAGCCTCCAAATCAAACGTGATGTCCGGTCTCTCTCTTCGCCGACTCCTATGGCTACTGAGTCGGGATCAGAAACAACATCATCCTCGGATAAAATAACAGTAACAGCACTTGAACTTATCCCGATCAGTTTTGTAAGAAGCCCCACAAAAACACGTTGCTGTGGCTGTAAACGCTGTAGCTTTCATTCACAGGGCTTGGTTTGTTTTGGTTTTGTGTTCGCTTGTGCGTTTACCCTCTATCTCTCTGTCTGAATGACCTCCACACAAAGGAGGAGGAGGAGGAATTGGGGGAGCAGAAGTCGAAGTGAATCAATGTTAAAGGGCTATTTCTTTCCTCTCTTTCTCTCTCTCTCTCTCTCTCTCTCGCGCTCTCTCTCTCTGTCTCTCTGTCTCTAACTCTCTCTCTCTCTGTTTCTATGTCCCCCAATGTCTCTTCCACTCCCTCCTCCCTCTCACACTCCCCCCCCTCCCTCCCCTCTCTCTCTCTCTCTCTCTCTCTCTCACTCTCTCTCTTTCCCGCTCGCTGCAGACTGGTGTGTGATGGCAGGAGCAGGGACAGGTAGATGGAGATTGTGAATATTTACAGTCTTGAGGGTTGGAACAGACAGACAACGCACTGCTAGAGGGGCTTACAAGAGGCTTTGGCTGCTGTGTGTCTGTGTGTGCATTATGCCGCATCAACATGACTATGCAGTCTTTCACTCACAAGTTCTCTCTCTCTCTCTCTCTCTCTCCCCCTCTCTCTCATGTCATCCCTAACTCCACCCATCCCCCCCCCCCCCACTCCTCCTCCTTCCCTTACTCTACTCCATCTTCTCTGTTCGTTCATCATCTCCCTCACTTCAGCCATGTTGTCCTAATTCTTCCCAGAGCAGAAGAAATACAGAGGAGCTATATGTCTTGTAATGTCGATAGGCAGAAGAGAGGGGTGATAGATAGTTTGAGAGATGGAGAGGGGGGGAGAGAGAGAAAGAGAGGGAGGAGATAGCTTGGTGGATGAGGAGAGAAGAGGGGAAGAGGGGAGAGATGAGATTTATCTTGTCTCACTTCTCTTGCTCTCCCTCTTTCTTTCACTCCCTCTATCTCTCTCTCTCTCTCTCTCCTGCTGTGCATTAGGCCTGCATGGCCGAGCGAGTCCCGTAACGGCCAAATGCGATCAGATTGTATATCTTGCTGATGACATGTACTCACAGCCTGGAATAACCCGGCTCCCACATGCACATTTCTCTCTCTCTCTCTCTCTCTCTCTCTCTCTCTCTCTCTCTCTCTCTCTCCTTGCCCCACTCGTCTCTCCTGCCTCCCTTCATATCCCTCTCCCCACTCTCTCTGGCCCCCCTATCCAGGGTGGTATTTACAGTGTATTTTCTCCCCCGAACCAATAACTGGGTCAGTTACCGGCCATCTTGTGTCCTGCCCCTCAGACACAGGATAGCAGCATGAAAGATTCAGGAGCCATTTAACACAGCTAGAGGGCCTTTGGGAGGGGAGAGGACAGTGTGTGTGTGGTGGGGGGGTTGAGAGGACAGTGTGTGTGTGTATGTGTGGGGGGGTCGCGGGATCAGTTCTGCTGCGATTTATCACCCCTGTGGGTGAGGGAGGGAGAGAAAGAGAGGGAGAGAGAGGGCGATATACAACATGAAAGGACCTGGTGTTGAGTAAGTTGAACTTTCAGTCTGGTATTAGTGGTGGAATAGTCTCACATAGCCAGCCCTATCTCCACACTTGGTTTTAGCCCTGTGCCAGCGCTGGAGAAAGGTCTGGCTCTACTCACTATCATTCTGGCATAGGGGAAAAAAACAATGTTTGTATTTCTTTATCCAATCACAATTGTCTTGGGCGGCGCTAAGCCCAGGATACAGCGATGGTGCCCTTGCAGGTAAAAGCCCGCCCAGAGCCTGCCATTGGGCGACTATTTCAGAGGCCCAATGGCAGGCTTGGGCGGGCTTTTATATTTTTTATTGTAGTTGTACTGTACTGTTACTGTTGTTGATTTTGCACAATCCTGTAAGCATTGCCACTTTCATTTCACTGTACGTCTTGTATGTGTATGTGACAAATAAAGTTCTTGAATATTGAATGTCTGCTCTCCTGCTGTGGGTCGTTCCTCTCTTCTGTCCAAGGGACCTGAACACTATGATGTCCTTCCCTCCTCCCATTGTTCTCTCTCTCCCTCTGCCGGAGTCTCCCTTATATCTCTACCTCCCCCCCTCTCTATCACTCTCGCCCAGTATGTAATGGTTGACTGTGTCTACGACGAATAAATAGTGAACATCATCCCTCTGGATGGCTGACTGAGAAAACAGAAGCGAAAATATAACAACTGCAAATAAACACCAACAACAAATACACTAAACGCGATGGCTCAACCCACCGGCGTTTTGTTTCCTTGTGCGAATAAATATAAAGTTCACAGCGGTCTATTCAGAAATGAATAAAGCAACAGGTGTGCCACAGTGTGCAGCTTCCTGACGGCAAAACAACATTCACAATATTCCCTTGCAGGCATGAGGTCAGTACTGAATGGGGAAAATGTTTGAAACCTCTGTGCGTGTGTGTGTGTGTGTGTGTGTGTGTGTCGGTAAATCCCGCCTTGCCAGCTAATGGGGACACAAGTGTCTACTGTGGCTTCAGCAACTTAAATAAAGTAGGGGTACCTAATCGTCGAGCGGGCAAGTCGGCGGACAGAAACTTTTCTGGAAAGGGCAAAGATTTAATTATAGAAATTATAGAAGAAGAAGAAGAAGAAGAAGAAGAAGATATCCTTTTATTCATCCCCGTGGGGAAATTCCTCACTGCACTCAACCCATGCTAGGCGCTAGGAGCTAGGAGCAAAGGCCTGCCACAGGGTAGCGCCCAGGAACCAACTACAGATGGAGAGCCCTTGCCTTGGTTATAGGCAGCAGGGTAGGAGTGTTAACTGGCATGTTTTTGTGGTGTGACACCCCATCAACTCTCATCATTGACCCAACATGGTCCTAAGAGTGCCCATGATGACCTGGATTTCTCAACAGACTGGTTGCTCTCTCAGAATCACAGAGTATTTGTTTCTTTTTTTTTTACAAACAGGCTCTGCACGGTACCGTTTATTCATCCGGCCCAAGGAGGGGTTCGAACAAAGTCCAATGTTAATGTGAATGTCACCTGTCAGCCCCCATTAGGGTTAAAGGATCTGCTGCCCTTTGTCCGACCCCTAAATGGGAGAACGCAGCAGTCGTAGTTTTCACTTTACTCTTGCCGAATCTCGTGGGGACAGCACACCCCGAGCCGCGGGGTCTACAAGCTAATTGTCCCAAACTTTAAATGGGAACATTTGGCTTAGCAAGAAGGGCATTAGTAGCGGCAGTTGCTATTAATAGGCACATTTTCAAGAAAACATCAAAACAAACAAGGAAACACACATTTGGCTGCATGGTTTTGGTTCGGATACCAGGGCAGTGTTTCCCCTTAATGGATGGGGTCCGGTCCCCACGAGGGAGTTCGCGAAAATGTGTGTGTAAGTGTGTATGGGTGTGTGTATGTATGTATTGGTGTGTGTGTATGTAGATATGTGTGTGTGTATATATGTGTGTGCGCCTGTGAGGTGTGTGTGTGTGTGTGTGTGTGTGTGTGCATGTACGTGTGTGTGTGTGTGTGTGTGTGTGTGCGCGCGCTCTGCAGCGGTGACATTCGAAAAGAGTGAGGACCGAAACCGCGGGAGACTGGGGAACCTCTGGGGACGCCCAGCAGAACCAGAACAATACCGTCGGTGAAAACGTTGCTCCACTTCCCCACCTGTACGTCGTCGCTCAAAATGAGGACAAACACATCTCCAGCCTATCCTCCACTGCCCTCCTTTCATTCTCCTCCTCTCTTTCTACTTCTAATATTCCTCTGCTCCCCGAGCTCTGTTGTCTCGCAGCGTCTGCAGGGATTCCCGGGCCGACAAAACATTTTTTTTTTTATCCCGATCTTCACAGGAACCTCTTGGCAGGGGCCCCTCATTCATACAGCGGCGGCACAGACCAAAGATAAACAACAACTAAATCCCAAAATATCAGATTCAAGCGTTAAGCGTTAGAAAAAAAACCTTCCGACTGGTTGGAGCTTGATGTTTAATGCATATGAAAATCCAAGGAGTGAGGATAATTAGCTGGATCCTGCGCCACGTATTCGATATATTTTTTTGCTGTATGAATAGTGATTTTAGGAGACTGCAAAGCCTTTTTTGTGGATGCTTTCATCAAAAACAACTTACAGCGAATGCAAATACATGCCATCGAGGAGCAGGTAGGGGTTAGGGGGCATCTTGCTCTAGGATGCCTACAGGTTACACTGCAGACATTGGGGATCGAACCCCACAACCTTTTCGGTTCGGGGGTCGAGCACCCTAACCACTACATGATCCTGTCCCTTGAGTTGGTGCAGTCATACCCTCAGTCCCTCCAGTCATATTCTCAAAATCAAGAAATTTAATTCATAGCAAAATACTAAAAAATACTACTTTAAAGTGTGAGAGAGTAAAGCCAGAGCCAGAGACAGAGCGACAGAGAGAGAGAGAGAGAGAGAGAGGGAGAGGGAGAGAGAGAGAGAGAGGGAGAGGGAGAGAGAGAGAGGGAGAGAGAGAGATGGAGAGCCAGAGAGAGAGAGAGAGAGAGAGAGAGAGAGAGAGAGAGAGAGAGATGGAGAGGGAGAAAGCAACAGGGACTCACAAGTCTCAAGAAGCAGTAGAAAATAAAGAGCCAGGTGTCCTTGCCTTTTGGCTGATTATCCTACACGGCTCACCTGAATCCAGAACTCACACACTCTCTCTCTGGCACACTAATAGCTTATTGATTCTGGACCACTCCCCCCCCCCCCCCCCCCCCTGCACTGAGAGCTGGTCCCTGATTGGATGACAGAGCGACAGACCCAAGGCACCAAAGGTACTATGGCGAGAGATCGGCTTTTAAAAGCTCACTTCGTAAGCGACCTATAGCATCTGGGTATCGAAACCACTATCGATTGTATTGTGTAATGCACCATTTTAGCACACTACTTCAAGTCTGTATACGCCAAGGTATTAGCATGTAAGCGATAGGAAGAGTATGCAATTTAATTGCTTATTATTTAGTATATATTATTGTTGGTGATCGTATCGTCGGTGGCTATTAACATCACTATCGAGAGGTAAGGTGTATGAGAATGGGTTTATGTGTAAAGCAGAGCGCGTTCAGAGCAGCCACAATTCAAACTACAACTAGTACCAGCGCCGACCAGCAGGTGGTGCTGTGCTCAGGTATGGATCTGCTGCAGTGGACCGGGTGGGGGCTGTCAGTGTGCCTCGTCTTTACCCCACACGAAGCCCCTCAGCTGGGGAAGGCAGGCAGAGCAGAGGAGGGCAGGTGGGAGTCAGGCTCTCTCCCCTCGCTGTCATTCCCCCTCTCGCTACACCGGCGTGTGGGTGGGTGGGCAGAGGGAGGACAGGGGGGGAGGGGGGCGGGGGGGGGCTGAATTCATTAGCAGCCCAAAGTTGAGAGGAATAATCGATAGGGCTGTCACACACCTGCTTGTTGGGTTAGAGAGAGAGAGAGAGAGAGAGAGAGAGAGAGAGAGAGAGAGAGAGAGAGAGAGAGAGGCAGGGACCCTGCCAGAACCGCCGGGGCCCCTATCTCGTTACCCGGGTGGCCCCACTCTGCCTCACGCTCCGCTTGGCGCACGCATTCATCACCGTGACGCCGGCGTCACTCCCCCCCCCCCACTCTCCCAACACGCACACCTTTGCCAACCCTTTGCTTTGCTCCACACCTACACCCCCCCCCCCCCCCTCTCGCCACCGGTACGGTACGACACGACTCGCCTTCTCTTTCCTTTCCTAGTTGTTGTGCCGCCGATGACGGGCCGTTTGTTTGAGGGTGACACGTCACCGCCGCCCGGCCACAGTGTGGTCGTTGGGAGCGAGGGGAGGTGACGTGATGGATGTTCAAATGAAGCAGGGAGAGAGAGAGAGAGAGAGAGAGAGAGAGAGAGAGAGAGAGAGAGAGAGAGAGAGAGAAAAATAGTTATGGCGTGGGAATGTGGCTGGGGTTGCCCTTGTAAATCTCTCCGTGGACATGCACGTAGTGGGGGGGCTAATCATACCTACGTGCCATGTGTGGTGATGAATGTGGAGGTGTGTGTGTGTGTTTGTGTGTGTGTGTGAGAGAGAGAGAGAGAAAGAGAGAGAGAGAGAGACACACACACACAGAGAACACAAGAGAAAGAGTGCACCGTCGGCAGCTAGCTAAGAGCTGTGTGTGCACAATTTAAACTGTGTGTAATTAAGCATGTAAATAAAAAATGAATACATAATGTAAAGAAAAGAGAAAATAAACACGAAAGAAGCTTGACCCTTGAAATGTGTTGTAACGTGTAATGAATACATACAAATAAATACATACAGATGCCCATATATTGTAATAAAAACCCAACAAAACAAAGAGGATTCATGTGAACTTTGGCTGCTGCTTTACAACATATTCAACCAATAAGGACATTTCAGGAAGTGAAGGAGTTCAAAGCAGGGAAGTCAGAATTAATTGTCCTCTTATTATCTTATCAACTCTGAAACATTTGTAATGGTGCGTGTGTGTGTGTGTGTGTGTGTGTGTGTGTGTGTGTGTGTTAGTGTGTGTGTGGCGTCTCCTTGCTGCTCTGTTTATAATGGGGGTCGGTCTTTGAGAGAAAATGCCATCCAGGTGTTTAAATACAGACTATCTCAGCGTTCCTAAGTGCTGCCAAAAGATCAAGGACCTTGAAATAAAAACAGTTTTGTGTGGACATTAACGTCCCAGAATGTTAACAAGGGATGAGTAAAACACAGGTAAAATAAAAACCAGGTTTGAAAATCTTTTGATTCAGCTCATAATTCCCAGAATGGAGAATAATTGTTAGACTCACCCTTTGGATAATTAGCTAAACAGCACTAAGTAACACAGTGACTGTAATAGAGGGACGAGCCAGGCCTACATTCAGCAATTTGCGAAACTACGAAGAATAAAGCACCGCCAAAACAAACGTCAACCGAAATAAAAAGTCCCCCCCGGCCGTTTAAGCTCTCGAAAGTCTTCGCAAAGGTCTCGCAAGGACATCTGCTGTCGTGTCCCAGCCTGACAGATGACTATGGTCTGCTTGGTCACATATAAGTCTGTCTGGGGTCCCAGTCCCAGTCCGAGCCCCCCCCCCCCCCGCCCCACGGGTACCAAAGTTTACAACACGCGATCTGTCTGCCCGAATGTCATCGAGATGGACTGATGTTTCTTCCGTCGCCCCGGGTTACACGTCAGATAATACAGGCGGATAATACACCGCGATGTCACATGCTCCCTGTGTATCATATATATATGTATACATATAAAGATACAAATAGATATGAATATAAAATGTGTGGCTATATAAAGATCGGCTCTGTCTGAGACAGAGAGAGGGGGGGGGGCTCTTGAATGACATGACATTCGGTTGCCAAGCGACAGATAGAGTTAGTTGTTGGATCCAAAATGGAGCCGAGAGAAGTTAAAAGAAAAGGGAAGGCGAGGAAGAGAGAGAGAGTTTTGCAGAGCACAGACCTGAAGCCGCTGTGAGCAGCTGTTTCTGGCTAGCCGTCGCCGTCTTTGTCTGTTGTTTGCATAAAAAGATCGAGGAAATCACCGCGTCAATTAGGGAATTATGTCACATCCTGCTTTTCAAAGTGATTTCAAAGCCAATTAAAAGAAACAAACATCCTTTTTTTTGGTTTCAAAGAGTTCAAAGTCAATTACAAGAAACAAACAAACAGCGGTGCATTTAAAATGTTCCAGTACATACCAATATGTCGCTCGTACGCTTGACACCGTGACACTGCCTTCCTCTGTGGTAACTCACGGCCGACGAAAACAATTAAGCAACCGCTCTTCTGATCTGTCGGAAGTTCAAACTGATCTCGCCGGGGGGCATCCATTCAAACATGTATTAGCATCAACGACGTAGCTCTTTTACCGAAGCGAACAAATCAGGGGCCTCGCAAAAAACAAACAAAAAAAAACTATCATGGCCCGCTTATTGTCATCAACTAAATCCAGAGGGCTCCCTTTTTTTTTCTCTTTCTCTTCTCCTTCGTTTTTTATTATTATAGCTCTGTTAGGCCCCCCCCCTATCAGAGAGGTATGATATGGGGGCCGGGGCCCCTGGGCTCCTGGGCACTGCGGTGTCTAATTTGCATTAGACGCTTCTTGTGCTTGACAAGAGGCAGAGGGCGTTATTAAGGAGGGTGGGGGACTCAGGAAAAGACTCTGGGGTGGGGGGGGGAGGGGGGGCGTGGGTGGGGAGGACTGGTGGTGAGGACGACGGTGGCCAAATGAAATGTAATTGTGATGGGAGCCCAGGTGCCATAGGGCCGACGTGTCTGAGCCACTGATGTGAGGTGGAGGAGGGAGAGAGAGAGAGAGAGAGAGAGAGAGAGAGAGAGAGAGAGAGAGAGAGAGACAGAGAGAGACAGAGACCAATACAGAGTGGTGAGGGAATAAGGGAATTTGGAAGGTGAGAGAACGAGAGAGCCAGAGAGAGACACAAAGAGAGACAGAGAGAGAGAGAGAGGTGTGTGTGTGATGAGGGAATATGGGAATTAGGAAGGTGGAGGAGCGAGAACAAATGGGTGAGAGACACAGAGAAAGTGCCAGAGGGAGGGAGAGAGGGCCACGAGGGGCGAGGGGAATTTGGAAGTGAATGAAAGAGACGAGAGAGAGAAAGAGAGAGAAAGAGAGAAAAAGAGAGAGAAAGAGAGAGGGGGGGGGGGGGGTTGAGTGACAGCTAGACGCTAGACTTAATCAGTGAACCGGGGGAAAGAGAGATAGAGAGAGAGAAAGAGTACCTCCAGACGAGGATGACTTTATAAGACACATTAAACCCTTTGTTGAGGTTTACGCGCGTCGCATATAAAAGGTGGAAGCTGAGTAGTAAAAGGGTAGCCATCTTTGCTCCTTTTTTCCCTATATTATATCCTAGTACTTTTCTGTCGCCGGACTGCTAATAGAATCAGGGAATGAATAATTGATGTCCAACTTGTTTTTGGAGTTAGGAATTAATCTCGTTGAATTATCTAGTTTAGACTTAAAGATCCAGTTTTATTAAATAGTTTATTACTAGTTTGGAGTTGGACTTTAAAATCTATATTTTCCAACTGACTGGAATGCTTTGTTTTGTTTTACGCAACAGAGATAAATAATAAATAGAGCAGCAATAAAACCGGCCATATCTAAGTACGTGCAATAATGCCGTATCTCATCTGAGGCACACTATTAGCTTTTGAAAATGAAAGCTAAACCACTTTCGCCCGTCCAATCTATATCTACTGTGGCGAAAACTGAAACCAAAAGAGGAGTTGACCTTTAAAGTTCAGCGAGTTGTTTAAGGCTTCGGCCCGGTCCCCATGAGGTGATGAGACACACTGCTATGTGTTTACACTGAAAACTTTCATTATTACCATTACATTATTATCAGCTACAGACGGGCCCCCTTACTACTCTCATGACCCTGACTTCACCCCATCACATTTTTCATTTTAGAGCATTATGCCTTCTCCATTTTACTTATTTTGTCTGTCTGTCTTATTTTGTCACTCCTCTGCCGATCTGTCTCTTATCCCCCACCCCTCTTTTTTTTCTCTCTCTCTCTCTCACTCTCTCTCTCTCTCTATTTCACCTTCTCCCACAGTCTTTTTTTGTTTTCTCTCTGACTGGCCGTTAGTCAGCCAGCCAATCTGTCCACTTCTCCCCCCTCTCACTGTCTTTCTTCTAGGTATTCTGTCTCTCTAAGTCCCTGTTTCTCCCCCCCTGTCTTTTATTTATTCTGTCTCTCTCTCTGTTTCTATTCATTCCCCCCTCTCTATCTCCTCCCTTGCTCTCACCCCCCCCCCCCCCCCCCCCCCCCTGTCTCTGTCTCTGTCTCTGTCTCTGTCTGTCTCTCTCTCTCTCTCTCTCTCTCTCTCTCTCTCAATCTCAATCTATTTCTCCCTCTACATCTCTCTCTCCTCCCTTCCTCTTTCTCTCTCTCCCCCACTCTCTCCCCTGTCCTCCAGAGAGCAGTCGATGGGTATGGGCCCAGGGGGGGTCAGGGGTCAACTGTGTTCGTGTCGCCCACAGGCACCGGCAGACCAAACAAATTGGGGTCACAAGGGGGGGGATTGCAATAGTGGCTGGCACACTTATGTTCACCACACACACACACACACATGCGAGTACTCGCACAGAAATGCAGGCATGTATACACATACGCATGCACTCACCATCCCACTCCAACAGACCGATGCTTACACATAGCTATCCAAGGACTCTCACACACATGCGGCGCGCACACACACGCGCACACACACACAATACACGCTCTAACACAGCAAACAGATGTGAGCTGGTGTTGAAAACGGAGGGATGATTGACCGAGACGCATCAGATAAGATTGCGCTCATCAAAAATGCTTTTAGTGAATCCCCCAAACAACAAGGCAGCATTCTGTACCAACACTTAGCTGTGTGTGTATGTGTGTGTGTGTGTGTGTGTGTGTGTGTGTGTTCCGTGTGTATGGGTTTTGCATGTTTGTGTGTGTGTGTTTTGTATGATGGACATGTTAATATCTGTGCTCTTAGATTAATGAGACGATTAGCAATCAACAGGTTTGGCCTTAGACTGGGTAATTAAGACAAAAGCGTCCATTAAAAGCCAAGCGCTCTCGGAGCGGACGGGTGGGACACGAAGAGAGCGAAGGAGAGGAGGAGGTGACAGTCACCGCCTGCTGAAGCTGCTTGAGCCTTAATTGCAATTTAAAGTTGTCACCAGGGGGCCCTGGGTTTTAAAAACAGATGTTTTCCTCCCGCTCATAAGAAGGTAATGACGTGGGGAGATGGAGATGAGGGCCAACCGTGTTTTGGTTGGAGGTCAGAAGATGAAGATGCAGAGAGAGAGAGCGGCCCGCCATGAGAGAGACGTCTCCCTCTCTTCCCCTCTCTCCCTCTCTCTCTCTCTCGTCCTTAAGTTGCCATAAATAGCATGTTGTTTACACCTAATCCCACCCAACGCCCTCCCCCTGCGGCGGTCGGCACAAAAGACCTCAACTTAGAGTCTGTTCAATACTAAACTACTCTCGCGTCTTGCTCCCTCTGCCACCCACCTGTCGAGTCAAGTGCTTGTCCAGCCCCTGATGGCCGTGCTGTGGTGAAACCCTCTCCACTCCTCCTACTCTCTCTCTCTCTCAGTCTACCTGACAACCTGCTCATTTCCTTTCATTATCACCGACAGAGAACCGAGAGACTCGCGAGACCTTGACTTGATGTCAGTCCTCTGACAAAGAGCCACCATTCCTCTCGAGGCACTCTTTACTTTAATCAAAGATCCCACTTTGCTCTCTAGCAACCTTTTCTTTAAAATCTCCGCCTCTTCTATCTTTCACCACATCTTCCGTCCGTCCGTCCGTCCGTCCGTCCTTCCTTCCTTCCTTCCTTCCTTCCTTCCTTCCTTCCTTCCTTCCTTCCTTCCTTCCTTCCTTCCTTCCCTCCCTCCCTCCCTCCCTCCCTCCCTCCCTCCTTCCTTCCTTCCTTCCTTCCTTCCTTCCTTCCTTCCTTCCTTCCTTCCTTCCTTCCTTCCTTCCTCCCTCCCTCCCTCCCTCCCTCCCTCCCTCCCTCCCTGCGCTCAGTCTCTCACTATCCTATCGAGGTTTCTCGTGGCCCCCTGTGGTTACGTCTCACCAGACTGAGCTGCAGGTGTGACTCCTTACGTACACACTGACTTGTTCATTCACAGCAGCCCCTCCCCTCTCTGGAAGAAAACCCAGGACGCAGCTGCAGCCATTTTGGCGTCCTGTTTTGATCCAACATGGGTTCCAAACAGTACAGTCTGATCGCTGCAAGGCTACTTCCTGATTGGCTTAAAAAGTCGGCGGTGGAACACTTATGTCATAGAAATTGCATTTATGTTTATTTATTACTTATTTTTACTGTTTGTATTTTAACTTGTCTTATAGCTTGTTTATTTCTTGTGTTTTACTATGTTTCTGTATGGTGTCCTTTAGTGCCAGAAAGGCGCCTTGAAATAAAATGCATTATTATTATTATTATTATTATTATTATTATGTATTCCTTGCTTTTATAACATGCTTTTCAAGGCGATTTTCAAATTGCTTTGCACAGTGTGTGTGTGTGTGTGTGTGTGTGTGTGTGTGTGTGTGTGTGTGCACAAATGTATGCATGTTTAAGCGCACGTATGCGGTTTCTCACGCCTTATCCACAAGAAGTGTGTAGCAGCTTCCACACACTGGCCATGACAGCAGAGAGGTGAGAAGCAGCTAAGGTCTGCTACAACAGTGTCTTCTCTTAAACGCAGACATATATTATATATATATATAAAAACATATTTTTTCACAAGCTTTTAGATAGGTTTTAAGTGTGTGGTTAATGGGTAACACTTTTATTTTAGAATCAGTTTTATTATTGCTATAATTTCCTTTTTAATAACAACAGCACCTTCTTATCTTATTCCCTTTTTATTGTGTAATACCTTCTTATCTCACATGCTTTTATCCCATCTTATATGTTTCAGATGTGTTCACCTTATCTTTTATGTTTTTGTTGTCAGGTATAAGCACGGCGAGTTAACCCGCGCCTGTCGTATGAAACGGGCTACATCAATAAAGTTGAGTTTGACTTACTATGTGGAGCTCCAGGTAGTCTCCCAGTCCCTTGGCGCTCTCCACCCTGACCAGCACGGCCTCCTTCAGCTGGGTGCTGAAGCCCACGGCCAGCCGGTCTGCCCGCGTGCTCGGCCGGTCGTTGGGGGGCCAGGTGTAGGTGATGAGGGCTCCGCCACGACCGAAGATGTAGGTCGTCCCAGCTGCGGGAAAAGGGGGGGGGGGGGGAGTGTTAGCATAACGGCGCTAGCGGAGAGCGACGCTAGAAATGTGAGGCTAACTCACTGAATGCAGACACATATTGATATAATATGATATGAGTGTGATATTAGTATGATGATGATGATGATGATGAGGGATGAACCATGCAGATATGGATAGGCTAATGGAGAGCGATGGTAGTATGATAAGATGAGATAACACTTTATTGTCCGTTCACACTAATGTATCTGAGTATCTGATAAACAATGATGATAATGCTATCGAGCTAACTACAGACACTAATTACAATGCATGATGATGCTACCTGAAAGCGATATTAGCATGGCATGTCGACCAACTAAAAGAAGACATGCATGCAAATATGGATTCACAGACACAGGAACAAAAAAAAACAGAAGAGGGATATTTGCATGATACGCTAGTGGAGAGCAATGTTAGCACAAGGACGCTAATGGGGATCTACGTTAGCATGATGGTGCTAACCGATTAAATGCAGAAACACATATACACAAATATGGATTGACAGACATAAGGAAACAAAGTCAATGTTAGCCTGATACGCTAACAGAGAACGATCACACAAGCACTTTCTCAGCTCGATGTGGAACACAATGTTCCCGAAAACCCAGACAAACACACGCAACCAAACACCACCAGCCCGAAAAATATCTAAACTAATTGTATTTCACAGTGCCACTTCCGTGTTTTTTCTGTCAAAGACATATTCCTACGATTTTTACCACCCATCAAATCAAGAAAAGTTTGGATACGCAGCAGCGCCATGAGTGTCTACACCCCCCCACCACCACCGCCTGCTGTGCTGCATGTAAAATAGGGCAAACTGACAAATTCCTTGTCAAAAGAGATTCATTCTTCAGATCTCGCTGTCAGAGGAAGTTTGCTTCACCACTATTCAGAGTTTCACTTAGATTTTCATTGCCCATGTGTGTTCTGTTTGTGTGTGTGTGTGTGTGTGTGTGTGTGTGTTTGTATGTTTGCGCGAAAAGCAGTCCAAGTCTGAACGGCATCGCTTAGCAGCTCTGGACTTGGTTGGGCTCCAACCGTGTCGAGGGGTCTCGCTGATTGGCTCAGCGCTTCGAGGCCACGCCAGACCCCCCCCCCACCCTGCACCTCGGTGGTCCGTCTATCTCTCTCCGGTTTCTGGCTGGACTCAATGAAAATCACACCAACGCGCACGCACATATAGCCAATAGAGATCATCTGAGCGAAGATGATGCTGGCGTACCTTCCTCCTCCATCATCACACCCCTCCTCTTACTCTCCCCATCCTCTCCTCCTTTCTTACCATCTACTAGTAAGTCATTTATCGGACAATTTCACCCAAAGCAAATTCAGATGCATGTCATTAAGGAGCAGGTAGGGGTTAGGGGGGGGGGGCATATTGCTCAGGGATGCCTACAGGTAAGGCTGCGGACACGGGGGGATCGAACACCCTCACCACTAGACTATCCCACCCCCTCTCCTTCTCCTTTAAAGGTCCCCTCCCCACCACCACCACCGCCGCCACCACCAGGCCACATAGGCCTACTCCCAGGGTTTTTTCTACGTGACGCAAAGACGATCAGAGTGGGACTGCTCCTTATACAGACCTCGTATTCCCCCCCCCCCCCCCCCCATATGAGAACACATGTTGAGTTTACCTGTTTCTGTTGACTTGATTACACTCGCAGTGAGAGCTGTGTTCGCAAATAAACAACACAAAGTGGGGGAAGCAGATGGTGGGATTCGACGGCTTGTCATTACCAAGATAACTTTTTCGTCCCTTTTTCTACTCCCCCCCCCCCCCTCTGTTCGCCCCCCCCCTCGAGGTGCAAGGTGTTTGCCAGCTTACAGTTATGTCCAGGTAGACAAGCCAACACCTGCTGTTACCGCATGCAGATGTGTGTGTGTTTGTGTTTGTGTGTGTCATTGGATCTGCAAATATGCACACTTTGCACCTTCTATTCCCCAGCCACGGCGCTCTAGGTTATGGGAAGGAATAGCGAGCGCTGCGGCTGTGCTAATGAGTCTCCCTGACAGGGTGTCTGGTGAGCGGCTGATACCGCCGCTGCTGCAGTTAGCGGTTAGCGCTCTAGCCCAGCTTTACGGCTGTGGGGGACCAGAGACTAACACATTTGCAAACGCCGAGACAGAGGCTTATACAGAAGAGGCCGAGGAAGATGCAGAGACAGATGCTAAGAAAAAGCAAGATGCTAAGTAAGTGGCTAAATAATAGATGGATAGTGAGGAAGAGGCAGAGGCTAAAGGAGATGCTTAGGACCAAAAGCTAAAGGTTATCAAAAAGGCTAATAAAGAGGCTAAGGAAAGGATAGAGGAAAGGATAGAGGCTAAGGCTAACAAAGAGGAGGAAGAGACCTAACGAAGAGATAGATGCTAATGCAGTGGCTAAGGCAGGGGCTATGGAAGAGACAATTGCTGAATAATAGACACATGCTAAGGTAGCGATAGATGCTAAGAAAGATACATATGCTAATGCAGAAGCTAATGCAGAGGCTGAAGAAGAGGCTAGAGTAAAGGCAGCGGTAAGCCAGGGGGAGAGGCAGAGATGAAAGCCCGGTCATACTGACTAAAGAGGAGAGACAGAGACATGATAGAAACAAATGGAAACCAACTTTCTTAGAGTTTTTGGAAAATAGCAGTGTGTGTGTGTGTGTGTGTGTGTGTGTGTGTGTGTGTGTGTGTAGGCAGAGTTAATGCATTGGGTGTCAGCAAAAGTGAAGAGAGGGAGAGAGGGGGAGCGAGGGAGAGAAAATGAGACGTTGAGAACAAAAACAAAGCACGTTACCAGGAAATTGAGCTAAACACGGAGCGATCTGCTTGTGTTTGTATGCATATATCAGTGTGTGTGTGTGTGTGTGTGTCTGTAGTGTGTGTGTGTGTGTGTGTGTGTTTGCATGTGTGGGTATTTGCAACGTGCCTCCTCCGAGAAAGGAACAAAGCAGAGGAAAAAAGGAATTCGACGTGCAACTACAGTATATCCTCTCAAATTCTCTCTCTTCCTCCCTTCCTGTCTCTCTCTCTCTCCCTCCCTCTCTCTCTCCCTCCCCCTCCCGCCGCCTGTTTCCCCCCGCTGAAAATTAGTCCAATTAGGTCACATTAAGAAGTTGTCGGCAAACCAAACAGCTGTATGGATCCCTGCGACCTTGGCTCTGGCTGAACCCTAATAAACCGATAAGCAGAACAACAGCAACCACGGCGACGCTCCGATGCACTTATATTCATTTTCATAACCTCCCTCCCTCCCTCCCTTCCTCCCTCCCTCCACTCCTTCTTCCTTCCCTTGCTCGTTAATAAAAAAAAAAAAAGGTAAATATTTATTACTTTGGCCCAATTAGCTCTCCGGCATGGATTTCTGCCGATCAATCTCAGCCCCCGAGAACAGCGAGAAGTGTGGCGAGGCGGCGGGACCAAATGGATGATTCACGGACCAGACGACCGCGACCGCGTCGTGATGATTATTATTATTATTTGCAGAGGGCTCGGAGATTCGATTCGAGAACAAACATATAATAAATAGAATGTCGTGTCTCCGGATCTTGGAGGGGTGTGTGTGTGTGTGTGTGTATGTGTGTGAGTGGGTGTGTGTGTGTGTGAGTGTGTGTGTGTATGTGTGTGAGTGTGAGTGGGTGTGCGTGGGATACATAATCTGAAACGACGGGTGAATTACATGAGGTAATGGAACAAAACACATTGATTCTGACTTTTCCATATCTCTGGCTTTCTTTTTTTCTCTCCCTCCCTGGCATTCCCTTTCTGTCGGGTTTCGTTTGAGGGGGGGGGGGCGGCGGGGGCGGGGTGTGTGTGTGTGTGTGTGTGTGTGTGTGTGAGTGTGGGAGATATGTCATCTATCATCTGAGACTGATGCTTCCAGTTAGCATCGCCGCTGGCCTTTCTCTCCTGGAATTCGGTCTCGCCCTTGAAATCGTCAGCTCTTAATTGTTGCTACTGAACGCCACGAAAATCCTCCCAAATTGGATCGCTATCATGAAAACAAGTGCATGATAACACTAAGGGTAGTGTCGCGGTGAGGGTGTCCGATGCCCAGACGAAAAGTGACAAGGTTCAATCTCCGACGAACGCCGTCGACAGTACCGTCGGCACCCGAACCACTTGAGGCCATTATTTCTAGCTCATAGCGGTTTCTCATCTTTCATCGTTCATCGCGTACACAGCGACTAAAACTATATTTAAACCAAAACACTGCACTCTTCGCTTTCCCAACCCCATCAAGCCCATTTCCTCGATACGTTCCACATCATGAAGCCAGAGAGGCCGTCCAAAAAGGAGCAGCGGTCCGCGGAGAGAGGAGTTGCTCCGTGAGGGGGTGACCGGACCCGGAGCAATCCTCACTTTTTAAAATTCTTAAATTGCATTTGGGAGACGGTGCGGCCCCTCTATTTTCGCAGGTGCCGTAGGGCGAGAATGTTTCTCAGTGATATTGGCCTTGGAAGTAACATTTCACACCGCGACACATTTCGGTGGCTTTCTCTCTCCCTGCCACACTAGGACAGGTGTTTCGGTGACACTGTCGATAGCGATAAGCCCCGAGCATCTGCTAACCTCCGTGTACAAATTAAACTGACGGATACGTCATCGGATAGCATTTCGGTTCGGGAGTCAGCGCGTCTAGACGACGGAGGTCACGGAGGTAAACAGACACGACAAACAAACAAACTTTCTGTTTAATATTCACGCCGATAAGGTTATTGTCGTATTCCGGAGGAGATGTTCAGAGTAGGCGGTAATTGGGCGAGGACAAGACAAATTGTTCAGAAATGAACCGAGGAACGGCATCCGAACAGCGTGTTTAATAAATTGAATAAAAAACAGTGCAAGTTTCCCTGTCCGCCTGTTCAATGTTTAAAATAGTGACTGCTGCGTGGCAGCGCAATGTTCGTGGCCAAGATCGTCTGGCTCCAGAATTTCCAGAATCACAAAATGTATGAAAGAGATCATTCATTACGTGTTGATTCGTCCGTGTTGGCCGCCACACGGTCCGCTGGGGAGATGGAGATAGTAACGGCTCGAGGAATCAGAGACGATGCCAAAGCGATGAACAATTAATGACGCTCTTTTGATTGACTCCGAGCCTTAATTTTTTTGGCCGAGTGCGCTGCCAGTGCGTAGGTGTTTGCACTGTGTTTTAGAGTGCCATCGCTTTATTTAAACCGCGATTACTATGAATGAATCCTTTTTTTAAACGACCCACTCCATCTCTTGACACATGACAAATCCAAATCGCAGTTAAAAACATCCCTTCAAAATAGCCAAAATTGCATGATATTTCAATATATTAAAACACAACAGGATTGGTGGAGCAGCAGTCAAACTAAGAAGTGTGTAGGGGGGTGAGGAGGTACATTTACGTTTAGGGTGTAGGTCATAAAGTGGGACTGCAGCCGGGGAGGGGGGAAAGCTGTGAGGATTATTCTAGCAGTAATAACACAACTGCCCAGTGAGACTCCAAGAAAGCATCAACAATGCTTTTATCACAGCTTTATCACTGCAACAATGCGTTTTAGACACTTTTATCCAAATGACTAACTACTACAGTTTGCAGTTAACATGGAGTTAACATGATATAATACCATTAGGGCAGGATGGTGCAGTGGCGAAGTGTTAAACGCTACGCTATCCTAGTGTGACTCCCGGCCGAAAGGTTGAGGGTTTGAACGTCTACCCTGTGAGTATCCTTGCCCTTACCTGCTAATGAATGACCTGTATCTGAATTCGCTGTAAGTCGCTTTGGATAAAAGAGTCTGCTAAATGACTAAGTAGCAGTAGCAGTAGCAGCGATATCATGATACTGAAAAATTCCATTGTTGCTCACACAAAAAGGCTTGTGATTAAAGTTTCATACACCGTGGCAGAATATCTGAATGGATACTGACTGGAAGAACAGATCTCTCCATTAGAATGAGAGCGATAGGAGGCCAAGGGAGGCAAGCTGAAGAGATATAAATATAATAATATAAGTCATTTTTCCTCAACTGAATAATTTTTCGCCGTCGTATCTCGCGGCCGGGCGAAGAGAAGCAGATAAAATAGAGGAACACCAGAGGAACGAGGAGGTGGGTAAAAAAGTGTGTGTTTTCCGAAGCATACGTTTATTCGTTCCCAGTGACATCACACCCAGACCAGGGCCTAAGACGGCCAATCGCGGACAAAGAGGTGCCAAGTGTGTGATTGGTTGATTGGAACGTTGGGGGCAGGGCATACACTAATAAAAAGCAGGTATGGTATTAAGCTCCTACAGGCACACGCACACAACATATTTATGTTGACCGAGCTGCACAAGCATTACAATACATAAATACATTAACAAACAGGCGTGATCCACGAGTACAGCCAGTACAATGGAGGCTATTTCCAGTCCATTTATACTAATAGGTGGCTAATGAAAAGCCAAACAGACATAGTGAACATTTTAGCTTCGCTCACAGTCCTTGCTACTCTGTATTATCTTGTTATTATTCCTCCACTGCTTTCAGAGGGCACATACTTCACACACATGCATACACACTGTGTACACACACACACACACACACACACAGTTAGTGAGCCCTTCTGTAGCGGTTATGTCAAAGACGGCAGTCAGCGGACAAAGAGAGGGGAGACAGAGGGATGGAGAGGGAAAGAGAGAGATGGGGAGGGATTGTGTCTGTTTATGAGAGAGAGAGAGAGAGAGAGAGAGAGAGAGAGAGAGAGAGAGAGAGAGAGATGGAGAGAGGGAGTGAGATGGGGCGAGAGAAAGAGAAATGGGGAGACGAAGAGAGAGAGAGATGGGGAGAGAGGGAGAGAGAGGAAAGAGAGTGAGACACACACACACAAGAGACAGCGAGAAAGAGAGACAGAGAGAAGAGCGAGTGAGACCAAGAGACCGAGACCGAGGGAAGAAAAACAAAAGGGAAGAAGCACACGCCAGACAAAGCGAGACGCAAGGCGTGGCCGCCACGCACTCCGCTGCCCAGCCCACGCGGCGTGGGGGCGTGGGAGGGATGCGGTGATAAGAAACAGATGGGCGGAGGAGCGCCTCCTAATCTAGCAGCAGACACGATACATAGGAACAGCACAGAGGTCACACAACTCTCTCCTCAGTCCTGCCTGAGTTACAGCTCGCTGTGTGTTTGTGGGGGGGGCACAGTGTGTGTGTGTGTGTGTGTGTGTGCGTGTGTGTGAGAGAAGGGGTTTGTGTTGTGTGTGTTAGAGTTTGTCTTTGCAAGTGAGAGAGAGTGAGAGAGAGGGTGTGTGTGTGTCGGAGTTGTGTGTGTGTGTGTGTGTGTGTGTATGTTGGAATTTGTGTGTGTTCATGTGTGTGCGCATGATTGTGTGCATGTGTGTGTATGTGTGTGTTTATTTAATTGAACAACTTTGGTGCCACTGGCTTGATTCGGTTTTCCACCAACACACAACACAGAAAGGCCATAAAGGTGTGTTTTAAAACACGACTCCATCTTCTACACTGACCTTCTGAAATGACATGTTGACGGAACAACAACAGGACTCTCCCTGGGATGTGGCACACACACACACACACACACACACAAACATACACACATACATGAACACACACACACAAACTGAGAGGCCCTGACATGTCTGGAACAGCTTGGCCTTCTACTGTCGAGCCAATAAACTGGTGTCTCACTCACTCTACCTGCTACCAGTGGAGGAGAAGCCCAGCTGTCGGAGTCTACCTACCCATTACATATGATTTCATATAATTTGTCTGTTTATTTATCATTTGCCTGACATCACAGATTGTGTGTTACTGTGCGTTGACACCGAAAACGCACAAAGAGGAAAATAATCCCGGGAGTCATTCATTGTGTATTGGGAGCCAGGCGGACAAAGAGGGAAAAGAGGAATAGGCGGAGGCGGGTGGACTAGGCGACTTAGGAGGATAAAAAAAACTTAAAAATCCTCCAACTTTATGTAAATGAACTATGACGCGTCTAGGAGGGAAAGGTGGAAAATCCATCGATAGCCAATGGGGATGTCTCGTTCTGCCGTCGTCCCTTGGTCAGATCTGTCCCAGAGAACAACCCGCGTAACTTTAGTTCCTACCAAACATTTGTTCCAAGATGTCGCTGGAAATGCTGATTACTGCCGTAGCAGAACACCCAGTCCTCTATGATTTGACAACATTACATTTGGCAAAATCAGTGTTTATTTGGGATGATCATTTCCATAAATATGATTGGGGAGTAAGTAAGGGATAATGCCCGACTAGGTGTCCATTAACAGAAATGAATGGACGACGCGGAGGCGTGAACCGTCCGCTTCCGCGAAGTACCATGGTCACTTACGAAATAATAAAATATTTAATCAATTTATAATACTTTAATGTGTTTTAGAGTTAAAATCATGAGGGTTTTTTTATTTTTACAAGTTGAGCAGACTATTTAATATCTCCCGTATGCAGGCGTTGCCAAGCAACGTGGCCATAGCGCCTTCATAGCGTCAACGTCTTTCCTAGGTGTAAATAAACACTTTTTAACCTACACGCTCCAGCCAATCAGAATCGAGTATTCACCCAGACCATGATACAATTGGGGAGTAATTCTGTTTTTAATGACTTTATCAAGTAACTTTCCATCAAGTAACTTTCCGTGATCAACGATGTCGGTAAATGGGCTGTGCTACAGCAGTAGTTGCGTGGTGGCGTTTAGCGCTTGTGGTGCGCTGGCCCTTTAAATAAAAAAAAAAAGCAAGAACGAACATTCTGAAGGGGGACAAAAGCGACAAAAGCGACTTAGGTGGAGTGGACAAGGTGGATTCCTCTTTGTGCGCTTTCGGTGTGAACGCACAGTTAGTCTCGAACGACCTTTTAGAGGCTGCGAAGGTCGTTTTCAACCGACGTTTGGAACGAACAAAGGTCGTTTTTCAACTGACGTTGAGGAATGAACGAAGGCCGTTTTCAACTGACGTTTGGGAATGAACAAAGGTCGTTTCCCACTGACGTTTGGGAACGAACGAAGGTCGTTTCGGCAAAGGCAAAGTGGGGTTTGCAGTGCGTTGTTGAGGAGTGACGGCGGCGGTAGAGGACAAGAGGTTCTTGTGGCGATGGGGAAAAAAAAAAAAAGATAAAAAGATGGATGAAAAATGGGATCTGTCGTGGTGGGCATGCGGTGACGTGAGCTGTATGCATATGATGTGCGCTCCTTCAGAAAACACACGCACGTACACACACGCACACACAACAGAGGGAAGAAAGGGCCCGTGGTGAGCTGGGACGACACGGGTCAGTCCACATGAGGAGGGATAGTGGGGGGTGGGGTTGTATCATGTACCACGTCATCTTTGATTGTCATCAAAACAGACATGAAAGACCTGTAGCGCTGGGGCCGCATCGATCCAAGCGACCACTTCACAGATTCCTCTTTCAAGGTTGTTGACACTTTTTTTACACTTTTTCTACAGACCCAGAACCCGCTCAGCCTTGCTTTGAGCTGCTCTGCCGCTCGTACAAGCGCGGGGGGGGGGGGGGGGGGGGGGGGGGGGGGGGGGGGGGGGGAAATGGAAAAAAAGGCCTGAACACAGACTCGAGGCTCGTGCTCAAAGGTCTTCTCGAGACGTCGAGCTTCTAGACGGCGTTGAGAGAAATCAACCCGTCTGTTTCCACCGCTTTTTTCAAAAGGGAAACCACTGAGGCGCGGTCGGCGGTGGAGGTGTGAGTGTGTGTGTTTGGATGGAAGCAGCACCACCAAGCGGGTGAGGGGGCATCCATCCAGACGACCATCCAGCCCTTCCCCTCCACAGGAAAGCGGGACAAACATCTCAAGTGTCTACAGGAACCCGGTGCTTTGTTTTGTTCTTCTGCTGTGATGCCACGGCCGTGTTGAAGTCGCGTCGCCTGACGGCACTGAGACAGGCGGACGGATTCTTTTTAACCGAGAACAAAAGAGAAGGAAGAAAAGAAGAAAATAACACCACAAACGCGACGTCCGTTTGCACACAGCCTTCAGGAGGAACGTGTGGCGAGGGGGCTGGGGTGGGTGGGTGTGTGTGTGTGCGTGCGTGTGTGCGTGCGTGTGTGTGTGTGTGGGGGGATTGTTGAGTTAAGGCCTGTCAAATGATGATATTTCACATGTGGGAAGCAGAGCCGGCAGGACGAGCATAACGATGAGAAAGAGAGTGAGAGAAGAGGGATACAGGGAGAAAAAGGGGAGAGAGAGGAGATTGAGGGCGGGTGGGGGGGGGCTACAGAAAGGGAGGGAGAGAGGGATGAGAGAGAGAGGGGATAGAAGATGGAGTGAGTGTGAAAGAGGAGAAAGTGAAAAATGCGGAGAGAGAGAGAGGGAGAGAGAGAGAGAGGGAGAGAGAGAGATAGGGGGAGATGAAGGAGGGGGTCCCTAACAAATGGCTGTCTGTACCTTGCTGTGAGCTCCTCCAATAACAAACAAATCATGCTGAACCAATAAGGGGGCGAGACGAAGCCCAAACAAGCCCCGGACAGGCGGACAGGAGAGGAGATTTGCTGCGTCGCGTGCGGCGATCCAGAGGCTGCTCTTCAAACCTCTATTGTGCTCTCTCTCTCTCTCGCTCTCTCGTTCTCCCGCTCTCACGGTTTCGTTCTGTTCAGTGGCATCTTCAGACGTGTCACTTTGTGTTTCCATTCATGTATTGCTTTGTGTCAATCTCTTATTTATTTTTTTTGTCCCTTGTTCACTTTGACTCGCTCTATCGCTATGTTTCCCTGCTCAAAACATGTTGTATCCTATTTTTCCCCGCCCGCTTTCTCCGTCCGCCTTCTTTCAATCACCTTAGAAATGTCTGTTTTTGTGGGTATTTATTCCTTCACGTCAATCTCCTTTCTTGCGCTTTTTGCTCTCTCTCTCTCTCTCCCCCCCTCCCCCTTCTCTGCAGAATGACAGCCGAAAACAAAAATGTAACTGCAGCCGTTTTTAGAAGCGCTGGTTCTACAGCTTTCAGTCAATAAGCAACCCGATTAAATCTAAATACTGCTAAACCAGAGCAAGAGAGAGAGAGAGAGAGAGAGAGAGAGAGAGAGGGAGGGATGTCACATCGCAATGACCGCCTCCATTTTGGAAGCATATGGGCATTGAAACGTTAGTTATTGTGTTGGTAGTCATGTTTTTTTTGGTCATTATTTAGTAATCATGAAATGATTTGTTGTTATGGGGAGGACATTGTTGTATTTGAAACCGCCACAGCGTTTCTCATGCGAGACACAGCAAAACAAACACGTTTTAGCCTCAGTTAGGGTAAATTTACTACAACTCTCTGGAGTCCTCTCAATATGGCGGACTATCATAAAAAAAATGCAAAAATCCATTCAGATGTACAAGCACTCTGCAGTAGAGCCAAAGCCTACTGGTGCGTGTCTTTATGAGCGAAAGGGATCGACCAGGTGACGGCGAGGGACCATCCAAAGGTTATCATGAAGCCACAACACATATGATTAAACAGCACGGGGCTGTGCTATTAATTTGACACTGAAGTATGTAGATCCCCCCCCCTCCACACACCTTGCCCAGAGCAGATAAGGCATCAAGTGTTTCTCTATCGCCGTCTGCCGCGGCGCTTTACGCCCGAGAAGTCGGCAGGATTGATTATAATCGCATGGCGGCTCATTCCCGTGAGGCACGGTCGACAGCGCAAACATATGAATCCACCGAGCGCCGCAAAATGACTTCCGCCTGAAAGGGCATCTGGGTGGCCATCGCCGACGTTCTTCCCCGGACACGCTGGCACTGGAAGGAGAATGCGAAACAAAAAAAACGGCCGTGAGGGAGAAGACGGCGACTCGTGCCAGCGGGTTTCGCAGGGGAAAGGAAAGAAAATGTCAACCGACCGCCTGTGTGTGTGTGTGTGTGTGTGTGTGTGGTGCCGTCGCCGGTCGCCTCGGAAAACAGCGGCAGTTTGTTTTACATCTGGATCCGGAAGGCTTGTGGGAGGCCTAGTTAGCGGTGAAATCCCCTTGTGCAACGACAGCGACGGCTGCTCAAGGTGAAGGGGGGAACGTCTTTCACGTAAGAAGTCTCCGCATAACGAGCCGTGATGTGATTACGCTGAATTAGCATAAATGAATGCGCCTGAAGTCAGCTTCACTCATGGTACGTTCACCCCCCCCCTCCCCCCTCCCCCCTCCCACCTCCCCCCTCCCTTTTCGCCAATGCCCCGCAAGCGGTGTCGACTTCTTCTGAGCATGCTCAGCGGCGGTCTGACACTTCACAACACTCACGCAACGCCATTTTCTTGCGCCTGGCCTCCCACGGCGTGGTTCGGAGCGAAGCGGCGCCGGTGGACACCGACGTAATGTGTTGTCACAGAGAGGGACATCGTCTGCAAAACAAAGTGGCAAGCAAAGTACCTCGGGGGTATTTTTCTCTTTCTTTCCTAAAATGGCTGAGAAACGGGGGCGGTTCGCCACGAGGCTTTAGCAGCAGTCACATTTGGCGTCCCTAAATGTCAACGCCGGGAGAGGGGGGGGGGGGGGGGGGGGGGTAACCTGTCGACGCGTTAATAATTCAGTTTCAAAAGAAATCAAACATGTTTTGTGTGCGAAGGGGATTTGTCGTGTGTGTGCGTACGACGCGCCCTGCGATGAAAGCCCCTGAACGGAAAAAGACAAGGAAGGAAGGAGTGAACCCATTCTCTTTTTTCTGTAATTGAACAGAAGAAGGAGATTGTGGGAGAACACATATTTGCGCGGCGATGTCTGGCCGCGAAGCTCGGGGACCAAACTAAGGGACAGATCTCATCTCGTCGCATCTTATTATTGGCAGCAGGCGGAAAAACAGCCGTCCGCACAAAACAAAAACAAAAAAGGCAATATAATTTGAGCAGGCAGCCGTTGTTTGGTGGGCGTGAAGAGCATCCTCTCCATAAGCCAGGCCGGGCGGCCTCACACGCTCTCTCTCTCTCTCTGTGACAAAAAACTAAAGTTTTTTTTCTTTTTTGGGGGCTGACACATTCAGCTTGTGCACTTGGACTAATGAGGGGGATTTAATGAGCAACAAGGTTTTGAGCTGTGTAGCGTTCACTGTGCATTTGATGAGACATCTCTCAGAACACAACTCTGTCCCCGACGTACAACCGCAGGCACCCTCTGGTTTCTCCTGCCACCGGCGGGAAAATTAAGAGATTTCATCTGTTCATCATTTTTTTTCCGGCGTCCCGTTACGCTTTTTTGGGTTGTAAATTAACAAGGCTCCCTTGTTGCTCGGCGACAGGTGCGCTTAAACAACAACAACAACAACAACAACAACAGAAAATGAAGTGAATCTTTTCAGGGCTGAACAGTTGCAGTGAGAAGCTAGTGCTACATGGACATATGGTCCAACGGTCGCCTTTAAAGGTCCAACCGTAGCTCGTCGGGTTCTCGCCCGTAGTATGGTGGCCAGATTTCTGAATTTAAAAAATGTGTAGTTTAGTGGTGCCTTTATCAACAAAATATCTGTTATTAACATTTCTGAGAGGAAAAAAAAGGCGACATATTCCTGTTTTGCCTGTTCTTATGGTGGTAAATGTAGTACTGTAGTAAACCATTGGGCAGCACATGGCCAATGGTTTACTATGATGTGTTTTAGGCTTTGGTCAACCAGCCAAAAACTAGGGAATCGAACTATATTGTATTAATAGCCTATTGTTTATGATCGGTTCTATATTGTATTGATCTATTGTTTATGATCGGTTCTATATTGTATTGATAGCCTATTGTTTATGATCGGTTCTATATTGTATTGATAGCCTATTGTTTATGATCGGTTCTATATTGTATTGATAGCCTATTGTTTATGATCGGTTCTATATTGTATTGATAGCCTATTGTTTATGATCGGTTCTATATTGTATTGATGGCCTATTGTTTATGATCGGTTCTATATTGTATTGATAGCCTATTGTTTATGATCGGTTCTATATTGTATTGATATATATCGGTTCTATATTGTATTGATATATATCGGTTCTATATTGTATTGATAGCCTATTGGTTATGATCGGTTCTATATTGTATTGATAGCCTATTGTTTATGATCAGTCATGCTAGGCTAGGCTTTCTACTAGAGCTCAAACTAGCATCTGTCACTAGGCTTCTTCTAGAGTACAAGCATCCATTATGGGGGCATAGCTAGCCTTCTACAAGCGTAAACACAAGTATCCATTGGAGAGATAGCTAGCTTTTTATTAGAGTAAACAAACTCATCGGTTGGAGGGATAGCTAGCCTTCAACTACGAAGTACAAATTAGCTACGGGATGATAAAGCTATCATCCAGTAGCCTAGCTAATGCAGCGAGCAAGCAGGAGATGGCAACTCTGTGGTTAAGGTCTCAGACAATGAAATAACACCCTATGATTACTTTCTATTACATTGTATTAGATTAGATGAACCTTATTCATCCCCACGAGAAATTAGCTCCCTGGCACTAGCCGAAGCAGAACAAGCTCTTGGATATAAACAGTAATAGGTTGAAGAAGCATTACGCGCCAACACGCGACCACAGCGATAATTGAAATCATAACTCTCGCCTTTGTCGTTCACAAAGTTTGCGCTAGATAATCAAGTCATGAGTGTTCGAAATTCCACGAGCATCGTTGGAAAAAACAATCGGGACAAAAACACACTGAATCCCATCAAACCAAACGAAACATTGGTTACGTCCACCGAGGGCAGAATCGCAGACATCATCCGGAAGGAAATAGGTCCAATTTACATGTGAAAAGTAAAAATAAAAAACGGTATAGTGTGTTATTAGGGGGATAATGTGATTACTTTCACTGCTACAGCTGTGGCCAGGCCTCCCTTTTTAACATTGAAGTGACGACGATTTGTGTTTATGTCGTTTTGAGCACGTTTCGGTTACGTTGTGAGTACTTTGTCGGTAAGTTTTGTCGGGAGAAGTGGCCACCATGACTGCCGGTAAATAGATTTGTGCTTCAGATGCTTCTCTCACAGCAAATAACAGCCCTGATTCTCGGCAGGACCGACCAGGAAGAGAGAGAGAGAGAGGGACCTGAGAAGATCAATTTCAACAGAGCCGTTTCACAGGCTGATTGGGTTCAAAGCACATCCTCGTGTACTGAACACACACACACACACACACACACACACACACACACACACACACACAGACACACACACACCATCTCTCTCTTCCCCTCCCTCCCTCTGCTCTGAGTCGTTTCTCTCTATGCAGCCTGTCTGTTTCACTTCCTTAGCAGATTAAAAAAAAAGAAAAAGAAGCAGAAGGAAAAAAATGCTTCACGGATGCCAAGAACGTTAGCAGGAGTGAGGTGGAGAATATTGGATAGACCTCGGTCGCCATCTCTCTCTCTCTCTCTCTCTCCTTTCCTCTCTTTCTCCCTTCCTTCGCTCCTGTTCCTCGCTTTCTCATCCTCCCCTTCCACATCTATTTCTTACTTCGATTCCTCCATCTCTCTCCCTCTCTCCATCTCTGCCATCTACACATCTCTCTCTCTCTGGGCCTCTCCCATTTTTTTTCTCTTTCTTGCATACCCATCTCTCTCTTTCCCATTCTGTGCCTCTCCGTCGCTCCCCTTCGTACCTCTCCCTCTCTCTATTTCTCTCTCTGCCTCCCATACCTCTAGCTCTAGCTCTCTCTCTCTCTCTCTCTGCCGCCTATATCTCTAGCTCTCTCTTCCTCTCTCTATTTCTCCCTCTCTCCCTCCCTATATCTCTAGCTCTCTCTTCCTCTCTCTATTTCTCCCTCTCTCCCTCCCTATATCTCTAGCTCTCTCTTCCTCTCTCTATTTCTCCCTCTCTCCCTCCCTATAGCTCTAGCTCTCTCTTCCTCTCTCTATTTCTCCCCCTCTTTCCCTCCCTATACCTCCAACGCTCTCTCCCACTCTCTCTGCATCACTCTTGTAGTTCCCTATGTGTGCACTAAAACCAGCGCCCTCTATCTCCCACACCGCAGTACTGCAACCAGGGTTCGTCTTTTCTGTCAATCACGGCCGTTTTGAGTCTCTCCTTTCTCTTTCACGAGTAAGAGCTACACCTTTGACACCTGCCATTGAAAGGCGTTTTAAAAAAAAACTGCGAACGAAGGTGACCCTGATTGTGGGAGGAAAGAGTCCCTGACCGCATTTCCACGACAGTTCACCCACCCGCTGTTGGCATGCGTGTGTCGTCATGGAAACCAGTCTCGCACTTCAATTGCCTGTAGTAACCGGGTGACACCACCGACGATTCACAGGAAATAAAGAGAATACATATCTGCAAACAAAAGCTATGTGTGTCGCCACCTCGCCTCCCAGTCCTTAGTTTAAAGTTAGTTCTCGTACTCAATAATAAATACATGAATACATGTGTGTGTGTGTGTGTGTGCAATACTTCTGCATCTATCGTCATAGCAACAAGTAAACAATGCAAAGAATTGAAATACGATCGCAAAACGGTCGAGCCACTGGAGACTTGGGTGTTGGAAGGCGTGTTAATGGGATGCAGAAACTGCAGCCCATCATGCAGACGCAGTAGCGCATCGCGCCATCGGAGGCAAAGACGAGAGAATGAGAGGCAGAGAATGAGAAAATAAGAGAGAGGGAGAGAATGAATAAGAGAGAGGGAGAGAATGACATAGAGAGGGAGAAGGAATGACAGAGGGAGAGAATGAGGGAGGGTGATAGAAAGAGAGAGGTAGAGAGAGAAAGACAGGGGTTTGAGGCAGTGTCGGCCATGTTGGAAGATGAAATGAGATGACTCCTCTCTACTCCAACAGCTGTTGCTGCCAGCAGGTAATTACAGAGGAGAGAGATAGAGAGAGAGAGAGAGAGAGAGAGAGAGAGAGAGAGAGAGAGAGAGAGAGAGAGAGAGAGAGAGAGAGATGTAAATGAGGATGGCATATTCTTGCTCTCCCTCTCTCTCCATTTCTCAACGTTTCAGTTTTTGCTGCTTGTTTTTTTGCACACAGACACACACATACACACACAATTTACATTTCGGCAAGTTAGAAGCCAAACATCTGCATGCCTGCGTTCACCTGTCCATTACCGTTTTCTACTCTTTAAGGCATAGAGGAAAAAATGAGTTAGAGAAGAAAAAATACTGTGGTTTACTGAAATATTTATATGCAAATCTAGTGTGTGAGGAATCATAAGGTTCAGAAAAAGTAATCTGGAATTCTAGATGACAATTACAATGTAATAAATAATTACATACCAAAAATATATCTAATTATAGTAATGTAGTCTAAAATCTAGACAATTTGAGCCAAAGGCAAATAGCTTAATCATCATCATTATTTGGCTCTGCAATTTGGCTCCTCCTTCCTCGCTTCCTCCTCCTTACCTCCATCCAAAGATGACACAGCCAGCAGGCTTCCAGTCACACACACACACACACACGCGCGCGCGCACACACGCACGCACGCACGCACGCACACACACACGCACACACACACACACACACACACACACACATACGCACGCACGCACGCCCTTCAGCAGGGGATGTGAGGTCACAGTTGTTGTACACAGTCACACCCCCTATTGTGTGTGTGTGTGTGTGTGTGTGTGTGTGTGTGTGTGAGAGAGGAGGAGGGGGGGCAGTCTATCGCGACAAATTGGAAAGGAAAGAGGTGGCAGCAACAACCTCAGTAAGGTGAGGAGGAAAAGTTTGACTTTCCTACTAGAAAACAAGAGTACATAACTACAAAACAAAAGCCCCATTAAGTGTCCCCAGCATAGCACCTGTGTGAGATAGCAGGCGTCTTCGAAACCTTCGAAGACATAGAGGCAGAGGACAAAGGATTCACCTTGCGTTACTTTGCCTCAAACTGCTAGCCGGCGGCAGGGGAAAATAGGAGATAGGATGGATTACTACGGGGATTGTAGCATCGCATGCAATCTGTCTAGGTTTACCTAAATACCTCTGTCATTTAAATGCAAAGCAGTGCGTCCGTCCGTCCGTCCGTCTCCGTGTCGCTGTCCCACGCCCTCAAATCGAAACCCCCCATTGACTTAATCATATGTGCTATTTTGTCCTTTTGCAGACGCTCTTATCCATGGCAAAGCGACTTACAGTGAATTTTAAGGAGCAGGTCGGGGTTAGGGGGCGTCTTGCTCAAGGGCGAATACAGCGGACACTGGGGGATCGAACCCAGAACCTTTTGGCTGGGAGTCAAACACAATGATCTGTGTCCATCATATTATCATAAGTGTTCCTTTTATCGGTTTCAATATGCCAGCCTCCGTCGATGATGACCATAAACAGATTATGGTTCTGTGTGTGTGTGTGTGGTGATACAGTTCAACCGTAGAAACAGAGACAGAGAGAGAGACGGAGAGAGAGAGAGAGCGATAAATACAGAGGTGAAGAGGGAAAAGCTGTTGGGACCAAAGCGGTCAGAGTTTGCTTGCCTCTACATCTGTCCTCGCCCCCGAATGCGACACTACAGAGGTCAGGGGTGACTGCCAACGCGGCGACAGCGCGGCGATAAGGCTGTTCCCTGGCAGCCATGACAGTTGAGGTGCTGCCAACTTGGCTCGGCGGTGAAATCCTCCTCTCGTACCGCGTGTCCCGTCTCCCACTGGCCGCTTGGCTTCGACGCGCCCCGCCACTTAACTATTTTTATTGCAGTGCACGAGGCAAGCGCACGTGTCGCGCGCGACGCTGGCGGTTTTTTTTCTCACCCCCCCCCCCCCCCCCCCCGTTTCTTTTTTTTTTTAAGCCCAGAAATTCCGCACTGACCTACTTTGGTTGAGTGGGGGAGAGGAAGAGGTGGAGGGGAGGAGGAGGAGAGGGTGAGGAGAGGGTGAGGAGAGGAGGAGAGGAGAGGAGGAGGGAGCGGAGGGGAAGAGGAGCGAAGGAGGCGAGGAGGAGGTGGTGTGTGTGTGTGGAGTGGGGGGTGGGGGTGGGGGTGGGGGGTGTAGGGGAACAAATGTTTTAAATTATAATTATTTATTATTAAACCTATCGCAGCACTGGTGCATTTCCATCTGTTTCCACGACGATAGCGCCAGAGCAGAGTTAGCAGCGGTAGCCTGGTTCCCTCGCTATGTTACGACCGCGATATTTTTTACCGTTGCGTAGCGAGTCAGTCCGCTAGTCGAGGGAATATCCGCCAGTACCGTGTCTAGCGACCCGCCACTCTTTCCTATTATTACTATCTAGTTATTTATTTCGTTATTTAGCAGACACGTTTATCCAAAAAAAAACGTATACAGATACATATATGTCATCAAGGAGCAGGTAGGGGTTAGGGGTCATCTTGCTCAAAAGGATGCCTACAGGTTAGACCGGGGGACGTTGGGGATTCGAACCCAGAACCCGTCGGGAGCTGGGAGTCAAACGCTCTAAACAACTAGCCCTCTCTCTTTCCCCCCTCACTTAATCCCCTCTCCTCCCCCATTTTTCTTCTTCTCTCTCTCTAACCCCGTTTTTTTTTTTTGTTCCTTTTCATCCTGATTCGATCCTCTGCTGGGCTTGTTGCAAGCATGTCGCTAATTAACCACCGGCTACAAAATAAAGGAGCGAGGGGCCGCCAGAGAGAGACGAAAGAGGGTAAAAGTGATGGAGATTGGCCTTAATTACATGCCCAGAACGCCGTCTGGGGCCTGGGCCTCGTCATTATTTATGCTGGAAGAAAGGGAGAAAAAAAAAAAAAAAAGAGTGTGAAGAGAATAAAAAAGAGAGAAAGAGTGAGAGAGAGAGAGAGAGAGAGAGAAAGAGTGAGAGATTGATAGTTCTAAAAGGAAAGAAAGTGTGGCCGTTTCTGAGCACAAAAAAAGGAAAAGAGAGCGAGAGAGAGAGAGGAGTTAAGGGATGAGGAAAGTTGGGCGAGTGCCCTACTTCCTGTTAGTGGATTGTTTGAAGATTGTTGCTATTAGCGACATTCGGGCATCCATTTTGGGGAGCATGTCAGGAGAACAGAATAGTCTTATATTGGTTAAAGAAGAGAAAATGGAGACCGATATTCAAGACGACGTCAAAAGGCAAGATGACAGACAGACAGACAGACAGACGGCGAACAGAGACGCTTAATGCCCTAATGCGTACCAAAAGAAGAGCCTTTTATCCACACGCACACCGTCCCATCACAGTCCAACAACATAACACAATGAAACTAATAAACAGAGGATACAAAAAAAAAAAAAAAGCCAGAGGACAAATCCCTGGCTTTCTTGTTCCCTCTTTAGGGAACAAAACCATGAACAAAATGGCTGCCATTGTGTGCCTTCCTCTGTGGTGTTTTTTCCCGCCTTTCCCCCCCCCCCCCCCGCCCCGCCGCTTGTAAAGCTAAGCGGCGGGGAGGAAGGAAGTAGGAGCCGGGCCAGGACGCGCTGGCGTGTTGGCAGGCGGGGAGACATGCGGCGGGGCCGTGCGTGACAAATTAGTGTGTCACGCGTTTGCTGTCACGGCGACCAGCTAACTCCCCCGCCCCCACCCCCCCCCCCCCCCCCCCTCCTGCGGGGAGGACCTTCCTGGCTTCCTATTGGCTGGATGGAGCCATGGCCTGAGTCATTCTGGACACAAAGACCGTTGCCTTTGTCTTTCTTTCTTCAACTGTCTTCACTCCTTTCTTTATTCTCTCTCTCTCTCTCTCTCTCCCTCCCCCCTCCATGCATTGCTCACCCTCATCTTTGTGAACAAAGGGATAGAGGGAGGGAGGGGAAGATACAAAAAAGGGATAAACTTGGCCAGTCTCCCGCTCCACTCCAATTCACCCCCCCACCCCCCCCCTCTTATTCGTGAATCAAGGGAGATGGCGGGACGGAGAGGAGGAGGAGAGCAGGCAGAGACAGAGGAGTAGAGGGAGGGAAGGAGAGAAAGACTCAGGGACAGAGAGAGAGAGAGAGAGAGAGAGATACAGAAACTCACAGGGATAGAAAGAGAGAGAAAGGCAAAGCGGGACAGAAGGTGAGAGGTAGAATGAGATAAACACAGGGAGACAGATACAGAGACCGAGGGAAAGAGAGAAAGAGATGGATGTGGATGGTTGCACATTCTGAACCACCTCCTCTGTTGTGGGTATTTTCTCACTATCATGCACCCACCCACCACCACCACAACCACCACCACCACAACCACCACCGACACCATCAGTCACATGCACTAGAGACAGTGGCACCGCTGTCATTCTCCTCCAATCAAAAAATCATAAATCATCCCCCCCCCCCCCCCCCCGTCCCTACTGACTGCGTTAAACTCAGCGACGTGTCGTTTCTGACACCGGCAGTTCATTTCATGCCACACGCGCTCTGAAACCCCTTTTCTTGCTCTGCACTAATGGCTGTGTACGCAAATAAACTAACTAACCGACTTACTGGCCCTCTCCCCGATTCATCCGGTGATTTCTTTATTTTATTGGACCAGGGCGGTTAGGGTGTGAGACGCCCAAGCACAAAGGCTCTCGGTTCGAATGCCCGAGGTCCGCAGTCTAACCTGTAGGCGTCCGAATGCAACGCTTCCCGACTGCAGACTTCAGGCGGACCACTAAATGGTCATCAAGGACTTTTCGCGGACCACCTCATATGCAAACGGTACAAAATAGATAAATACACATGCGGTGGCCGAGCAAAGAGTGTCAGCGCCCCCTTTATGTATTACTGCAAGAAGGCCGTTGCCAGTGGGAAACAGTGGGAGGAAAAAGTCAGCAACGCTGCTTATGCTCCCAGTGTGTTTATTTAACACAGATGAACACAAAACATCAATGGAAAGCCACACTATTTTTGAAATAATAACGAGCCATAGTACTATATTTACTGAAAAATATGTATTATATATACATTTTCAATCATCTACATACATTTGCCGTTAATATAAATGTGTCTATTCCCAGAATAAAATCCCACGCACCACCTGCAGTACCCTCGCGTACCACCAGGGTGACATGCACCACAACCCCTACCTGCTCCTTAAAGACCTGGAACTGAATTCACTGTGTGTCACTTTAGATAAAAGTGTCCCCAAACTATAACAGTAAAAACAGCACAAGGTCCAATTTGTCTGTGTGTTTGCACTATTTTTACTATTTTCCAAATACACATGCAACTATCTGTTTTCCCCTGTATGACATTTACTTGTCAGGGACCATATACGAAAACATTCATCTCACACAAGGAGAAGAGACGCATTGTCCCAGATTTAGCGACTGGCTTATTTCCACGTCTGCATCCACGCGCCCGTAGGCCTACATCGCCGCGGCGCGCGTCCGGCCGGGGGACGCGGCCGGCACTGTGCAAGCGCACACGCCCCTCCGGGACGGGCGCCGCCGTGTTAGCCAGCAGATGCTAACGATCCCCGGGACAAGGGGGGAGTCGGAGGGTTGCTTGGCTGTAAATCTGCCAGACGGGACAGACAGGCACCCCTCCATTAGCTCTACATGCTGGCCTGGCACACTTTTACCACCGCCCCCCCCCGCCCCCTCCCCCTCCCAGCCCACCCTACGTCCCACCTCTACCTCCACCCCCTCCGTCTGCCAACCCACCTCCGCCCGTATGCTGCCGACGGTCCCGCTTCAGCTACCGCTTAGTTAGTGATGGAGGTGCAGCCCAGCGCCGCCCCTTCCCTCTGGTTGTAGGGGCTCAACGCTGTGGAGGTTATTGTTAGGGAAATTATTGATGATTGTGTTTCTGGACCTGTTTTTTGTTGTTGTATTAACGGATGGCTGTTGTGTACAGATTGTGAATTTGTATTTTTATTTGACTGATTGTTCAACTTGTTTAAAAATGAAGGTGTTCATAGCAATCTCTCTCACTCCATGTGTCTTCTTCTTGTCTCTCTCTCTCTCTCTCTCTCTCTCTCTCTCTCTCCCTCTCTCATAAGTCTTCATAGCTCTTTCTCCATATATGTCTGTCTGTCTGTCTGTCTCTCTCTCTCTCTCTCTCTCTCTTCAAATGTCACTCTCTCTGTGTCTCCCTCTCTCTGTTCATGGGTCTTTCTCTCTTCATCACCGTCCTCTCTTTAAATGTCTCTCTATTCACCTCCCCTCCCTCTCCTTCAATCTCGCTTCTTCTTTTCCAAAAATTATTTTTCATCCTCAACATTATGTTCCCGTCCTCTCCCTGTACGACTACACCGCTATCGCCGTAGGTGAGCCATTTTCTCCCGCCGTTACAAATCTGTCACCACCTGACGGTATCGAACGTGTGGAGGAGAAGGGGGGAGGGGAGGGAGGAGGGTGTGTGTGTGTGTGTGTGTGTGGGGGGGGGGGGCGGTGGGAGAGGATACAGGGATGGGTCTCAACATGGCAAATTAAAGACCTTGTAATTGGTAATCCCGGCCAGATGGAGGAGGCCTAATGTGGCGGCGGGCGTCTCCGAACGGAGTCAGCCAGGTGGACGTTTAAAGACACGCCGCGCGCCATCGCTTCCCAAGAGCTGTCGCTAGGGGTGATGGGGGTGAGGGGGCCGGTCTTTGAGAGGGCCGCAGTTCAACAGGAAGGTCACCCGACATACGACATTTGTGTTGTGTACGTTGTGACTAATGGACGTCTGTTTCGGTGCAACACACAGGTCTGACTTCAGCACCACGGACAGCTCCCGCCGGACTAACGGTAAAGACTGATGTTCTCATTTATATCATATATAAATATAATAAATATGATTTAAAGGGCTTGTACATCACAATGTCACATCGCAATTACCGCCTCCAATTGGGAAGCATAGGAGGATTGTAATAATGTGTTATTTATTATGTTGGTAGTCATGTTTTTTTTGGTCACTGTTTAGTAATTAATGGTGAAATGATTTGTCATTACGGGGAGACGTTGTTGTGTTTGAAACTGCCACAGCGTTGCTCATGCAAGGTTAGCGTATACTTACGTTGATTTAGGATTTTACAGTACTACAACTCTCTTGATTCCTCTCAATATGGTGGGGTATTGCAAACAAAAAAATCCCATGATGCATTATGATGTACAAGCCCTCTATAATAATAGCCTGATCATCACTAGGCCTCCGAAGCCTCACTCCTCGGAGGCTGGGGTAGTTATTAAGTTAACTCCAACTTGCCGAACTTGGACCACCTCCAAATTCCTCACCTCCTCAACTACTTCTTGAATATTTAAATGTATTTACTTGAATACCTCTCACCTTCTCCATCACTTCTTGAATATTTGAATGTTTTTACTTCAGTACCTTTTTGCCCTCTGGTGATATTGCATCAAATCTTTTTTTTTTTTTTCATATTTCATGTTTTTAAAAAATGCATGTGATGGCTCGATTAATCGCTTTGAGAGTGTGTGTGTGTGTGAGAGTGTGTGTGTGTGTGTGTGTGTGTGTGTGTGTGTGTGTGTGAGTGTGTGTGTGTGCATGCCAGTGTGCGCATATTTATGTATTATATTCCCTCCACAGGGGTGAGCGATAATTAAATACAGGGATGGGTGAGTGTGTGTGTGTGTTTGTGTGTGAATATTTGTTTACCGTTTCACGGGTGAGCAAGTGGAGAACTTCACCCACTGCTTCCAATTTTTTGGGGCTGTCAATCAAAGCTAACTCGCACCTGACAGAGATCAACACACCTCTCTCTCTCTCTCTCTCTCTCTCTCTCTCTCTCTCTCTCTCTCTCTCTCTCTCTCTCTCTCTCTCTCTCTCTCTCTCTCTCTCTCTCTCTCTCTCTCTCTCTCTCACACACACACACACACACACCGTTTACACACACAGCCACACAAAATAACTAAAGATGAACAGGAAACAGGAAAAATACATTTGGTACAAATATCAAACTACATGTCCTTGTTCCAGTCTGGTGAATGGCAGAGAGAGGGAAATAATGATGGAGACAATGACAGACAGAGAGACAATGACAGAGAGACAATGAGAGAGAGAGGGGAGGAAAAGGGCGAGCGAGCACATTGTGCGACCAGAGGAAATGTCACCCATTTGTTACAGATGTTCCCTCTTCATGGATGAACAAACTGACCTTTTTGTCTCTTTTCAACCTCGGCTTGTTACTTTTTTTTTATTCCTCCATACCATTTGTGTGTGAGTTGGTATAATGGTTACAATATTAGCATTTTTCCCTCCGGTTCAAGGTGGGTACTCCACCTTGGCGTTCATCGTGTTTTTCTGCTACTTTCTCTTTTAAACACAAAGCCCATCGGCAACCATGAACGTGGCCTTCGAAGCAAACATTTAAAAAAATACATAAATTAAACACATTTTCAGCATTTATATAAGCTAAGTGAATTCACTGAAAGAAAAAAAAACAGTTTGAAAGGTACACAAACAAAAAACAACGAAAACTATTTAGCGGCTATGTTGGCCCCTGGAAGCGATTCCTGTAGAAATCCCCAGAGAGATCCGACCGCTCAACAAATCTTATATATTTTCCACTGGTGAGCTTGTAACACAACCACATAATGAATGCGGTTCTCACGTTTGCCCGGCTAGAATTCACTTGATTCAACCTAAATGTAAGTAAATGCGACCGGTGAGCATAACTGTTCTAACTGACATTTTAGTCCCACAGGTTCTGCATTCGATGTCGAGGACGGATGGAGACATTTCTCTCGTCGGTGGCCCCACTTACTCAGGGTGCCCAGGTTGACCTCATGAATTTAAACATGCTCATGTTTCCCAAATTCTGGTGAAAACTTGGACCGGGCAGGACAGAGTAAAATCCGTGAAGGCACAAGAAAAGGCACCTCTTGCGAAAGAGACACGGTGGAAGTAATTTAACTTTTCTTAGTTTTCCCCGGGTTACTGTCCAGCGGTCTTGCTGTCTCTCTGTCTGACTACTTCTCAGTGTCGCTATTTCTTAGTCTGGTCTCACTTTCTCTAGCTGTCTCACCGTCTCTGGTTCTGGTTCATAGGCCTTCAGACTGCCAGCCTAAATCTGTTTTTTGGCGTATCCAGATTGTATCCAGATTGATTTTAGAAAGTGTGGACCGCAAATAACCAAATCAGATCCAAGCCACATTTGGAGGTGGTTTGAAATGCGATTCCAAACGGATTTTCACAAATGTGCATCGCTCTGGCCGCTCAAATCTGATTTTGACACACACAACGGACACTCGCAAAACCACACACACAACCACGACGTCCAATCTTGAGTGACGGAAGTGCATCAGAGCGGCTGAGCGGGAGCAGAGCGGTCCTCTTTGGCGGTATGGAGGACAACAACAAAGACAATAGTCTGTGGACAGACGCTGGAATAAATTGTCTGCCGGCACTTTGCAGGGAGGCTTCTGTTTTTTTTTCAATTTCTTAACGCCAAATTGATTTGTTTTGTCGGAAAGCCGAGTCACCAGCATACGTAGTGACACCTACGTCATTACCACAGCAACCCATGCAGATAGGTTGGTCACGTCTGGACACACAAATCCGATCCCATCACTTGAAAATTAGGTGCGGACAGTGTGGACAGTGCGGATAGTCCGTCTTTCAGATCTGATTTGAGAAACAAATCTGATTTGCCTGCAGTCTGAACAAGGCCTTAGTTTCACTGTCACTGTCTCACTGTCTTAAGTGTGCCACTGGTCTGTCTTACCGACTCTCCAACTGTCTCGCTGCCTTGCTGTCTCTCTCTGTCTCTGTATTTAAACTTGGCTGATGTGGCCCGACACACATCTGTATTCGGATACGCATCTCGGCTCGTGGGGGAGGAGAGGAGACCAAACGAAGGGATGGGGTAGAATGGAATGGAGGTGTGAGAAGACGAGACGGCCCTCATGAATAAAAAGAAAAAAAGTTCAATGGAGGAGGCGAATAACCCGAGGAGATTAGAAAGGGACGGAGGCGGGAAGAGATGTGAAATTTCCCTGGCTCTTTTTTTTTTTCTGGAAGCGAAGGATATATATATATATACACGATATACAGGGAGGCGGGCGGTAATGTAGTCAGAGACATATCTCTAATGAGACACTGTGTTACATTGAAAGGAAGAAAATAACAAAAATAGTAAGAAAAGAAAAAAAAAAAGCGCACCAAAACACTGCCCTGTAGCCCATCTGATAGGAATTGGCCCATAAAACAGAAAGACAAGAAACTAATCAATTATTAAATGAACGTTGTGAATGAAAATAACGTCAGCTATTTACTCACGCTAAAGTAAAAAAAAACCCGAAACTCTCGCAAATCACAACCTTTATAAAAATCTCCAAACGTCTCGCCGTCAGTCACGTGCTGCCCTAGCGACACGCGAATCCACTCACGTTGCGCGCGAGAGAGAGACGGCCGAAGCCCCGCGGAGGTGGCGCCGCAGAACCGCCGAGCGCAGCGCAACTCGCTCTCATGCCTCTGAATAATTAATGCCACGCCCACGACGGTCCGAGAGTGCGGGGGGGCTCGGAGGAGGAGCTCGCGGCCGCAATCAAAACCGCCGTGGCCGTGGCGCCCGGCGCTCAATATGTAATTACATCGGGCCGCGGTCGCATCTCAATCTCTGTCAAACCAGGCGATGCAAAGTCAACTCGGAATGCATATTAGAGAGTGTAGGCGTTTTGGAGTGGGAGAAGGGGGCGTGGCGGGGGCCGAGGGTGTGTGAGTGTGTGTGTGAGTGTGTGTGTGTGTGTGTGTGGGAGAGCGAGATGAGGGAGAATAAGAGAGAAAGAGGTTGTGAAGTGGCAGGCAGAGATGGGCTTTGTTATATACAGACACATGCACACACACACACACACACACATGCTGACACACACACACACACACACACACACACACACACACACACACACACACACACACACACACACACACACACACACACACACACAGGCACACAGCGCATGTCCTCACAAGAATAGCAAAAAAAAAAACCATTGTTATTTCCCTTTCAAAAGGGCCACCATTCCATTAATAAGTCATCAAGTGTTGGAAACGGCTAGCCATTGAAACACCCAGCAAACCTATTCTCTTTTCACCGGGGGTCTCCAAACACACACACACACACACACACACACACACATGCACAGACCTTTCTTGTATGCACCACCAGGGGGAAATGAATTGGAAACACACACACACAATAATGAAATTGTGTGTTGCTTTATATTGGGGTTGCTTTATATTGGGGTATAAAGCAACACACAACACCAGCAGGAAGTCGGTAATAAGTGAAGTCCACTTACCTGTTTAGAATGCCAGGGAGGAGCAGAGAGGCCAGCGTGGGAAGCGTGAGGGGAGGTGAGGGAGGGAGGGGAGGGATGAGAGGGGGGGGGGGTGGGGGTGGAGGGCGATAAAAAAAAGGCAAAGACAAAGAAAAATCGGTTAGATCGTGAGCACCTGGACCAAAGGGGCGGAGGGGTGGCGGTGTGGGGAAGGGCCGACATCCTCCGTCGCCACCCCACTCCGCCGAACATTCATCAAGGGCGGCGATAAATTCATCACTCGTTCATCATACTTAGACGTCCGCTTTGCTCCGTGCCCGGCCGCTAACTAATGCCGTCCTATATGCAAAGTCATTTATCCAGGGCAAGAAGGAGGGATAGAAGAGGAAAAGGTGAGAGAGAGAGAGAGGGAGAAGACAAGCCACCACTATGAATAAAAAGCCGTGCACCTCTCCCTGTGTTTTTTAAAGGGAAACGGAACGGCGAGAGACGAGATGAGGGATGAGGTCACGATTAAAAGTGCACTTGGCGGAAGTTTTGCTTTTGCCCTCTCCTCTCGTCTGACCGCAAAATTAGTCAATTTGTGTTAATTTAGCACCGCGCTCGTGGTTGAGGAACACGCACGCACACACACACACGCACACGCGCACGCACACACAGGCTTTCATCTGTAGTGTGGTCTAGTCTAGTTTTCT
>JAOPHQ010004348.1:57500-82337 GCA_030340625.1 Merluccius polli
CCTATTACACGGCTTTGTTGAATACTTCATTCTGTAAATTATGGCATTCTACGGTCTGTTATTTCTAAAAGCAGACTCTTTATTACATGTTTCATATTAGTCCTAATTCCATATTCAATATGCACCCTTATTACATATTCCATATGTCCTTATTCCATTTCAATATGAGTCCCCATTACAAATGCCTCCACATAACTCAATATTGGTCCTTATTGCATATGCTACATGCTTCTGTATTAAATATTAACTTGCAGTCCCAATTACATATTCCATATTCAATATGCGTCCTTATTACATATTACAACTTACTCTTCATGACATATTGATGAGGCAGGATAGTCTAGTGATTACAGTGTTTGACTCCCGGTTGAAAGTTTCTGGGTTCGAGCCCCACTGTCCTCAACCTAACCTGGTGAGACTGTAGGCCCGAAACCCCTACCTGCTCCTCGATGGCATGTGTCTGAGTTAACGTCACTATGGATAAAAGTGTCTAAATAATACATATCTGTCTCCTATTACAGAATACATATACTGTACCTAATCTGGATAGCCACTCTTTCTCCTGTTAAATGACCATGCTGACCATCGCTAATGCTGGGTACACTGCAGGATAATTAGAATTATTATTTTGTGCCAGATTTTCTTTACCTCCTGACCCTTTTTTTGCCAGCTTTTCCTGTGATGTCTTGTATGTTAAGATTGTATTTTACGTCCCCAAATCTGATCGGTGCCGCACCAATATTATAATATTATTATAAAATATTAAACATGTTCTTAACGAAACAAACGTCACCCACATCAAGTAAAATACCTTTCAAAAAACAATTATATTGGGCTTTTCCTCAGCTCTAATCTCGGGGAAATCGATAGTGAAGCTGTGGCCTACAGGGCACTACAGGTCTGAACAGGTGTCCTGTAGTGACCCCTGACAAATGTATTCCCACCTCCTCAGCGGGTCAAGCAGGGCCGGGCCCCCGGCCAGCTGCAGACAGAAGTTTAGTCCTCTGAGCCGGAGCTACTGCCATTCAACTAGATTGTCACATGTGCTGTACAGCTGGACAGACTGCTGGGTATTTTTTGGATGATGGATGTAGGGGTAGCCTGCCACTAATGATTATTTTTATAGTCGATTAATCCAACGATCATTTTTTCAATTAATTGATTAATCATTTAGTCTAGAACATGTCATAAATATTAGCAACTGTAATCACAAGTTACCGGAGTCCAAAGTGCTGTCTTAAATGTGCTTTATCTGACAAGCAGCCAAGAAAAACTAAAGTATTCATTGTATAATGATCCATGAACCCAACATTTGAATTCCTGAAGCATCAACCAGCAAATATTTGGTATTTGTACTTTGTACTTTTATTTATAAATTGAACGACTCGTTGATTATAAAGATTTGATTTGATACATTTTCTGTGGATCGACTAATCAATTAATTGACTAATCGTTGCGGCCCTAGATGGATGGATGGATGGGTAGGTGGATGGATGGATGGGTAGAAGGGTGGATGGGGGGATGGGTGGATGGATGGGTGGATGGGTAGGTGGGTGGGTGGATGGGTGGGTAGGTGGGTGGATGGGTGGGTAGGTGGGTGAGCGGACGGATGGATGGAGTGGATGGGTGGTGAGTCTCGTTCTTGCTAGATACTAATCTACATGTCTATGGTAAATCTTCCTTCATTCATGCTTTCATTCCATCCATCCAGCTCCCTTGCTAACTAGCTTGCATATCAACGCTACGCCCAGTGTCTCCAACTCCTAGACAAACAACGAAAACCTCCAGAAATCCTTTGATGGACTTACAACACCCACCAGGACCCCAGCAGTACTCCAGCAGGACCACAGCAGTACCCCAGCAGGACCCCAGCAGTACCCCAGCAGGACCCCAGCAGTAACCCAGCAGGACCCCAGCAGTAACCCAGCAGGACCCCAGCAGTAACCCAGCAGGACCCCAGCAGTACCCCAGCAGTAACCCAGTGTGTGTCTGCTGGGTTTCAGCACCACAGCTACCGGACAGCTCCCTACACTGCGAACAGGCATGGGGCCTACCGCGAGGTATGTGGTATAGAGTGTGCGTGTCATTTGCCATTACAAGCTCAAGATTATGATTTCACTACCCTCTAGTGACATCACAAGTGGGAGTGTCCACCCAGACGTATGATGATCAGATCAGTCTACCAGCCTACCCAGTGGACTGTACCAGCTGGTGGGCTTATCTATCCGTCATACATCTGGGTGGACACTCTCCCACTTGTGATGTCACGAGAGGGCAGTCACATGACAATTACTACCATCCGCCTCCACCCATAACCCCACAACATGCTGGAAGCATGTAGCCTCCCTCCTAGCATGGAGCCTTCCTCCTAGCATTTGGCCTCCCTCCTAGCATGTAGCTTCCCTCCTAGCATGGAGCCTTCCTCCTAGCATTTGGCCTCCCTCCTAGCATGTAGCCTTCCGCCTAGCATTTGGCCTCCCTCCTAGCATTTAGCTTCTATCCTAGCATGGAGCCTTCCTCCTAGCACTTAGCCTCCCTCCTAGCATTTGGCCTCCCTCCTAGCATGTAGCCTCCCTCCTAGCATGGAGCCTTCCTCCTAGCACTTAGCTTCCCTCCTAGCATTTAGCTTCCCTCCTAGCATTTGGCCTCCCTCCTAGCATTTAGCTTCCCTCCTAGCATTTGGCCTCCCTCCTAGCCACTGTCTCTCTCCCCCAGACACGCCACTGTTGTTGCTGTGTGCACTCAGCCATGTTTCTGTATCATAATAATATAAGCTGAGAGAGTGAGTGTGAAACTCCTGGTAATTACAACAGTCCCTTGACTCTTGATGTGTGTGTGTGTGTGTGTGTGTGTGTGCGCGTGTGTGTGTGCTAGGAGCTACTCGTGCAGTTTCTCTGTCCCAGTAGGTAGGTGGACTCCCCCACCAAATGAACAATATACAGGTCATGTACTGTCACTCTTGTATCATATGAATATTTAGCCTGTGTGTGTGTGTGTGTGTGTGCGTGCATCAGTGTGTATCCATGTACCGTGTCCTCCCACGTGTTTGAAGGCAGGATTTGGGTGGACCGAGGCAAGCAAGCAAACAAACAAACAAACAAACACGGGGCAACACTCCACAAATAGACAATGCCATGCAGTATTCAGTAAGACCACAAAGAGACGGAGGACACCATTAATCAACTTACAAAAAGGACGAGCGAGAGAGAGAGAGAGAGACAGAGACAGACAGATTTAATGTTAAGCAGCACTGTTCCTTGTTCCCTGCTAATGGAAAAGGCTTGTCTGCATTCTTTATTGGCCCCTGTACACAGCTTGGTACATACCGGAAGAATAGCTACAGGCTGGGCTATAGGGATGGCTACATGCTAGGAGGGTGAGATGGGGGGGAGAGAGAGAGAGAGAGAGAGAGTTGTTATGTAATGAAAATGGAAAAACACAGTAGAATAATTGCTAATGGGTCAGATAGTGTGTGGCTGACCGGCCGACCGACTGACTGACCAACCGACTGACTGACTGAGTGACTGACTGGCCGACTGACTGACTGACTGACTGAGTAACTGACTGACTGACTTACTGGCCGACTGACTGGCCGAGTGTTACGTTCTTTGCATGGCGCTTGGGGACCCCATCTGTCTTAATAGCGTACGCCATTGATGTGTGTCACTGATGGGTGTGTGTGTGTGTGTGTGTGTGGGTGGGGGGGTGGGGGGTGGGGTGGGGTGGGGGGGGAGTGATGAAGGGCTGAAATTATAGACACGCACCGCACTCACTGTGGTCTGCAATCAATGATGTTTGACCCCACGGACGTGAATCAATCTCTAATGAACACTTATGACGCCGGCTAGCACGCGTGCACAAATGCACAAAACGCCTGCACGCACACACACACACACACACACACACACACACACACACACACCGACTGCTACTGCAGCAGTAAACATCCTGTTGGTAGTACTCTCACGAGCACACAAGCCCACAACACAATGGAAACTCCCACCACAAACCCCCCCCCCCCCCCCATACACACACACACACACACACACACACACATGCACGCACACACACACACTTTGATAAAGACTGGAGCATTTGTGTGTGTTAAATATGTGTAGGAAAGTGTGTGTGTGTGTGTGTGTGTGTGTGCGTCTATGAGTCACAGATACTTGGTGCCACATGGTACACAATGCTGGTCTCTTCTCTGTATGACCTCACACACAGCTGGTCCAATGGCATCTCTCATCCCTGGGGGTTTGATCTTCCTACCCCCCTCTCTCCCTTCACCCCTCTCTCCCCTTCCCATGGCTCTAGGGGGAGAGAGGGGGGGGGGGGGGGGTGTCCTGGGGGGGGGGGGGGGGGGGGGGTGCAGCTAATTGCCGCAAATCATATCTACAGAGTGCATCGTAGGTAAAGATGTTTACCTTGTGGAAGATACATCACACGCATTAGCTCACGACTCACTGTAATAATGACTAGCTCACACACACAACACACACACACACAGAGGCAGGCACATGCCCATACACAGGCCTGCACACACACACACACACACACACACACACACACACACACACACACACACACACACACACACACACACACACACACACACACACACACCATATCCTTTGAAGAGTGCATTAGTGTCACTTGAGAACTGGAGTGCTCTCTATCCCCCCCTCTCTCTCTCTCTCTCTCTCTCTGGCTCTCTCGCCTTGGCATAGAAGCACACAAACACACACACACACACACACACAACACACACCCCCTCAAAAGTTTAACACCAGAGCTAATGACATTTCCACTCTTGTGGCGCGCGCGGGTTTAGCTAGCGGTACAATAGACCCACTTCCACCTGTGACACATGCAGGGTCTGCTGTCGACTTTTTGAGATCCATTTAAACTTCAAGACCTCTGGAACGGTCTGATTTTTAACCGAATGATTTGGTTCCATGGGTCGAGATTAACGGCGGGAAACCCGCTCGACAGGAAATGAAAATAGCCACAGTCAACCGTTGTTCAGCCGCGGTTTTTTTTCTTCTTTCGCTTCAGGCATGTTCTGGTCTTCTGTAGAGCTCTCTTTAGGACCCCTGGTTTCCGTCCCCAGCAGGGGTTTTGACACCGTGTTGCAGAAGGTTTCTGAAATGAAATGTGGGTACTATGGCGAGAACTCATTTTAAAAGAGATCATCTTTTAAAATTAACTGCACAGTTTGTACCATCCCGCAATGCTGTACTGAGCCGGCCGACTGTCGCTGTATGGACCCTTATATTCAGGATTATTTAGAGACGTCTTTCTTATTTTTGATTGGATTTGAAGGGAAACAATTTGGGCTAACAGTTAAAAGATTTCTTCTTGGACAAAGTCTATATTGTATATATAAGTATAGCCAGTTTCCTCTAAAAAAAAGTGATGATTTGTAACTTTATCTAAAACTTCAGCCAAAAAATGGCAGCTGGTAAAGACTTGACCCACACAATTACATCTCTCCTGTTTCCGGGACATTGTGCTCCCTGGGCACGTCCACCCACCTAATAACCGCCCAGCGATGCTAACGCTAGCCACCACTGCTACCACTTAAAAATGTCCTCCTTGGTACAAGCCAAGGAGACAAAAATAGAGAGGGGGCGAGAGAGCGACGCGGGAGGGAGCAAAGAGAAAGAAAGAGAAGGAGTGAGAGAGAGGAAGAGAGAGACAAAGGAAGGAGGCACTGAACAGTGCGACAACACTCTCCAATAATTAAGAGAGGGGCGGCGGCGGCGGCGGCTAATGAGCTTGCTAGCATCAGTGGCTACGGCGTTTCCTGTATTCTTATCACCTGCTGCTGTCACTCTGTAATGAAGTTGCTATTCCCAATTACGGCGCTCCCTATTAGGCGGTGTTATTACACCCACACACACTTTGATTTTTGGCGGCTCATGAGGACCTGGGCGGAGCAAAACAGACACACACACACACACACACAGGCACCAAGGCACACACACACCCATACATAACCATAGTCAAATTGCCCTTGAGCAAAAAAACACAAATTACTGCATTGCCAGGATTGTCATGTTCTTGGGTGCCTTTGATGTCATCAAATGTGTGTGTGTGTGTGTGTGTGTGTGTGTGTGTGTATGTGTATGTGTATGTATGTGTGTGTGTCAGAGATATTGTGCGGGTTTGAATAATTGGCCTGCGTGACCCGACTATAACCGCGGGTGTAGGCGGTTGTGGATCAGCCTTTTTCCGGTATTAATAATATGCGGGTGATTTGTGGATGGGTTAGTTAAAATCAGCTTCTTAATTTCTTGCCATCAGCTATTTCTTGTACGCCACCCTAATAATTTCGTTCAAGTTCGGTATTGCATATCCTTTCATGCCATTTATCTTGTTGTTATGTGTTGTCCTTGTTAGATAGACTATTTTATTTACATTACATGCACATCGTATTCTCATTCATGGAAGAATAAGATGCATGTTTTATTACAGCGGAGGTTATTATATTCCTTATTTGTGTTCACATGCAAATTAATCTTTATTTTGCCGTTGTAATATTCAGCTGGTCTGTGTTTTCTGTTCAATAACGTTTTGCCCAAATAAAGAAAGGCTGTCATGACATAAAGTCAAACATTGCCTATGTATTTTGTTTTTTGGTTCATTAATCCAAACACATTACAGATAATAGCCTGCACAGGTTGGCAACAAGTTAGGCAAGTTCTCAGATTAAAAAACAGCTTGAAATTATGGTTGTCCGCAAATCTCCTTCATATGAAACGAAATATTATTAACAAAGCAATTGTAGTTTTCAGCAGCACATGCAATGCAGCAACGCACAAACCTACAGCCTCAACTTGCTCTGCCAACTCAACTAATAATATAATAGCCTAATAGGCATACATTGTTACAAATGTCATGACTTTTGTTTAATATTTTAAAGAAAAGCCTTAGTTTAGACGATGGTGAATAACTGTGTTTGTTTTAGCATAAAAATCGTAAATTGAAGCGGGCGCAGGTGTAATTTTCCTCTGTTTACAAATCGGTATGAGTAGCAGTCTGGAGCGGTTACAACAATTTGCGGATTCGGGTAAGAAAATACCTTAACTGTGCATCACTAGTGTGTGTGTGTGTTTGTAAGAGTATTCGTAGGTCTGTGAGTGTCTATGTGTGTCTCTGTATGTGCATGCGCTCGCGGGTGTGTGTGTGTGTGTGTGTGTGTTTGTGTGCAGGTCCTGACAAATGTGATCATTACAGTGTGTAATCAGTAGTTTGTCCAGTCAGCTGCTGGATCTGATCAATCTCACTCTCTAGGTCTCCCACAAACCTGCTCAGCAATGTCCCAGTGTGTGTGTGTGTGTGTGCATGTGTGCATGTGTGTGTGTGTGTGTGTGTGTGTGAATGTCCTCTGTTCAGCCATAACAGAGACCAAGAGTTTACGTTTCAGAGTAAGTAATGACAAAGCTTACTCTGTTTGCTCAGCATTGTTGGTGTGTGTCTGTGTGTGGTGACTTATGAGGACCGGGGTGGAGCCAAACACACACAGACACACACACACACACACACACACACACACACACACACACACACACACACACACACACACACATCCTCTGCTTCACCTTCGTCCACAAAAAGAGACTAAGTGGAGTGTGTCTGTGTATTTATGGGGACCCCATAAGCCACCACAATCAAAGTGTGTGTGTGTGTGTGTGTGTGTGTAATAACAGTTCCCCTAACTTGCACCCCAACACACAAGGAAGAGGCTAGAGAAAACCCCAGGAGAAAAACAAGGCCACCAGACAGAAAAAAACTAAAATGAAGACGAAGCAGTTATTTCTGCTTATGAGGGTTCTTTTTATTTTCTTTCTTTCCTTCCTTCTTTCCATTCTTCCCCCTCTCATTTCATCCCCCACATCTCTGCCTCGCTTTCGATTGGCCCAAAGGACAAGTGATGGGACAAGCAGAATAGCACAAAAAGGTTTTTAACGACTGGGTGTTTTAAAACGGGAGTTAAAAGGTGAGTCAGCCAGAGAGAGAGAGAGAGAGAAAATGGCTTCCCTCATCACCACATATAGGCTTTAGGGCATGTTAATTTGGCTGTGTTCAATGTTTAAGCACAGGGAAACATAAATATGTGTTAGTCTAAAGGACTGTGTACACACACACACATCACACGGTAGTGACGCCGCGAGTCTCGCTTGGCAGTGAAGCAAAACACACACACACACAAACAAATGCACACACACACAAAAACACACTCGTCATTTCATCATTTTTTATGATTTTATGATTTCATAATTTCTGAGGAGTTGATTAAATAGTTTTGTGTTCGTAATTATCCTCTCCATCTGCTACATGTTACCGTTGTAGAAGATATTTGAACTAAATAAGAAAAAATATAATCTCACCAAGAACCTTAATATAATTGAATTAAAAAAAAATGATTACAAAAATATGGCTGGCTAATTTCCACCTCAGCAAGCAACAATGAAAAAAGGAATTACTTAATTCCTTAAGTACTTTAGTACCACTGTCCACAAAAACTGTCCACAGTCATAAAATAATACATTCATTATAACATATCACCCATAAGCACCTAGCTAGAAAGCTACGCAGCTGTCGTACGCCTCAACCTTTCCACCAACTCATAAGTGGTCTGAGCCACTTTTTTTAATTGTCCTCTGAATATTTAATTACTTCATAATGACCTATCGATCCAGTTGATAATGTCCATTCTGCCTGGCTGAGGTGCATTATTTAAAGCCTTGTGTGTGTGTGTGTGTGTGTGCTGTCTAAATGGACGGGTGCGGTGCGTTGGGCTGTCTGAATTCTCGGAGGTAATTGAGGCAAATACTACAAAACAGAATAAGTCTTGTAAGTTCGACCGAGAACATTTGACGGAAAACCTAATGAAGAAAAGTCTGAACACGGCTGATTACCGCAGAAACACTTTGTCGGAGCTGATCGATCGAACACGTTAATCATTTGTGTACACAATAAAGTCTTGTCAGATCTATTAACTTGTGGGTTATAAATACATTCAAAATCCTAATAGGAGATTGACAAAGTTGTACAGAACAGTCTGCTTAGTATCCGTAAGATTACAAATCTATTCAAGTCATTCAAAATCATTTTTAACGTCACTTGACTAGCTCGCTATTGAACATTAACTCGTACGAAATGCTGTATCGCTTGCATGTATCATCAAGGTCATGTTTTAACACTGAAGAAAGGATTATGAACAACTGAAAAGTAGTAATACTGAAGAAACAAATGCGCTAATGTTGTAAACTCGTTCAAGAGATATCAAATGAAATAGGGTAAAGTGGCAGAGTGGCAAGACATATGAAGGGAAAGAGAGAACAGCGAGAGAGAGAGAGAGAACACATTGGACATGGTCCAGGACCATGTCATCATTGGCTTGGAGAAAGAAAAAAAATACAAAAAAGCATACAGTGTACTACACACACACACACACACCTTTGAGACCAACTCCTTCTGAGCTAATTCAATGAAGCTTACCTAGCCTAACCACGACATCACCAGGAAAGTAACCAATCACGTTCAACACAGTCTGTCGCCGCCATACTAAATTCACTGGTCTTCAGTGGACCCTGAAACTATAGGCTGAGCCCAGATGTGAACCACCACACACCAGGGGGCGCTCTTTCTTCCACCCGCCTGACCATCAATTATGAATTCGGCTGTAGCATAATACATCTTGCTACAAGTAGGCTGTGGACATTCGGGATTGAACACAGTACCTTTGGGCTGGCAGTCACCTTAGCCAGTGCACTATCCACCCCTAATATACATAAAAATGGACTGCATATGCACATCCGTAGCCATCTGCATGTGCACGCGCTTTCCTGTGCTTTCAGAGGCCAGTCAATAACCCATAAATTATGTCTCCCTTTTCCTGGAACAGAATACAAAGTAAGGCCTCCACAGCACTTCATCCATATGCTGAAATAGCGCACATTGTATACACACGGCTCGACGCACACACGCAAGTGCACAAATCGTTCTGGCCAATGACCTTGCCAGGCGGGCAGTATCTATCCGCGCGCGCCAATAGATGGACGGCGGCAGAGGACACGCCGACGCAGGGAACGCCTTCCTCCGCCGGGCCGTAGTCCCGCCGCGGCCCGCGTCCGTCGCATCGTCCGATCTATCGAATCCGTCTCTCTCTCTCTCTGGTTCTCCGGCTTCCTTCCTGGCTTACTAATTCATCTCCATTTGCGCCTCTCTCTCGGTTTTCTGTCAAAACTCACTCTTTTTTTCTCCCCGAGAGGCGCACGTCCCGTGGAACCGCAGGGGTATCCGCGGGCCGCTGCTTAATCCCGCCGCCTACTTCATTAAGGGCCAAAACCGAAGGTCTCCCCGTTCCCGCCGACGCTCCAGCGGCACGGAAAGCAACGCTGGAAAACTTTTTTTCAAGGCTTCAGGGGGGAAAGAAGGATCTGTGAAATAACTTAAAGTCGAAAAGGCCTAATGGTTCGGGGGTTTGGCTCCCGACCGAAAGGTTCTGGGTTCGAAACCCCCAGTGTCCTTCCAGTGAAACCGCTTCAGTGTAACCTTCGGGCGTCCTTGAGGAAGATGCCGCCTAAGCCCCCCTACCTGCTCCCTAATAATACATCTCCACAAAAACATGATCACAAAGTTGCTTTGCGTAAAAAAGCGTCCGCGAAATGAACAAACAAAGTAATGTGTATTGAGGACAATGAGGTTCTGTCTGTGTGCGCTGAACAAGCAAACCATTTTTCTGAGCGCGGACCAGCAGAAACAGCCCTCGGTTCCCCACCGGCGGTTTCATTTTCAAAAAGTATTTCTTATCCGACATTCGGAGCCACAGAATGAATGTTTGAATACGAAACAGCATTTCACCCAATTCACCCCTGCGACGCTCTCCTGAACAATACATGTCTGTTGAGCAGGTGCAGACACGCCGCACCTCAGACCAAAACAACAGGGCGCCCCTCTCTCCTCCCGGCTGACGGCGGTGTTTTTACCGGGAGGTGTGTTGTTTTTTACGATCACATCGCCCGCGGCTGTCACTCGCCGGACGGTTCGGGCGGGTTTCTTTGTGAGGGCTCACCCCCCGATACGGAGGCCGCTGAACTCTGTGTGAGTGCGATTGTCGGCGAGTGTGTGGTGGTACGTGGGGGGGGTTTGTGAGGTGGGGGTTCGAGGGCTCGGTAAATAATTGATCCTGTCAGGGCCGGCAGCGGAGTCGGTGGCACAAGTTTAAGGGTCGTCTTCGGCCAAAAGTCTGTTGCTGCCCCCTCAATAATTCATCGCTTCAATTGGCGGTGTCGACACAGGGGTTGGGTCCACCCAGACGCTTCCCAGCTAAACAGGGAGGATTGGAAAAACAAAAAAAGAAAATACACGGACAAAGAGGGAGTCGAAAGAGGAGACGGTAGATGAAATGTATTTTTGATGTGTGATGTTCAGAGGTGTGGTGGGTCTGGGAGGAGGAGACAGCTGTTTTAAGATCATCTGTGTGCTTTCAGAAATCTTCAAACCGCATGCCTCTGGACACACAAAACACACACAAAAAAGGCACACACACACACACACACCCCCACAGGTAGACGCCTACAAGGTTTTACTAGGTTTATGGATTTACATCTATTCCCTGTTTGCTATGTCGCTCCCCTGCTCCTCTCTATCCTGTCTGTACTGGAACCTTTCCCGGTTTATGGCCATTGTGAAGGTGAAGTATAGCTCAAGGCGTGCATTTCTTATTTTTTTCCTCTCTCTCTCTCTCTCTCCCTCTCTCCTTTCTCACTCTTAGGCAGCAGCTTCTCCTCAGGCCAGAACATCTCTTTAAGATCCCCCTGTAAACGTTACGATTTTGCACGTTCTCTCTTTCCAGTTCAAAATGGAGTCAACACCTGCTCTATAACTGCACATTGTAAGTCCTCGCACAGTGGCACTCAAGCTCTCTCTCTCTCTCTCTGTCTCTCCCTCCCTCTCATCTCTTCTAACAAACCAGCACCACCTGCCGAAGCCCAACTTCGCCTCCCCCCATCTTCTCCCCTCCCGCCGGTCTCTCCCCGCCGCCCGGTACACCCTGTGAGCTGATTGTATGTGCCTTTCCTCTTTCATCGCTGCTATTGAACGCACCACTGCCAGAGCGCCACACCGCTCTCTCTTATGGATTCCCGGCTCCGCGCCCTCCACACCGCCCTCCTCTAGGGCTGAGGGGAGGTGGAGGAGTGAGTCTGGGTCTCCTAGGAGATCGGGCATTGTGGAGATGACGTTTTTTTAGCTTGTTAGCTAGGAGATGTTTTTTTATTTTTTTGTATTTTTTTTTACCGTGGGTAGTTGGAGTTGTTGGGGTGGCCACCCGGGGGACAGGGGGCTGACACTGCCCTTTTCGCTGCACTGTGACATATGTGATTTCTCAGCTTTATTCTCGACCGTTTCCATGTGCCAAGGAACATTTGCGGAGGAGAGACAAGACAGCAAAGAGCAGGAGAGAGAGAGCGAGAGAGAGAGCGATGGGGAGAGAGAGAGAGAGAGCGATGGGGAGAGAGAGAGCGAGAGAGAGAGAGAGAGAGAGAGAGAGAGAGCGAGGGAGAGCGAGGGAGAGAGACCGAGAGAGCGAGGGAGAGAGAGAGAGAGCGAGGGAGAGAGACAGAGAGAGAGAGAGTGAGGGAGAGAGAGAGAGAGAGAGAGAGAGAGAGAGAGAGAGAGAGAGAGAGAGAGAGAGAGAGAGAGAGAGAGAGAGAGAGAGAGAGGGAGAGAGAGAGAGAGACGGAGACCGAGAGTGAGGGAGAGAGAGAGAGAGAGAGATGGGAGGCATGCGGTTAATCTGACACCTGCAGGAGAAGCATTAAGAAAGGAGTTGGCTAACTTGTATAACGGTGTGTAGCGTGGCGACGGGGACAGGATAATCCACCTAAATACCAAATCATGCTGAAAGACTGTCGACGCGCTACACACACTCAAATCAATTACACCTGGGCCAGCACGCCAGCGAGGCGGGCTATTAACATTTGACATTAACGGCTAGCGGAATGACATGGAGGACTTGGGCTAAGACCTGCAAAGCGGCCAATAACTAAACCCTCATCAAGGTGAATTACAGTCCGAGCACGCGTGGCTACACCTGAGCCCTTTTCCCAAAGATTTCAGTGACGCTGGAAAGTGTAACTGCAGTGTAAAATAGCTGGCAGACATTTTTCTAGCGTCGCTACGGGCCCGCTTGAATGTGGACCGAGTGACACTCTGCACAATGGCTTATGTGCCCAATTACCTTCATTGACAGGCAATTTTGCCTGGAGCTGGCGGCTATTAGCTTGCCATCACCTTCTGTTGGCTGGGCTGGGCCTTTTCCAAATAAAGAGTCCCTCGCACACACACACACAGACACACGCATATGCATACACTATCTATGAGTAGATAGTGTGTGTGTGTGTGTGTGTTGACCTTGAGCACACTCAACAATGGACTCATAATCCCAGATAGTGGGCAGCCCCGACTGACTCCTAATTTGGGAGATGTATTATTTATTTACATACAAGGTTAGACTTAAGATGATGGCCGAGGAAATATCAGGGTTTCCTGGTGGCGTTTTGACAGGATGACAATTGGTTAAGAAATGGTCATTTCAACCCAACGTTACTGTCAGTAATGCTGAAAGCTTTTTTGCTGTAATTAGCAATATTCGGAAAAACTTCGTAATAATGTGTTTTCCTCATGCACGAAAAGCGTTGATGACATTTCACATTGTTGCTACAGTCATGTAGAACTATCACATGAACTAATAACAACATTGATATCAACAGCGAGAACATGGATGGTTTTTACATTTTCCTCGGAGAGCATACTTCCCCCTACAGGAGCAATATCCTCCTCCACATCGAGAGATGAACGCCTCCATCGTGCCCTCGTGTCACCATCCCATAATAAACCCTGAGACGCTTCGGTAATGACATTGTGGACAAAAAAAAAATGCATCGTGTTATTTTCACTTTCACGTCATAACTTATGCTCTCTCTCTCTCTCTCTCTCTCTCTCTCTCTCTCTCTCTCATAACTGCACTCACGGACGCCCCAGCAGCCGAGGGTAATTTGATCTGGAGCGCTCTAATCAACGCTACAGAGAAGTCTGTGTACTGTGGATGAAGACTGTCACAGAGTCGCGGAGGCATGGCAGGACCATCACCGCCTCCTCTAAAATGTGCCGCAGTAGACAAACATGAGACAGGCGCGACTGGCGGCGGCGGTGGTGGCTCGCGCGAGACGCGTTCACCCACACACTCCCAGAGAGCCGGTGTCGGGGGGTTGTTATTATTACACAAGATGGAAACCTGTCTTGTAGACATCGGTTGAAAGTATTACCGGCAGAGAGAGAGAGCGAGACAGTTGCGACGTGAGACGAAAGGCGGGCCGATAGAGAGCGTGAGGAAATGAGAAAAATTACTCTCGGGGTGAGATTGACAGACCATCAACACTGTGCCACACGGGGGAGAAAAGGGGGCCCCTAATACACCCGATCGCCTAAACAAATATGAATATATCCGACAAAATAGCCTTGCCGTTTCCCATGTTTCAGCGAAGGCCGGCGCAAAATGTCAGCTTCAATTGATTTGTGAATGACAGCCATCAGTCTTCCAGGAGAGAGAGAGGCGGAGCAGAGAGCGAGAGAGAGAGCGAGAGAGAGAGAGAACGAGAGAGAGAGAGAGAGAGAAAGAGAGAGAGAGATTAGGGCACGGCAGGGGGCAGAGCAAATGGCTTGACTTAACAGCCACTCATTGCGAGGTCGTTGCCATCATAGACACTATCTGCAAAGAGGCCACTCAGGCTCCTCCTAGGGAGGCGGTGGGCGCCTACACAAAACACAACCGACAACAAAAAGCATTGTGGGATATTGAATTTGTAACGACAATGTAGTTCATCGTGAAAAAATGTAGACGTTGTAACTTTGGTAAATGCAGTATAACATAAATTGCAATACACTTAAATGTCTTAAGAAGTACCATACGGTATATCCTTGCCTCGGAATTAAACATGATTTCAAATTTGTAGACTTTAAGATCCATTATTCTAAAGTCTACAGAGTCTAAATAATTTGTAGACTTACGCTTCTCACAGGGAAAGTGTTGTTGAAAAATGTAACACAGAAGAGTTCAGCACCGTCGGATATTACAATTGTAATGACAAATGAGGCTAATGTAAAAAAAAAAAACAGGAACATTTTAATATCTGCAGGATCATTAAGACATTTTTTTCTCAGTGTATCCTTGCCTCGTAATGAACATGATTTAGAACTTGTCAGGCTTTGTCACACACGGAGATCGCCTTTGTCATCTGTCTCCGAGGCAGATCCACTGCAGTCTTGGTACAACTTAACACAATTACTGCTATCAGGAACACCCTGAATATGGGGTTTTAGTATCAATTAGTAAAAAAATAAAAGATTCAAGATTATATTTCTCCCACAAAAGACCTCGCCGGTTGGTTTATTGTCCTTCCTGCTGGTCGAACACGATAAACATGAACTAAATGATTGCAACCATTACTAACTTAACAGTGAAGACGTTATTAGCCAAATGCAGTGGGGGGGGGGAAGCGGCGTATTTATCAAACGCCCCGCTGTGCTTCAATTAGTCTAAGTAGTTCATAAGAGCATGGCATATAGATGCCGCTTATCCACAGGGGGCCGGTATTTTGCTGTCGTTTTCTGTACCTGTGTTTAGCATTGTTTAGCATCACAACCCGCGATAAAACCACTAACTCTGGAAACACAGTTCAACTGTGTGAAATCGATGAAAAAAAAGTGTCGCACCATCGTCTTTTCCCCAATTAATACACGATCGAGACACTAAGTGGATGAGAGGAGAAACAGCGAGGGTGCAAAGCAGTTTCACTCACGACACACACACACAAAAAAAAAAAGTCTATCTTTGGCATGACAAGGAGGCATGGCGCCAGTCTAGCAGGAATAAACAGGCGTTGCATGATTGCCTCCTCCCTCTCGTCGGGAGACATCTTTGCAGCAGTACTCTGCATACATTTAAACCTCCTGTTAGTGAGGCATTCTGATGAGTGCATTGCGGTAGCCCAGCCTTGAACAAGCGCCGGCCTACTCCCTATATTTCCCCACGATACCGAAAAAAACAATTTTCATACAGGGTTTTTATCCAAATCGCCCGTAGACACACAGGGACACATATTGGCGTGCACATGTGCGCATGGCTACGTCTGCACACACCGCCCCCCCCCCCCCCCCCCCCACTCCTTCTCCTCCTCCGCAGTCTGCCATGGTGAGAGCGCTGGCCGTGCGATCATTTCCTCGATGACATGGGAGCAATTTCAGAAACGCATCGCAGGAGCCAATGGTGTGTGGAGGAGTCACAACAGCTTTAATGGTCTGGATGACATTCCTCCTGTGAACACGGACAGGATGCGGAGGTGGTGGGCCTATTTACCACACACGGTGCGCGGCGCCGCCGCCGCCGCCACCGCCACCGCCACGTCATGCCCAGGTACATCCAGAGCCACGGCTAGTGCGATAACGATGATGGCGCTCTCACTTAGCCACCCGTTAGCATCGGGGGAGAGACCTGGAGAGGTCTGGTTCTGTCAACGTCGGAGGACACTGAGCATGGAGTAAGATGTGGAGCCGGACCTGGTGGGGGAGTGGATGTAACGGAGTGGAACAGCGGTTTCCACTCCGGGGAACAGGTTTTTGTTTGCTTATCTTTAAAAAGGCTTCTTCTATATTTTCAAAACCAGGTCATGCCTCCGCTTTTCCTTCTCCTGATTTTTATAAATGTTGTGTTTATTTAGTTAATAAGGAGACGCTTTTATCCAATGTGCCTTAGTTATTATTTTTTCTTTAGATACATGTCATTCAGGAGCAGGTAGGGGTTAGAGGGTGAGACTGTCCCGCCCTGACACCACATACCCATACGTGGTTTTGGGATTTATGTCCGTGATTTCCGTCTTTGTGTGTTTGCGTTATGAGTCGTATAACACAAGGTCAGCCTGACCAGTGAGCTATTGGCCCAAGCTCAGGTCAACTATGTTACAAGAAGCCATATTAAAATGGCTTCTTATATAGGAAAGTATCAAACACACTGCAGTTGCTATCGGCTATATGTACAAATGTGATTAGAATTTCAATATATGCATATTATACAATGATACACAGTACTTACAATGTGCAAAAAGCACATCTAATTTCCAACTGAATTAAATTTGTGATTTAAACTCTGGTTTGCTTCTGTTTCTGTAATTTCTCTCTGTAATTTTCATCTCATACTTCCATCATTGATTTCCATCTCCATGATTTCTCTCTGGTATTCCTCTCTATGCAATTTGCTGTATGGCTAACAGAACATAATATGTCTCTAAATGGTACAATCCTGCACAGGAGTGAGCAGTCTCTCAGGTCTCCCGGTGGCCTGAGAACCTTGGGGGGGGGGGGGGGGGGGGGGGGGGTCCTTAGTCCTCCCTCCCCACCTCTCCATGCAAGAGTGACAGCTTGATTATGGCTCTCTCGCCGACCGCCACGGTCTGGCGCCATTAAGTCTACACTGTGATTCTTGGCACCTTCCCTCCCGCCATTTCTCGCCATGCCCGGCTAGCTACTGTGCTGCCCGTCTCTGATAGGCCGAGGCGACCGCGGGCGGCATCATCACTCTGATATACGGCGGCCTGGCCTTCACGCTTGGGGAGCCAGCCTACGTCCGCGCCCGCCACCCTGTACTCTTCTTGTGTTTGTCAGCGCGGGTCGGTCGGCGGCCCAGATTGTGGATCCTGTTGTATATTAAAAACGAGAGCCGCGGGCCAACCGACACTCCAGAAGACTGTCGTTTTTTTTTTTTTTTCATCGGCTACGTATGCTAGCGCGGGGGTTTACCCGTGTGTTTCATTTCGCGACCCACCGCTGGGGGTACTGTTGGCTCAGGAGGTGCCGAATGCTTTTTTTCCGCAGTGAAAAGAGCAATACATTCTCGATCACCATATCAAAGAGTGAGATGAGAAACATTGACGTATGTCTCTAGCTCATCAATACAGTCTCACCCTTTTCAGCCTTTAATGTCTTCACAGGGACTCATGATGAAACAGACGAGGCATGCGGGCATGCAAAAATATAGAAGAAACAAATACGTAGAAATGTTTATTATGCCCATCAAGGGACCCATTTCGTCCCCTGCTGTGACCCATTTACGGGTCACGACCCGCAGTTTGAAAAGCGAATTTATCTGGAAGGGCTGCTGATGTCACCATGATAGCAGGGGTCTCTATGACAGAGCGGACCCCAGGGCACAGTCTCCTGTAATGGGCATGGAGAGCACAGGGAGCCCCTGTGCCTTCTTCCCACTGCCGCACGTCGCCCCTAACGACCGTCATAATGTCCTCCATCTCTCGCCCTGCCATTTCTCGCTTTTTCCTGTGCTTGCTCATCTCCGCTACCGTCCTTTGAGGTGTTTTACACACCCACGCACACACATGCAGAGACATATACACACACACACACACACACACGGACGGACGGCAGGAGCCCTTCGCCCAGTTTTTATCAAAATGAAAATGTACGAACCAGTGATTACGAGGGCCGCTGGGAAAATCAATTCTCATTGTGAGGGGAAACATTTGTCTTTGTGCTCCGGCGGCCCGCAGAGGTTTGACAGCAGCGTTGGACGTGAAAGGGTAAGTGTAAAAAAGGAAGGGATGGAAGGCAGGGAGGGAAGGAGGGAAGGGAGTGGAGAGAGAGAGAGAAGGGAGAACAAATCACGGTGTGGGTTTTGCACACATTTGGTCTTCAATGTGCTGTGGCTGGCGTGTGGGCGCACAGGAGTGCGCACGTGTGTGTGTGTGTTTGGATCGTTGGATCGTGGACGGTCTCGCGGGACCCGCGGCACCCCAGGCCTCTCAGAGAGGGTGGAAACAATAAACACAGATGGAAGTGTGTGTGTGTGTGTGTGTAGGCACTGGAAGACACACACGCTTTGCTTCCCTAACATTTAGATTTAACCTTGCTGCGTAAAGAATAAATATTCACCAAAGTAACCTGGGGGCAGCACTAACTAAGTCTCTCTCTCTCTCATTCATTAGGGACCTCTCCTTGCTATTGTTTGGGGCCCACAGCGCGGCCCACATGTTCCCCCCCCCCACACACACACACACATTTCTTATTTTTACACAACACGATACATCTTTGTTCTTATCTAATGTGAGCGGAGAAAAGGGACACAAAAAGGTTTGAACCCTGCAAAAGAAGCAGTTTGTCATCTTCTTTCAATTTTTTTGTGGCCGCCTCATTCTCAGTTTTTGGTTTTTATTTTTCGGTTGAGCGGAAGCGGTGGTGGCAGAACCAAAACAGGGGAAATATTTGACAGCGAGCTACTGATCCGTGACACAAGCGGAGCGCCGGCTGGCTCCGTGCACTGGGTACACATTGGAAAAAAAGATCTGAGCACAAACACACACACACACACACACCTGCCAAATACACACACATGTGCGCAGAAGTGAAGTGTGTGTGTATGTCGCTGTGTGAGTGCCAGCGACTTGTGAAAACCACATCAGCACGAAGGTGAACGGCGAAGGTGAGAGTCAAATAATCCCCCACGCCTAGAAACTTTAATATCATTTGCAAAAAATATACATTCTAATAAATGGAAAAGAAGACGGAGAACGGCTTAACTTGGCCAGACTCTTACAAATATCCCTTACATGTGTGTGTGTGCGTGCGTGTGAGTGCTGATGTCAATTTTTGTGCTACGAATCCACAATCAAGAATAACAGAGAGCCAATCGAACGAACTGTGACGGCTTAACGGAATTGTCAAGGGAGCGTCGAGCGCAGAATGGGAAGCGGGCGTAAATGAAAGTGATGCCCGCGGAGCCGCGTGCCCCTCGGCGACGCACGCCGTTATTATTAGTGCGACGCTCGGACTATATCCAATTTATGTGTCATGTAGCCTCGGCAGATATCGCATTGCGGTGTGAACATACGTGTAATGGAAAGGGAGGGTGTGGGGGGGCGGCGGTCCTCGAAGGGGACTGGACGGCACCCATTTAGCTCCACTGTGCGCTTCAAGAGCCCGTCGCATTCAAGAGGGCGTCGTGTTTCTTCGAAGCGAGCATCCACGGGTTTTGTCATGATAAAAGGCATTTCCTGTGCATGGCCGATCTCTCCCTCCCCGCCCCCCAAACTACCGCTTACTTCCTGATGAGGTGTCCCTGAGCAAGACACCTAACCCTAACTGCTACTGATGACCTGGCTGTCGCTGTGCATGGCTGACACCGCCATCGGTGTATGAATGTGCGTATGAATGGGTGAATGTGAGGCAATCATTGTAAAGCGCTTTGAGTGACCACAGGTCTGAAAAGCGCTTTATAAATGCAGTACATTTACCATTTATCACACAGGGTTTATATAGACAGGGGTGGTGTCGCAGTAGTACTTATAATGTATATAATACATAATAAGTACTAATAATAATAACCTTAGATACGCTACTGATATGTAGGCTTTAATGGTGTGACTGTATGTGCTGTATCGAGATTGTTGTGTTTGTTGCTGTTGTGCGAGAGAGGGGACATACAAAGGGTGAAATAGTGAGATACACATTGCGGGGGGACCAATCGGGTTGGGAGTGTGGGGTCTTCCAATTACATAAACCCTATGTTAACTTTGAGCCAACCATGTATTCCTCAAAGTCTGAGAGTACAGCTTAAGCCACATAGAGATGTCTGGGAGTACAGCTTAAGCCACATAGCGATGTCTGGGAGTACAGTTTAAGCCACATAGCGATGTCTGGGAGTACAGTTTAAGCCACATGGAGATGTCTGAGAGTACAGTTTAAGCCACATAGCGATGTCTGGGAGTACAGCTTAAGCCACATAGAGATGTCTGGGAGTACAGCTTAAGCCACATTGAGATGTCTGGGAGTACAGCTTAAGCCACATTGAGATGCACTCAAACTTTAAATGGTTAATGAACCGGATGCGCTGCCACTTTATCCGCAAAGGCAGATCTCAGCAGGACGTTATAAACAAAATACTGGGGGGGAGGGGGGGGGGGGGGGGGACAAATTGGCTCTCTTTGAACATTGGTGGGGACACGTCCCCCGGTCCCCCCATGGGAATTTCACCCCTGGGACATACGCAGAGAGAGATAAAGATACAGAGAGAGCCAAGGGTAATAAACAGGAGGAAATTGTGTTCAAACGACGTGAATATACGTTATGTGCTTCACCATTCAGGTTTTGGCATCTCTTGAACATAATTCCCATCCATTTCCTTCCTGTTATATGTCTATCTAAATATGTCTGGCATGCTGCAGACAATCCTCTTCCTCTTCATCATCGCTAACATGCATTCTCATCCCCTCCTCATGTTTCCCCTGTGATGGTTTCATACCATCAAAGGGAACAAACCACAGAAACCAAATAGGTAAATAAAAACAACGCGCACTACATCACAGAAGCAGAGGGATGCTTCTGTTTCTGCGGATGCTGGCGATGAAGCGAGATTTGGCCTCATACACTAATTGGTGTGCAGTAAGTAGTAGGGATGCCACGGTGAGGACGTTTTCTTTAGATCATCAGGCCTACTTCCCCTTACTTTGAAAAAAACCCCCAAAGCTTAGAAAGTTGGTTAATTATTTTTTTTAATGAAAAACAACAATAAAATGGATGACGGCTTGGCGCATGGCGCATATCCAGTGGGAATTTTAGGGTTTTAAAACAGCGGGTGCAATGGGCGTTTGTAAAATAAATGGCAAAAGTTAACAGGTTTTTCAAAATGCACAACACAAATCAACAGAGAAAAAAACCCACAAATGGACGGGGCGAAGATCAAGTGCAAGATTCCTCACCAAGAGAAACTCAACAAGGCAGCAAAGGAGGCTACTTCAAATAAGAAAAGGAAATTAACGGGCTCGGTCCGTACGAACACACAGAGAGGTCGGGGGATCTCAACGAGCAGCCGCAAGTAACATTTCCAGACATTATTCCATTATTTCTATAAAAATGACGGTGGGGGCGGTGGGCTACTGATGTAATCAGTGTATGCCTGAACACCGTGTAACACCGACTACCGCGGCAAGCCTAGTAAGTATCTGAGGGTCGCCCCTTTCTGGTCCTCAGCATCTGCAGCATTGTGGTAGTAGCACCCATCTGCGTGTGTGTATGGTATCTTTGTACATGCATGCATATGCTTGCTTTCTCTTATTCAGTATCCCATCTCTCTCTCTCCCTCCACTAAATTTCCAATTGATCCATTGATGCTATCCCTACACGGAGGTATAAATGTAAACGTCATGACTTCCCTTGTGTAATCCAGTCACAATGTTGATAGAAAATCTGCTTTGATGTGACAGTACAAGTCGTACATAGCAATGGATTAGCATTGTGTTGGCTTAGTAATTAGTAACGATAGCTTTGGAGATTAAATGGGACTTGTGTGATAAAGAGAACAGTGCGTTTGTTGCATTATTGTACTTGTAAGTGATTATGTGTATCGAAAAAGCTAGGGGGCAGTGTGTGTGTGTGTGTGTGTGTGTGTGTGTGTGTGTGTGTGTGTGTGTGTGTGTGTGTGTGTGTGCGTGCGCGCACACACACAAGTGTAGTAATACCTGCTCATTACCATGAACTGTTGTTTCAACTACCCAAGGACTTTAAACAGCACTCCTCTAAATTCCCAAATACCCAAATTAATTAATCCAATGACAACAACAAGCCTATTATTATTGTTCTTCTCTTCCATCAACCGGGAACTGTAACAAAATGTGAGAAAACATTTAAACAGCAAAACACACACACACACACACACACACACACACAAATCCCACCCTACATATGGTCTGTGGAGAAAACACACACCCCACACACACCTTGATGATCCTGTCGACTCCGTCGCCAACACAATTTGGCAACCCAGTCGCCCAGCTGGGCTCCTGGACCTTTGGGAGAGTGGGTGCCACCACCCACGGTTAGCGCTAGATGTGTATGTGCGCCGCTGGTACGAATCTTTTCTAGCACGACTCTTGTTGGCACAAATATCGCTAGCATAAATGTCGCCGTCGTGAGTGTGTCGCGAGGAAAAAAATGTCACTAGCGTAAACGGCGCTACCGTGAATGTCGCGAGCTTTTGTGTCGCGAGCATGAATGTCGCTCGCATTGTATGTTGCTAGCGTAAATGTTGCCAGCATGAACGCCGCTAGCGTAAACCTCGCTCGCATGAGCGTCGCGTGGGTAAATGTCACCCGTATGGCAGCCGCTAGCGTGAGTGTAGCTCGCATAGATAAATGTCACTAGCATAAAAGCTGCTAGCATAAAAGCCGCTAGCATGGTGATTTCTAGCACACATGTTGCTAGCAGAAATGTCGCTGGCATGAATGTCGCTAGCATCGAGGTTAGCATGAACGTCGCTAGCAGCAGCGTTGCTAAAGAACAGAGTGCAGAGGAGGGATGCGACTGGAGGAAGCAAAGTAGTGACACGCCGACAGCAAGAGAGATGATGTGCCAAAGCTGTTCAGCTTGATTTGTCCCTCGCCCCACTTATTCGCTGGCAGCACATTATTGTATTTTTCGCTCTTTTTTTGTCGTTATATTTCTCTCTATTCTTTTGTATTTTTTTTTGTCCACATTTGTGCTCGTTGTCATCGTCACACTCTGGCTAGGCTGACAGGGGCGAGTTTGGAGGAGGGCTTCTCCTGTCACGACTGTCTCTAGCGGCACAAGGTCCCTCCTTCCCTCCTCACTCCTTCACTCCTTCCCTCCTCACTCCTTCACTCCTTCCCTCGACGCAAAATATAAACCAAACACACACCGTCTACAAGACACTTGTTCTCCCTTTAGGAACCCACCCATAGACGCCTCATGACATGCTGGAACGTAACCCAGCGTCGCCGCCATATTGGTTGGGTCTCCTCACTCTAGTCTAGCATAGGAGTCAACGGGAGAGCAAGCTATGCCAGTATTTTGTACAGCTTACGGCGCAGTATTGACACCAGATCGCATGGGATTACCTTTCACAAGTAAGATTGAACAATAATTCTTCTTTTTTTTATTTTTATTTTTTATTAATTTGTCCTGTATCATAACTAAATCTCTGCCGTTTGTAACAAACCAAACCGTGTGAAAATCCGGTAAAAATTCGGGGAGTTATGCTTATTATTGTAGTTGGGGATACGCCTTCCTCAGTAGAAATAAATGCACTGGGGACCCATCCAAGATGGCGGCCGCGCTGCTACGTCAGCTCCAACAGGCAGCGTCAGTCTATGAGGCGTCTACGTATATTATGTCTATGAACCCACCATACCCCATACCCCCACCACGTCCAATATGTGTCCAACACACACACACACACACACACACACACACACACACAGTGTCGTATTAGTTGTATTCAAAAAGGGAACCTTTATTTAAAGTCTGCCTCCTGGGTTAAGGTGCACAGATTGAATTAAGTGGTAAAATAAACATGGAAGAATGGCCCACAGGCAGTAGAGTGATGGATAGAGACGGAGAGAGGGATGAGAGACAACAATGTGGAGAGGGATAATTGAAAATTGAGAGAGGGAAAGAAGAGAGACAGAGATAGACAGACAGAGATAACGATGGAGAGAAAGAGATGGGGGGAAAAAAGAGTGGAGATGAGAGAGGATAAGATAAAAGAAGAGAGACGGGAAGAGATAAAGTGGGAGAGTGCGACGGACAGGTGAGGGGAAGAGAGCAAGTCGAGACGCGGGGATGACAACAACAAAATGGAGAAGGCGAGAGGGCATTAAAGAGGAACCACAAAGAGTCAGGGGAGCGTAGCCTCACGTGGAGGACAAAAACAATTAAATTGGCGCGAATCTCGTCCGAGACTCTCCA
>JAOPHQ010004349.1:0-74567 GCA_030340625.1 Merluccius polli
CAACACCACGGCTGCCAGTAAAATAGGTGCTCTTTAAGGCCAGTATCTTCAGGTTAGATCCAGTGTGTCCTGAATGGAGGACAAGGCCGGTGTCTTTGAGGGTAAGAATTGTAGATTGGACGTTGACCTTACTCAGAAAACTGGAGGTGATATAAAAGTGATACTGAAGTGTGATATAAAAGTAGAAAACATAGTTGAATTTGTAGTACTGCTTTGCTTTACGTACGTCATAATTCGCATACCATTGCTACACTGATTTATGCCTTTCCTAATGTATCACAACATTTTTTACAAACCACCAGAATCCTGATACTACTACCCATATTAGTGTGAAGGGTGGGGTTCAAACTTGTACCAGAACAGTCCAACAGCTGTAGATTTGAATATCATAATCGGTGAGACTGAACGCATGAACGCCCCAGTACACAGAGACAGACACACACACACACACACACATACACACACACACAATCCCAAGCTGCTCAAAAGTTCAAACTTGAAACAAGGTGTGTCGCTATCTCATTACATTTTTGTAAATGTTACCTGAGGGCGTGAACTACTTTCCTAAATGCTTACTTCAGCATTTTCAGCGTTGAAACAGAGCAGGGAACAGAGATTCCCTGAAGGTTCATGTAATTGCAGTGAAGTTTATGACTTCTGTTTGACATCTTTTGAGCTACTGTCTTGCTTAACCCAGACCACAGTGTACTGTTGTACATAGAAAATAAATCAATAGGATAAATAATTATACATTATTAATCATACCAAACTCTGACTGTGCACACATACACACACACTCACAACTCTCAGTTCAGGTACTCACTTTAGCGCTTTCAATTATTTAGGTAAAATATGAATAGAATATCTAATATATGTTTTTTTACAATACATATTTATTAGCTGTCTCTCATTGACAGAATATTGTTGTGAAATTGGATGGGCCCAGGCTCTGCCCCTTCACCCAGCCCAGGAGACCTGGTCCACCCTGGCCTGCTTCTCCTCCTCCACCTCTTTACACACACACACACACACACACACACACACACACACACACACACACACACACACACACACACACACACACACACACACACACACACACACACACACACTCATTTACAGTTGCTGATGACGGAGCTGAGCTTCCTGTCATCTAATTAACAGTAGTTTATGTTTTTCCTCCCCTCCATGACAACACTCACACCATTAGAGAGATGTATGTGGTGCAGAGAGGACAAGATAATAGGAATAGGAGATAGCACCACTCCCAATAGGCCTGTTAAGCACTAATGAAGCCTATTGGGAAGGTTCTTGTCTGGCATAGCTAAAATTGTAACTTCATAATACAATTATTTTGTGTATTGTGAGAGAAACTAAGAAATGCTCGTGAAAAACATTTATCCCAGCTCATCTGAATGTTATCAGCCTAACGAAGTAACTGAGACTTTAACGAGAAGTCAAGCTGGAAATGTAAATGGAGTGTTTATTTTTTATTTGTTGACCTACATTTGTGTTTACTTTTGGGGGCTATGTTTCCCACTAGTGTTGGAATGTGGTACTGTCATATGCTGTCATCATAATCATGTAATCATGCCTCTCAAAATACACATAAAGCAAAGTGAGATATTAAGGATAAATATATGTAACAAATATAATATATATATATATATATATATATATATATATATAATGGTCATAATGAACGTATTTATTGATTTATTCTTAATTTATCTATTCTAAATTAATCTGAATCCGCTTAAAACTACATTGCCATTTTATTGTGAAAGAGCCTTATAGTAGGAAGTCAAAACCCTCTTGGGTCGCCTATTAATCTCTTATCCCTGCTCTCTTTTCCCCCATCAATTATACATTTTGTTATGTCCCAGAGCACTTTATCCTGCAGCAGTGAGCCAAGGTGTCTAGCTAACTGTAATCAGGAAGAAAAGACTCCATTTAAATCAAACCTAACCCTGGTGCGGGTCATTCAGGGCTAGGGGTCGTCTGAGTGCTGAGTCACTGTTAGCCGTCACTAGCAGCAGTAACGACCGTTGCCGAGGTGACAGGGGTAGCGACAGTCACAGCTGGTGCGGAGTCTGCATTTCCGTGGCAACCACTGACAGTGGTTGCTGTGGTAATCATTGTGGCAGATGTCACCAGAGTTGCGTCGACATCGGTGATGCTGATTGGCTCGTGTACTTAACATTCTGCCACACTCTTTTTCTCTCGCCTTCCTCCTAAACCCTTATCTTGGCTTTTTCCGTTATTGATCTTATTCTCTCTCTCTGGAGTTTAGCAATAAATGAACATTAAATAACAGCATCATTTAACAAAGATAAATAATAATTAATGCTAATGCTAACACGTCTCTTTCTCTCTCAGGTGAGGAAGCACATCACAGACCTGTATGAAGACCTGAGAGATGGACACAACCTCATCTCCTTGCTGGAGGTCCTCTCCGGAGTCACCCTGGTATGAACATACACACGCGCACACGCACATGCACACACTAATACGGTGTATGTTAAATTACAGATAGGTCGATGGTGAGCACAAATCGTTTTATGCAGGCATAGTTAATGTGGACATTAACAAACGAAATACATAAAATAATACCAGGCATATTGGCATCTTGGAATATAAGCCTATGCAAGTCTGACCAGGAACACAATTTACACACTCGCACACAGAGGTACACAATTTACCATCCAAGGTAGCCACTACAGCTGCTTTTTGCATCCACATATGCATCCACATATACAAAATCACAGAACCAAACGGACCAATACTAACTTTTATTATTTTAAACACACCCCTTCAGACAGACTGTGCTTGCTTCTGTTGTTGTGCAACAGTGACCGTGATCACGGTGGTAGTAGTTGTTGTTGTTTTCTGATGATGCGTTGAGTCATGCAGACCCGGCGCTTCCCAGGGACACAGTATGGTGCTGTCTGATAGTCTAGCCAACAGCTCCACTGTTAGCTCCACTTCTAGCTCCCTTGTTAGCTGCACTAGCAGACACACGCGATGGGGTACCAGGCTGACACCTCTATTAATAGCCCACACACAAATTACCCTGCAAGTTAATAAGTAGGACATAATGAATACATTTCTATATATTTTAGGAGAATTAAACCCAGCCATAACAACTCAACAAACATGAATTAAGTTTTAAGTGTCTAATATATTATTTTCTCCTCCAGCCTAAATATAATTTAGCTCCAAAATGTGATTAAAAACAAATGTTGGGTTGCTTTAGCCCCCCCACCCCTGTTCCACTTCTCTACTGTCTCTCGTGCTCTCTCTCTCTTTCCTGTCTCTCTCTTCATTCCTTCATACCGTAGTTGCTCTACCCCTCCACTATTACCATTTATCCATTCCCCATCTTTCTGTTGCCATAGCAACTCAAGAGCGGCCCTGCGCTGAATAGGGCGTACGTGTCACGTGCCCCCCCCCTCATCTTGATCGCAGGGGAGGATGAGGAGGAGGAAGGAGCTCAAGGAGTATGTCTGAACCTCGCCCCTTGAACCTTGCTTCCTTCGCATCCATACTCACCCCTTTCTCTGAGGATGAACTCTCACCCTTGAACTTTGACCTTCACCTGGGGCCGGGGTTTGGGGCTGCATGGTAGTGCTGCTGTTCCAGTTGTGCTCATTATCACTCCAGTGTTTAACATTTTGACCGTCTATATTTAATCCATATTTAATAATTGATTATGATTATGATGACAAATCACTGAATAGCATAGCTCTTACTCTAAATCGTATACATAGGTACACATAGTTTTCACTTGCAGTTTAAATTGCCTGACTCGGCTCAATAAGCAGCCATGAAGTCGTCCTCTTCTCTATACATGGCTAGAGATAGTTGTGTAGTTTAAATGAACAATGAATGCTCTCTCACATCTTTCCCAGCATGGTGTGTGAAGACCCACACAACCGCATAGTTGCACCTACTTATATTTAGCAGTGATTATGTATCTGCATCAAAGTATGTGTGAGAACACACACACAGCACAACATACCAGTGTGCTGTGTGTGTGAGGACACACACAGCACACAGCACACCAGTGTGCTGTGTGTGTTCTGGTCGAAACTGTATAAGATCTTTGCACTGGCTGTGTTTGAGCTTTTCCTAACAAGAGACACCTTTAGGTTTTTCAAATGGCATGGTTTGACGTGCAGTGTTGTGGTGCTGTCTTTAACAGGTCCTGTTGTAGACAACGCCCTCTAGTGGAGAATGCATATTACCACAGCTTCCATTTTTGACCTAATGCACTTTGAATTGAAAAATGTCTACATTGTTCGTTGCCCACTATCAAGATACAATTGATAGTGGTCAACTTTCAAGATACAATACTTGTTTTGCTAATCTTTTCTGCTCTCCTTTCTTATTTTCTAGCCCAGGGAAAAGGGCCGGATGAGATTTCACAGGCTACAGAATGTACAGATAGCCCTGAACTTCCTCAAAGAAAGACAGGTACATGAGTCTGGCGCTGTCTGTCTGTCTGTCTGTCTGTCTGTCTGTCTGTCTGTCTGTCTGTCTCTCGCTGTCTGCCTTTCTGTCTCTCGCTCGCTCTCTCGCTCTCTCTCTGTCTCTCTGTCTCTGTCTCTCTCTCTCTCTGTCTCTCTCTCTCTGTCTCTCTCTCTCTCCCTGGCTCTTTCTGTCTCTGTGACTCTGTGTGTTGTGTGTCTCTCTCTCTCTCTCTGTCTCTCTCTGTCTCTCTGTATCTGTCTCTGTCTCTCTCTCTCTCGCTCTCTCTCTGTCTGTTTCCCCAAAAAATGCCGCCATTTATCCAAACAAACCAGGACTCTAATTACCAGGGGTCTGTGTTTCAGGTCAAGCTGGTGAACATCCGTAACGATGACATCACTGACGGCAACCCCAAGCTGACCCTTGGTCTCATCTGGACCATCATCCTTCACTTCCAGGTCAGTCTGCTTCTGATTGGACACCAGTGGTTCATGGCTGTGTTTTGATTTGTCACTCACTGGCTGATGGTTGTGTGGTCTAAGCAAGCCATGATGCGGGGAACCCTAACATTGTGAAATACAGTATCATCAAATATCTCCCAGAGGATTAATGTCGTTTAAATTGCGATGGATGGATGATGGCTGGGTAAGAAGATGAAAGAACTGGGGTTTCTGTGGTAACAGGATTTTCATAGCTTTTTTTAGTTTCCGGAATTGAACTGCTGCTCAACGTCTTAGTTTTGGCTTTAAAAAGGCTGTTCCTGCCGGCAAGGGCTTAGTGGCATACACATATAAGTGTATTGACATAACATGAAGGGTTGCTGGTTCCAACGCTGTACACGTGAAGGTGTCCTTGCCCGTGTATGAGTGTGTTTTTGTCTGTGTATTTGATTTGGCTCCTGTGTTTGGCCAGTGTGTTATTGAATTTCATGCAAATCCTTTCTCCACTTCTGGTCTCCATTCAAATGTAAGGCAAATCATGGCACACAAGACATCCAACTGATCAACAACTGATCAGATAGTGTCAATAATGTAACGGATTAAGTTAAGCCATGAGGATATAGTGTGTTCAGTTCAGTTTATTCAGGTTGTGATCCAGAGAATTAACACCGAATGTCCCTGCACCCCTGCTGACAGCAATGGGAAACTCATTTTATGAATGAGAAAACCCTCATTTAAATTAGCATGCAGATATGGCTACTTTAGGTTTGATCATGTCAACAATCTGCCGCTGTTCACATGGCCGACCACTGGAGTGAGCTGATCAGCAGAATGGGAGGCGACGTCACCTCTTATCAAGGTGACGCAGAAAACACGTTGCCACGGATACAGAAGCGAGGGGCACATGACTCTGCAGCAGTCGATTCAAACTGCATGAGTCAGCGAGAAAGGCAGTGAGCGAGATGGAGAAATGGAGAAATGGAGAGAAGAAGGGTTACTGAGGCATACTGTGCACAGAGTCGATTATAATTGAAAGAGTAGAAGAGATGTAGAATAATGCTGATTTGTTGTATGCCGGGGTGAAATACAATTTTAATTTAACATACCATATTCTCACCCAACAAGCTGTCACACCTCCCATATTTGTTAATCCTAAAATGATATGTGTAAAAATAAACATTGTAATGTATGCAATGTTGCGTAAACCAAAATGTGACTGTAATTACTCGTTGAAACCACTAGGTGTCGCCAGTCTCTCTTCATCTGTGGCAACAGTGTCTGCCAAATATGCCCAATCACTGGCATCTAAAGCTCTGGCTTTGCTGAAGTGGCTGTCATACCTGCTGCTCTATTAAATAATTACTGGCCTAGATGTTGGTGGATGATTTTATACCTTGCCTCTGCAACTAATGTGTCTTCCCAATTTGAAGGTTTTGTGTAAATACCATGATACTTTGCAGAGTGTATTGGTTTAACTTTGATATTTGGGGAATAAACTTGCAGCCATTTTTTAATGTGCAGAGTTGGTGGGAGTCTGTTGTTGAGGCTAGCTGTTGTTAAGGCTAGCTAGCTGATGTTAAGGCTAGCTGACGTTAAGGCTAGCTGATGTTAAGGCTAGCTGGGGGAACTAGCTAGCTGTGCTTGCTAGCCAGTATCCCTGCTGGGAAATGTCTTGCTGCTGTTGAAGAAGATTTAATGTGATGCCTGTCTAGCTGTTCAACACCAGGCCAAATTTGGTGTGTGTGTGTGTGTGTGTGTTAAGGGTTGAGTCGGGGTGTGTGCGATGGACTGCCGCGAGCAAGTGTCGATTCGGGGTGTGTGTGGGTGTGGGTGTGTGTGTCATCCCTCTTAATCCTCTCTATAGTTTGTTCGTTTCCTTCCTCCTTTCAGTCTGCCCTTTGGGCTCTTAAGTCTCCCTCTATTCCACCTCCTCTTCTCCTTTGCTTCATCCCTCTCTCACTTTTTTCACATGACCACAATAACCTCTGGGTGGGTGATGGATGTTTATGAGAGAGATAGAGAGAGGGAGATAGTGTCAAGTGAAATAGATGGTATTACTGGATCTGGATCGCTCCTTGGCACTGTGCCAGAGTCACAACAGTGTGATGCTCATTGCCTCCTCCTTTTTTAATTTGTTTTGTTTTTCATTTTCGGCGGCTTCCTCAGATTCATGGGGGCTTTTTAGGTCGTGGGTGTGAGACAGAGACAGACAGAAAGAGAGAGAGAGAGAGAGAGAGAGAGAGAGAAGGAGGAGGAGCACATTGCTGGGAGGGGTGGAGAGAGAGAGAGTGAGAGGGGAGCGAGCGATGTAGAGTGTGAAGCCGCCGCAGCAGCAAGCAGATCAAAGCTTTTCCATCGCCCTCCCTCTCCCTCTCCCTCTCTCTCTCTCTCTCTCTCTCCGGCGGTGGTTGAATAGAAGGGATAAATCGGAGGAGGGAAGCCAGCCGTCAGGCACTGGAGCTCCCGGCTTCCCCTCGTCCGCTGGCCCTCCGGATCCTTCACACTGGAGGAAGACTAGGACTCACACACACGCAGATAACCTGGGGACTGTCCAGACTTGCACACATACACACGCACGCACACGCGCGCACGTACCGGACGCCCCTCCTGTGGAACAGCCGTATCGAGATGGATCGATCGATTTCGGATGGAAACCCCTTTCTACTTTTTAGTCGGTAAAAGCTGTGGGACTGCCTGTCGCTCTGCCGCTCTGTCGTACGTGTTTGGATTATTTTGATTACGGCTGGATTCTGAAGCTAAACCTGAGGGGGTGGGGGGGGGACCTGGATCCAAACAGTGACGCGTCCCACCGTCTGCTGTACGAGACCGGACCTGGCCAGAGGATCTCTCTCTTCATACCCGTCTTCCCCCGACTCTCTTCTTCCTCCTGCGTCCTCAACCTACCCCTCCTGTACATCAGCCTTTGAGACAGACGCGGTCCGGAACCAGCCTCAGCTCCTGGCCCAGATGACTCTCTTAATTAGATCCAGTGGAGCTAGGAGGCTATAACGAGACACCGGACCCCCCCCCCCCCCCCCCACACACACACACACACACGCACACACACACACACACACACACACACACACACACATACACACACCCGTGCGGGCTGTAGGTTTTTTTTTGGACTATTGCATCGACGCACTGCACCACCGGACAAGGAGCACCACTGCCTGACACGTTGGAGAGGGAGAGGGTGGTGTGTTTTGTTTTTGTGTTAAGACTACAAGCCCTATGGGTGTTGCTGTGCTGACTGACTTGGTGGACGGGAATCTGTAGTCCTGTATCTAGCGGTGAGGAATGTGATCACGGCCATGTCTGGTCCATCTAATCCTCTGGAGATACTCTGATGTAATGCTAAGACGGAGGCTGGCACAGGCTGATCTGCGTTATCTACGGACAGTCACACATGTGCGAGTTTGAATATCAAGACTCCACAGGTAGTGAGAGTTTTTACATCAGTGTGGCTGTGAACTGTTGAGCTCACACACACACACACACACACACACACGCACACACATGCACACACAGCAGCTAGCATGTTAGGGGCTGTGCAGTCGGATGAGCAGGGAGGAGTGTGGGGGCATGGAGCCGGTGCTCTGATTGAGTTATTAACAAGCTGTCACTCCATTGGCTGGCTCTCCTAACAAGATGCCGCAGCATAGGCTGAGTGCACACTCTCCTTCACACACACTCACGTGTCCTGCGTTGGCAAAATCAGACTATCTATAGTCGTTACCGGGGGACTATCGACAGCGATACTACTACTACTACTGCTACTACGACTGCTACAGTTATTACCACTCCTACATAATACACCCGAATTTTCTGTTACTCATCCGACTTGGCCGACAGTGAAGGAACAGTGGCTACAGTTGCTACGACACGTCAATATTTAATGTGCTTACATCACCTCCAAACAGATTTGTGGTGAAACCCAAGAGCAACCGCTGGCTTCGCCAGTGTGGAATGTCAGATTTTTTTTAAACAGCCACGCCGACGCTCTCACTCCCGTGAAATCCCGTGCACTGTCGGAGCGCTCCGTGCGTGCGTGTGTTTCCGTACACCTCGGGTTTTATCGCGGCGCTGTTGCGCTATAGTCACGTCAGCCGTGAGACGAGACCGCTATTGATCCGAACGCCGCTTGCCAGCTCTCTTTCCCGCACGCGCACACAATGACGCGACTCTAGCGCGCGCACACACTCCTGCACGCGTCCTGTCTCCCACACACGCCGGCGAGGACCGAAGCCCGGAGACACAAGCTGTGCCGTAGAAATATCCCACGCCTTAATGATGGGTTAGAGTACGAGAGAGGGGCACTGCATCGCATGGTTTCCCCCCCACCACCTCCGTCTTTCTCTCTATCTTTTGAAAAACACACTGACGCCTACGGACCTCAACTGGTTGCACTGCCTTTTTAAACAACATTGTGACGGGCTGTGTGCTCAGGGATACCGGGCCAGGAGGCTCAACCCACATTTATTTTCCACCCCTCCTGACGTGATGGTGTCTCTGTGTCCTTGGCGACGAGCGCACGTCTCCGGGGACTAGCGGAAGACGGCACAAAGCAGGCCAACACACACACACACACACACACAGCAGAGACGCCGGCAATAGGGGCTAGCCGCTCAACAGTGTGGTGGTGGAGAGGCATAGAGGAAGACGAGAGATAGAGAGAGGGAGAGGGAGAGAGAAAGAGAGAGAGAGGGAGAGAGAAAGAGAGAGGGCATAACAGGAGAGAGTTCTGACACGCAGCCCTGCAGCAGGATTGGCCTCTCACTGAACCAACGAACGCCACAGGCAGAGGAGAAGCCTGAACGCCTCTCTTCCAGCTCCATTTGACTGCGTATTCCCTCCGTCTATCTTTCTTTTTTTATTCAATCTCACATGTCGACGACACAGGAACCGGCCCTGACGACCCCTGCTGACGACGTTGGTCTTCTCACGAGTGTCCCGGTTGATGTGAGATCTGTCAATCCAATTGCATCGCCGGTCTTTTAAATGGCGACTTGAAAAACCAATCTCCTATCATCCTAGCTTTCTACCTTTTTCTACCTGAGATTCTGTGAGTGGCGGACAGGGCAGGTATGGGGAGCTCCCTGGGATGTGTTCGCCCCCCCCGGGAGGAGCTCGGTGGCGCCCCGCCCCTTTCACCCAAAAGACGCCTGCGCTTCAAGAGGAAGCGGAAGGGCAGGAAGGGCCGGAAGCGAGATGCAGACCAGGGGGAGTCGGAGCGGCGCGGGAGCCGTGACCTGGACGCCCGGGACAATGAAGAGGAGGAGGAGGATGAGCAGGAGGAGTACGAAGGGGAGAAAGCGTCCCTTCTAGAAACGACAGATTCCAATAACACCAGGCTCTGCTTCAGAGCGGCACCCGACCCCCGCTTGGCTCATTTCAAAACGTCAAGCAACACCCTGACCCCTGGCTGTCCGAGCGTTTCCATGGGGGGCAGCAGTGTGCTGGAGGTGTCCCCCAGACCCAGCCCGGCCTGGAGAGGGGTCTTCTGCCTCCCGGGCCAGGAAGACACAGTGAGCGCCATCGTGGAGCTCTCCAGCCTCCCAGACCAAACCTCCACCACCAAGACCCCTCCAGCCAGCTCAGCCCTGGGCAGCATTGCCACCACCGCCACCACCACCAGCAAGACCTCCTCGGCCAGCTCGGCCCTGGGCAGCACCACCCCAGGGGGGGGCAGGGTATGTCGGGTCAAGGAGAAGGTCCAGGGGGTCCTGGAGAAACCTTGGATTCTCCGACCCAAGAAGGAGAAAAAGGAAAAGGGGAGGGCAAGGGAGAAGCAGCAGCAGCAGAAGCAGGAGGTAAAGGAGGCGGGAGGGATGAGTGCAGGTCGGACCGGGGGGCCGGGGGCGGCCTCGGAGAGAGAGCGTAAGGGGGTCATCCACATCCGGGAGGCGGACGGGAAACTGTGTGTGGTGAGGACGGTGTACCCCAGCGACTACGGCTCGCCCGTGTGGAGGGGAGACGGAGGAGGTGGCGGGGTAGAGGTCCGGGCGGAGCCCCCGGTCCCGTCCCCCGTCACCGGGAACATCCTCACCATACAGCTCTCAGAGGATGACGACGGGAGAGCCAAAATGGCTGATCCCGGTCAGGCCGTTTCCTCGCATCAAACAAGGAATGGGGAAACTACGACCGCTGCTCAGCAATTTGACCTGGACACTCCCCTAGGGAGGCAAGGGGGCACTTCGTTGCTGGAGTCGGGCTACGCCAGCGACCTGCCGTTGACCTCCCCGGGTACGGGGGGCACCACTCCCAGTCAGACGGACTGGGGAGGCCTCACCACCAGCAGCTCCTCAGAGAGACTGGACTCCATGGTGGAGAGTCCTATGTCTCCACTGCAACAGGCACCTGTTAAACACCTGCCACAGGTCTGGAAACACCTGCCTTCCTCTCTCGCACTTTTATCTTCTCTTTCTCACTATTTTCTTTTTACAGAGAATGTGCTCTGTCTCTGTCTGTCTCTTTCTCTCTGTCTCTGTCTCTCTCGGTCTCTCTCTTTCCTCCATATATCTGGCTGTCTCTCCATTCAAGTTATTTTTTGTCCTTTTTTTTTTGTCTTTTAAAAAAAATATTTTCGTATTTTTGCCGTTTCAGTCTGTGATGAAGCATCCAGTGAGTGTGTGTCCCATGCTGTCTTTGTTCTATGCGTGTGCTTAGTCTCTTATCATCACTGCACTGACGGCTCTACCCCCCCCACCCCCTTCTTTTCCTGTCCCTCTCCCCAGAGGCTAATCAACCCAGCACAGACTGTCACCCCATTCTCTCTCTCCTCTCTCTGTCTCTCCCTATCTTCCTCTGTCTGTCTGTCTCTCTCTTTCTGTTCTGACACCCTCGTACCACCCTCCCTCCATCTCTCACTCACACCCATGGCTGACATTCTGCGTTAGCCTGAAAGTGTGTGTGTGTGTGTGTGTGTGTGTGTGTGTGTGTGTGTGTGTGTGTGTGTGTGTGTGTGTGTGTGTGTGTGTGTGTGTGTGTGTGTGTGTGTGTGTGTGTGTGTGAGAGAGAGAGAGAGAACTAAATCACATAGTCTTTTGTACATCAAAAAAATACCTCTGTTGTTGCATATCAGACTTTAGATTAATAATCCTAAATCTGATAGAATTAGGATCAGGCTCTGTGCCGTCTCCCCCCCAGAGGTTCTGCCATAACATAGTAGGACTGCTGGATCCCAGATTAGTTGTTGTCGGACTTCTAAGTGGGTCACAAACCTGGCTTTAGGGATGATCTAGCAACCCGACAGAGAACAACTGTGTGCTTGGTTTAAACCTGCGCTATGAAACATTTTCATGGCAGGCATCACTTTCGGGTAAAAGTCTCTTTTCAAATCCATCCCCCCATGGCTCAGTGATCACAGGGTTTATTTTCTCTCTCTGAATGAATACATTTCATCTATGGAGTCGTTGCACAGTGCAGTTTCTCAGCCACACTCTCACCTTGAAGATGAACGAGCTGCAGTAGCGACTGCAGTACAGTTATCGAAAAGGAGGGAGGAGATATAAGGGAGGTTAACTGGGGCTGGCGCTGTGCAGTATGTGTAGCATTCCCTCTTATGTTGCACAGGAAGTAGAGAAGCGCTGTGTCATGTGTGCAGCTAAGGATGACGAGACAGCCTCTGTTTAGCCCCGCGCCCGACGCACAGCTGCAGAGTCATGGGAAAGGGAGGCAGTCAACCATGTTCTATCACACACACATACACCCGCATGCACAAGGACACGCGCTTCTCTTTCTCACTATTTTTTTTTTACTGAAAATGTGATCTCTCTCTCTCTCTCTCTCTGTCTCTCTCTCTGTCTCTCTGTCTCTCTCTCTCTCTCACTTACACCCACGCTACATAAAACAAATGGAATTGGTGCTACACCGATTCTATCACGTTGCAGTGACAGAGGGGACATGCGCCTTCTATTACTTAGCAATCAAAAAGCAAGCCACGAGGGGGTGAATTGGATCAGGACCAGAACGGAGCGGCATTAACAAGGTTCTGGTACCAGGAGGGGAAGCGATGAATTGAGATTTGGCTTAATAAATCACACATTCACACACACGCTGTCTGTGTGTGTGTGTGTGTGTGTGTGTTACATGACCTCATCTGAATAAATAGGGATTTAAATGCGCATTTATCAACGGGTTAGCTACTGTGACCGTCCTCCGGGGAACTTCTATCCAACACTGAATTTGGCTTTCAAATCTTCCTCTCCATCCTTCTACCACCTATCTAGTCATCCATCCATCACCAATCTACTTATTAGTCATGACTCCATATTTCTGGACTAATCAATCCATCCGTCCACCCACCCACTCTTCCCTGTGCATCCGTCATTTGCTCGTTCATCGGTCAGGTTAGTTTGGGAAAATGGGATACAAATGTCCACTGGGCTTGCCAGTTAAATTCCCAGCACTCGAGACAACATACGGTTCAAGACAATACAACAGGCCATGATGACATCATTATGTTTGTGTCTGTTCCTATTTAACCCACAATCTCTCCATCCCCCCTCTGCATCTTTGTTGTAGTTCTCCATGTCGACCCCCCCCCCCCCCCAATGCATGTCTGTATATTAACCCTCCCTCTCTTTCTCTGATGATTTGTACTTCAAAGAGACCATGTTGGGGGTTAGTATAGTCTCCCTGGCGGGGAGGGGGGGGGGCTGTCTGGTGGTAGATGTCTGGCTTTGTATTGAGGCTTATTCAAGTGTGTGTGTATGTGAGTGTGTGTGTGTGTGTGTGGGATGCACACGGTCAGATCTATCTAGTTGGCTAAGAAGGCTTAATTGTTATCATGTCATAAGTTTATAACTGTAGATATCATCCATATATTTATGACTGTAGATATTGTCCATATGTTTATAACTAGATAGATATCATCCAAATATGTATAACTGTAGATATCATCCATATGTTTAACTGTAGATATCATCCATATGTTTAACTGTAGATATCATCCATATGTTTTAGAGCTGTAGATATCATCTATATATTTATAACTGTAGATATCGTCCACACCATACACATTCTTCAATGTCTTGTTGTAAGCCCATATTTCCGCTCACCAATTCATCTGTCCCAGATGCGAATATATCCCAGTCCCTGTCCCATGATGTAAAACTGCGTTTAGGAATAATTGGATCACGCTCACGAGCATTACAAAGCGTTAGCAGCGTGGTGGATGTTATGTATGCCTTGCATGTAGGCCTAGTCTCCTCCATCAATAGCTCGGCCATAGCTTTAGCCTGATTGAGTGTTTTGTTGCAAGGGCTTTGAGGGCAGCAGCACTGCTAAAACACAGTGCGACGTGTTCCTTCTAGTAGTATACAGCATGTAAACATAGCTCTTCTGTTCATGCAGGGGGACCTAGATCAGGTGGTTTTTAATGGTTTTTAATACTTCCGCTTCAATAACTAATCATTAATGGAGTGAAATATTAGATGGAAAGTACAGAGCAGTTAAGAATATTCTAGGAGTTCGGAAAATGTGGGGGCGTGGTGCCCATGCTCTTGCGATGGCGAGGAAGACAGATGAGGGATACGAATGGAGACGACGGGCTGAATTAAAAAGACTGAAGACCTGTTAGAGTTTGTGCCACAGAGATGGATCATCATGTGTTGTGTGTGTGTGTGTGTGTGTGTGTGTGTGCGTGCGTGTGTGTGCATGCGTGCGTGCGTGAATATTGATTTTTGTACAAAATAATCTTTTTTTTCTTTTTTTTTTTACTTGCTTTTCTTTTCCAGGTCCTTTTAAAGATTTTTTTTACTGGATATTAACAAATGATCATTGTCTCTGTGTCTGTCTGTCTGTCTCTCTCTGTCTGTCTGTCTGTCTGTCTTTGTGTCTGGTCTCCAGATCTCGGAGATCTATGTGAGCGGGGAGTCAGGTGACCTGACAGCCAAGGAGAAGCTGTTGCTATGGAGCCAGCAGGCCACGGAGGGCTACCCTGGCCTGCGCTGCTCCAACTTCACCTCATCCTGGAGCAACGGACGCCTTTTCAACGCCCTGCTGCACCGATACAGGTGGGAGACCAGCGGGAGAGAGAGGGACATGTGCAGATAATGAGGGACACACACACACCTATTCACAGACATGCAGAGAGAGATGCACACACAAGCACACCCACACATATTATCTCTTTCTCTCTTACTCTCTCACTCGCTCATGCATGCACACACACACCCACACACACACACACACATACCCATAGATGACTGTTTTGACTATTTCTCCTTCCAGGCCAGACCTGATTGACATGGAGGTGGTGACACACCAAAGTAACCGTGACAACCTGGAGCAGGCGTTCGAGATCGCTGAGTCGCTAGGGGTAACCAGACTGCTGGACGCTGAGGGTGAGGCAGTGTTTCTGGCTTGTCTGACTGACTGCATGGCTGAGAGGCTAAATTTACTCATGTAATGGCCGACTGATTGGTTCAATTGTTGGCTGATTAGTTGGTTCTCACTTTCACATAATAATAATCACATAAATAATAATAATAATAATAATAATAATAATGATCACATAATAATCACACAATAATTATAATTGCACAACAGTAATCACATAATGATAATCACATCATAATTATCACGCAATAATAATCACATAATAATTGCATAATAATCAGATAATAATAATTGCATAAGAGTAATCACAATTATAATTTTTGATTGTTCTCAGCCCCACATGTGAGTCGCATTGGATAAAATTGTATTTGGATGAAAACTAATAACGGTATTAATACTACTAGCAATAGTAATAGTAGCATTGATAGTAATGATCTTCTGAAGGCTTTTCTGCTATTAACCCTTTATCTTCTAACACCTCTAGACGTGGATGTTCCCTCTCCGGACGAGAAGTCGGTCATCACCTACGTGGCGTCCATCTATGACGCCTTCCCGAAGATCCCTGAGGGAGGCGAGGGGATCTCCGCACATGTACGTCATGCTGCATCCCCCCCTCTTTAGTTTACATACACGCTTGTATTTGTCTTGTGCTTTTGTATACATGGTATATATATATATATATATATATATATATATTGTATTCATGTATTTAATTTCAATGGTCATCAATGTATTTTAGGAGGTGGACCAGCGGTGGTCTGAGTACCAGGGCCGCTTCTCCTCTCTGCTGCAGTGGAGCCGCCAGCACGCGGCCCTCATGGCCGACAAGAACTTCCCCCAGAACCCTGTGGAACTCAAGGTGAGCCGGTCAAATAAAACCCAGCTAAACGCACACTTTAGCTGCAGTGGGACTTTTAAATACATTATTCAGATGGAGACAGCCCCATTTTGAATGAATCAGGGGGTAGTCTAGTGGCTAGGTTGTTTGATTCACAGCGGATTGGTTCTGGGTTTGATGCCTAATTGTCCTCAGACTCCCTGTTAGCAGTGCTGACCTGGATGCCTAACCCCTATCTGTTCCTTTATGATCAGTATCTGTATTCACCGTCTAACCCCTATCAGCTCCTTAATGACCACTCTCTGTATTCACTGCAAGTCACCAATGTAAGAGCTGCAGTAAAAGTGTCTTCTTAATAAATAAATAGGAAAATAGCAAATCCCTATAATCAACTGTTACTTTCCATTCTATCTCTGTCAACATGAAACAATCAAAACTAAACCACACTATGGTTTGGAGCAGTGGCGGCTTTCCACTTTCCCTTCACTTTCCCTTTTTTTGTATGTCACGTAAAAAAATAATAATAATTGAGGGAAACGCAGGTCTTGGCCGTCCCAGGGGACAGGGGGAGAGCTTTAACGCTTTTACCTCTTGTGAGGGAGGAGTTAATGACCCTAACGATTTCCTGTGTGAGCTGCACCACTGCTGTCTGCGCTAATATTGCCCCCCCACATAGAACATCAATAACCCCACTTCTACCTCTCTTCCTCCATCTCTCTCCTTTTCTATCCATTCTTGCCACTCTTCAACTCACCCCCCCCCCACCACCACTCTCTCTCTCTCTCTCTCTCTCTCTTCTTTTCCTCTTTTCCGATCCATCGGTTCCTGCAGGCACTTTATAACCAGTACATCCACTTCAAAGAGACCGAGATACCCATCAAGGAGATGGAAAAGAGTCACGTGGAGCACCTCTACAAACTGCTGGAGGTAAAAGGAGCAGGGATGGAGGGAGGGATGGGGGGAGAGGGAGTGATGGAGAGAGGGATGTAGGAAGAGATGGAGTGAGGGAGGGATGGGGGAGAGGGAGGGAGAGAGGGATGGAGAGGGGGAGAGGGAGAGAGGGAAGGGAGTGAGGGAGGGATGGGGGGAGAGAGAGTGAGGGCGAGGGAGATGGAGAGGGAGAGAGGGACGGAGGGAGAGAGGGAAGGATGGAGGGAGTGAAGGAGAGATGGATGGGGGGAGAGGGAGAGACGGAAGGAGAGAGAGAGAGATGATGAGAAAAATTGAGAGAACTGCAAGCGGTGACTTGGGTTGGCGACACACCACGCGCAGGGCTTGCAGTGGATCATGGGGCAGAGCCGAGAGGAGAGCGAGTGGGTTTGTGTGTATGCGAGCGTGACACTGTTATGTCAAACCAATAAATTGGCTTTTATGTGTGCGTGTTTGTGTGAGGTCATTCATCCCCGAAGCATTTCCACCTCCCAGCTGCAGAACAACAGGTTGTTCTATGTGAAGTGCAAACACATGACGGTTCATAATAGCTCCTGCTTTCTATCCAATCAGCTGTTTGTTTGGGGAAGAGGTTGGCGAGGTCACTGTTTAACAGTGTTTTTTTTGTGTGTGTGTGTGTCCATGTGTGTCCAGGTGTGGATAGAGTTTGGTCGTATCAAACTCCCTCAGGGGGTCCATCCTAACGAGATGGAGGAGGAGTGGGGGAAACTTATCCTGGAGATGCTGGACAGAGAGAAAGCTCTGCGGCCAGCGGTGGACAGGTATAGTCACAGACACACACACACTGAAGCATCAAACACACGCACACATAAGCATCACACACACACTTAAGCATCACACACAAATTAAATCATCACAAACACACACATACAATAACACGTGGTACACACACACACACACACATACACACACACTTGAACATCTCACACACATACGTCATACATCATTTATATAGATAGGAACATTGATTATAAATGTGTGCAGAACACAATCATTAAACAATGCTTAGCCTGCCGAAAGCCAGTCATGTATGAAATTAATTTGATTCATCTTTTAACTACTGTTTGTTGTTGTGTTCTGTCCAATAGGGTAGAGTTACTGCTTCAGATGGCCAATAAGATCCAGAACACAGCTCTGGACTGTGAGGAGAAACTCACTCTGGCCAAAAACACTCTCCAAGCTGTGAGTCAACACACACACAAATATATTAAAATGACCTGATTTAACAGACCTTCCACGTCCAATCACAATGCCCAGCTTTTTTTCGACACTGTATAAAGCTAGCCTCGTGAGATCATCCTGATATTCACGTTTGCGTTTCCCAGTGAATATCAGTCTGGCTTTGGCTGGGCAGCAATCAATTTCCAAATATGGCTGCAGCCTTACGTTGTTCAAAACAGTCCAGCCAATCAGAGTGACGCTTGTGCTCTCTTGGCTCTTGCCGAATCCGGATGCAGATTTCTGCTATCTTTAAACATTGTTATTCAGCGTATTTCAGATAAAACAATTTTGATTGCTCTATAGATTGCTACACTTTTTGGGCGCCGCTGTTATTATTTTTATTCGGCAGACTGTGGCGCTGAACTGAAACTCCCTCCCCCTTTTGGAAAAGCTGACTTGCGAGAGAGACTTGCGAGATCGGCATGGCCTCACAAGGCTGGTGTAAAGCACCCAAACCTTATGTCCCCTCCCCCACCCTTCTGTGTGCAGGACATGTCCCGCATGGAGAGCGGGGAGGGGGTGCAGTGTGAGCGCGAGCTGGCATGCTACCTGCAGGACTGCGAGGGTCTCATCAGACAGCTGAACCAGGACGTCCGGGTGCTGCGTGAGGAACGCTACTACCAGGTGGACCAGCTGGCCTCCAGGTGAGCGGTCGGCCAGGGAGGAGGAGGGGGGATGGTGGGGCTTTGGGTTGGCAGAAGTCTTACATTTCTTAGAGGCATAAGTGTCTTTTGTATTTTGGTTGGAAATTGAGGGATTTTGATTTATTTGCTGCATCTTTTGTTGTTAAAGTGATACCTAAGTGAAAAACTATTCAGGGTAGTGAAAGGTATTTCATAAACTCTTTGAACCTGCCTGCAGCTTATTTATTGAGTACTCTATATATTGATCTTCATCATGCTGGGAGAGCGAAGCTAAACAATAAACTCATTCTTATATCCACCATACCATCCATTTAAATTACTATAACCCAGTGTCCAAAATGAACACCTGCCATTGGCTGGTGGCAGGTGTTCATTGACCATTTGGTAGGTAAAAATATCCAGGGTTACATATTAAAACAAATGCTTGGCCAGGTGAGTTTTCCACTTGGGTATAAAGACTAAATTCTAAAAGTACATTTTAGGCCCCGGTTTAACCATGACCCAACATCTGCCTCCCCCCCCCAGGGTGTCGGGTCTACAAGAGGAGCTGGTCTCCCTCAGGCTGCAGTGCTCCAGCGTCTACAGGAAGGGCCACTTCTCCTCCCAGTCCCTTGGGGAGCAGACGGCTCCCAGGCCTGCCGATGGAGGCCTCTCCTTTGGGCAGACCCTGCTGGGTGCTGTGGGGGCCGTGGGAGCTGTGGGGGCCGCCTTGCTCCGCAGACCCATGGCCCGCTCCCAGCTGGTGGCCATGTCGTCGTCTGAGGACGAGGGGAGCCTTAGGTTCATCTACGAGCTGCTGGGATGGGTGGAGGAGACCCAGGTGAGCTTCTGGGGTTGAGATTAAAGCTCCATTAATTAAATGAAAGCGGCACTAACTAAATTAAAGCGGCACTAAATTAAAGCTGCACTAACTCAATTTAAGCTGCACTAAATTAAAGCTGCACTAACTAAATTTAAGCTGCACTAAATTTAAGCTGCACTAACTAAACTAAAGCTGCACTAACTAAATTAAAGCTGCACTAACTAAACTAAAGATGCACCAATTTTAGCACAACTGCCACTTTTATTCGTATTATGAATAACAGTGTCTGAAGAACTAAAACCCACCCACCCACCGACATCTCAATTATTTTATGGATTTGTGTGAACAAATCGAATTGTTCTTTGAAAATGTATTTGTTTCTTAGTTTTATGAAAACTGCATAATTACTTTACACAAATGTGCAATGGAGAATATTAACCTGTGTGTGTGTGTGTGTGTAGGATCTGCTGGAGGGGGCTGAGTGGGGAGCCGACCTCCCCTCGGTGGAGAGCAACCTCCAGGAACACAACGAGATACACACCGCTGTGGAGGAGCTGCTGAGCAGTATTCAGGAGGCGCGCAACTACCAGGTACACACACACACACCCACACACACCATTGAAAGTGCTCCGCTGGGCGCAGTAGTTTTTAATGAACTCTTCTTCTTCTTCTTTTGTCCTCCAGGATAAAGTCTCTCCTAACTTCAAGAACAGTTACTGTGAAACCATGGCCAAGCTGGAGCACCAATACTGCAAACTACTGGTCAGTCACAATACATGCACACTCAAAACATACCTTTTGGTTGTCTTTACTGGTAAACAATAAAGCCTTGAATATATGTATTAAAAATACATGCATTATGCACCTTCTTTGTTTCTCTATTTCTTTCGCTGGCTCTCTCTCTCAAACTCTCTTTGTTTGCACCTCTCTCTAACTCCCTATTTCCTAAGTCTTATAAACACATTCTCTGTACATTCTGTTTTTGTACGCACATCCGCTTTTTTGCGACTGTGATTTTCGGAGTATAATTTACTGCCTATTATATGTGTGTGTGTGTGTTTGTCAACTTGATATAACACCTCCTCAAGCTAAATATTGGATTACGTTCAATGCCAACTGTGAAGGAAGTTAAACAAACGGATAGTGTTGTTATACGGTACATTTAGCACATACATCACACTGGAATTAGTTTCCATGGTCTTTTATGGTACACGCATACATTACACGCACACCGTATGTAATACACTGTACCTCAAGCGTGATCTCAATATAATTCACGCAACACACCACAACACTTCAAAATAAAACAAGACGCATGACACAAAAACAACACTGACAGAAGATTTATTTCATCCGTTGTTCTCTGCCCGTCTGCTGACCGACGCTAACACAACCATGTTATTTATTTATTTGTGTGTGTGTGTATGTTGCCGTAGGAACGGTCGTCATGGCGCCTGCGGAGCCTTGAGAGCCTGCACGGCTTTGTGACGCGCTGCACGGAGGAGCTGATCTGGCTCAACGAGAGGGAGGAGGAGGAGATGGCCTACGACTGGGGTGACGGAAACAACAGCCTGGACTCCAAGAGGGAGCTCTACGCCGTAAGTGTACAGGTGGAGGGTCGACGTAGGCTACCGTGTTAGAGTGCATCATGGGATTTCTTTGTTGCCGATACTCTCATGCCATATTGATAAGAGAGTTGCGATGCCCAGTTTTGTATTCTAAAGTATTGTGATTAGAAAATACTGTATACCCCTAAAAGCAATGCAATTAGCAGGTTTGGAAAGGCAGGGAAAACCTAAATACTAGTTTTAGTCTGATTACGTGCCTTGTAGGACCATATATTTATGGTCCTACAAGGCACCATATAATGATCCTTGGTTAGACCGTTTTAGAATGGTATTTTCAATGACTAAATTCCCCCATTAAAATAAAATAATCCAATTATGTTGGTGGTATTTATAAGAATGGCATATATCTTGACTTACATGCGGGACTAACGTGTTTATGTGTGTATGAGCAAAGACTGTATCTGTAATGAAATGCTCATGATTATATTGACAGGGATTTATAGTTTATCAGGAGGGAAATACACTTCAACTGTTTACTGTGCTGTACACTATTTTATATTCTATTCTGTTATGCATTGAAGGAAAAGGATACATTATTTTGATTCGGCATTCACTGAAACAGAAAATGTATACTTATGCATACTTATATTGAAAATAAATATGAATACAAAAGACACGCTCACCATGTTGTGTACAACGGTAATGAGCTTTCTGTCATAATAGAACAGCAGCACACAAATGTTATCTTCCCCTCGGGTTAACCTCTCTTTAATCACGTATCGGGCAGGAAATGAGGTCGGAGCTGGACGAGAAACAGGACATGATGCAAGTGCTCCAGGAAACAGCTGACCGCCTCTGTCAGGAGAACCACCCCGCCAAACAGACAGTGGAGGTAAGGTTGCCTAGCAACAGTCACCCTCCCCAATGGGCACAGCACGAGATGGTGACCTTTAAGCACAGTGTCATGGTTAATAGTGTGCATTAGTCACAGTGAATATTCGTCCTACTTGAGTTCCAATTACTTTCATATTGGAATCTCCAAAAGCCTTTTGTAGCACAGGATTTAGATGCTTACTGAAAAGCATTAAACCATCTATTCGTTCGTTCACCTGTGTATTTTCAATTTCTAGTTTTTATATTTTAATATAGGTGCAAAAGCTTTTGTGTTGCCACTGTGTGATCCCACAAATACGACTAAGTCTAAAGACTAAAGACTATTCTTAATCCGTCTGTCTGTTTGTCTGTCTGTCCACCTCCAGGCATACAGCGCGGCCCTGCAGACCCAGTGGCAGTGGGTGAGACAGCTGTGTGTGTGCGTCGAGCAGCATCTCAAAGACAACACCGCCTACTTCCAGGTACGACAGCCACGGCAGTAGGCCCCAGCCTCAGGGTAGTAGGCCCCAGCCCCAGGGTGGTAGGCCCCATCCCCAGGGAAGTAGGTCCCAGGCCAGGAGGCCCCATGGCAGTAGGCCGCATCCCCAGGGCAACAGGCCCCAGGCCATGGCAGTAGGCCCCATGGCAGTAGGCCCCATGGTAGTAGGCCCCAGGGCAGTAGCCCCCAGCCCCAGGACAGTAGGCCCCAGGACAGTAGGCCCCAGCGCAGTAGGCCCCATCCCCAGGACATTTGGTCCCAGGACATTTGGTCCCAGGCCAGGAGGCCCCATGGCAGTAGGCCCCATGGCAGTAGGCCGCATGGCAGTAGGCCGCATCCCCAGGGCAGCAGGCCCCATGCCATGGCAGTAGGCCCCATGGTAGTAGGCCCCAGCCCCAGGACAGTAGGCCCCAGGACAGTAGGCCCCAGGACAGTAAGCCCCAGGGCAGTAGGCTCCAGTACAGTAGGCCCCAGCCCCAGGACATTTGGTCCCAGGGCAGTAGGCAACATTAGGCCTGTGGAAGGCTCTGTCTGACCCACTGAATGCACTCCAGATATGTTTTTATTTTAAAGGGTATTATGTAGCCCCTTTGTATTGTTAACTCTCTGTTTCTCTTCCTCTTCCTTGTGTGTGTGTGTGTGTGTGTGTGTGTGTGTGTGTGTGTGTGTGTGTTCTTTCCTCAGTTTATGAGTGAGGTGCGCGACTGTGAGTCGTACCTGCGGCAGCTTCAGGACACCATTAAGAGGCAGTACACCTGTGACCGCAACAGCAGACTTGGCAAACTGGAGGACCTGCTGCAAGACTCTATGGTACCTCTTGCTGTTCTGTCGTCCTACTCCTACTACATTTTAAGGGCTGTGTTGGAAATACAGGCAGCCTTTCAATGAGCAATAGGGAGATGCAACAGCACGGGGAAAGCTGTTCTCATGCTGTGCACATCTTGTCTTACCAGATGCCTTTAGGTCTGTTGTACTAATTGCTTTGAAACCAACATTTGAGGTTTCCAGTGAACATCTTAAGTATGCAACAATAAAACATACAGAGACATTTCTAGAGCTACTCTAAAGACTCGCTGGTTGAAAGTGAGGTGGAGGTTAATCCAAATCCAAATCCATATTAATGTGGCAATCTCAAAGATTTCCGTTATGTTCTCTTTGGCGACACCTTTGGCGATAAGCTGTAATTGCAGGTGTGTCACCACGAGACCCAGTTCGTAACATTCATTATACTGCAAATGCAAGGGCTTTTATCAGTTGGCCATAGGCTCAATCACCATTGTGTTACCTCATTTGGCGATAGATGGTGACTTAACAGACATTTATTTACATGCAAATCTTTGAGATTATTACTTTAAAGTTAAAGCATTTTCTGTAGACCAGTACTAATTCTAACTCTCTGCAGAGACTTAAGAAGCACACAGGCTGATTGGGCAGTTTGTCTCTGGTAGCCATGGGGATTGGATGGGAAGGAAGCTGTTGTGTTAGAGGATTCTTGCTGAATCACACCCCCTGTGGTGCCTTTATTAATCGCATCACATAAACACATGCCTGCACACACGCACAAACACACTCTCTCACACACACACACACACACACACACACACACACACACACACACACACACACACACACACACACACACACACACAAGCACATACATACTGAACACACACACACACACACACAAATTGCACACACTTACACACATGCAGAACACACACTCACACACATTCTGACTCACAGCAGATGGTTGCCGGAACAAATATAAGCGGTGATATGGGCCAGTAGCCCGAGCACATCCCTCAGAGGTGTGTTAGACACACACACACACACACACACACACACACACACACACACACACACACACACACACACACACACACACACACACACACACACACACACACACACACACACACACACACACTCTCTCTCTCTCTCTCACTCTCACACTCACTCACTCACTCACTCACTCACTCACTCACTCACTCACTCACTCACACATGCATATATTGATAAGGTTTCCATGCGGGTGTGTCTCAGCTCCCTGTAGGGGGGGTTCCTGAAGGCAACATTCTGGAGCTCAGGTTCAGGAAGGAACGAATGGCTGAAGCTGGGCTGTCACCGCTCTTTTCTCTCCTAGTTATGTGTCCTTACCTAGTTAAGACATGCAGATGAAGCCTTGGCCTAGCCTATTAGCTTGTACGCATCTCCCTTTTCATCTAGTTCTGCATGTGATGGCATGCTATGCCTCATAGCTGAAAGATTTAAAGGTTTGAAGTGTGTTTTTTGTATAAATATGAAATGTTGAGATGTGTTACAATATTGCTAGTAAACTCACTACTACTCACTACCTTACTGGCCTACTTCTTCGTCTGTCTGTGAAATCATTAACATAACTGGGTGATGGACAGTCCCACTGACCAATGACATGTGCCCTACAGGAGGAGAAGGAGCAGCTGATTGAGTATCGCAAGTCTGTGGCCAGCTTGGTGGGGCGGGCCAAAGCCGTGGTCCAGCTCCGCCCACGCAGCACCGACAGCCCCCTGGGTGTTGCCACGCCCATCAGAGCCATCTGTGACTACCGACAGATAGAGGTATGGACCCGCTTTCTGCACACACACACACACACACACACACACACACACACACACTTATAACCAATTTATAACCACTCCCTACACTTCACTTCCTCTCTAAGCCTCTCCCACATGCACCAAGCAAGCAATTGTGATTGGCTGCTTCTATACTAACATGATGTAACAATATGATGTTGATTATGCTGTTCATATATATATATATATATATATATATAGTATATATATATATATATATACATGTTCCCCAGAGCACTTCCTAATTACCGGGCTCACTTCCAAGCTAAATGAACAACCTTGTAGCATTAAAATGTCATGGCTGTTTCATGTTTGATGGGATGAAACAATGCTCTTTGTGTTTTGAGCGTTTCCCAGGCTACAGTAGTGCTGATGTCATTCCACTGAACAAGCTGAAATGAATAGCAGGAACCGTGGAGGGGAACAGCGATGATGAATGAGAATAGGAGAATTCCATTTGCTAATGTTATTTCTTTTTTCCCCCATTGCAATCTCATACAGCACTCATATGAAATAGCCCACACACACTTTTTTATCCCCTCTCTCTGTACCTCTCTCTCTCTCTGTACCACTCTCTCCCTGTGTGTGTGTGTGTGTGTGTGTGTGTGTGTGTGTGTGTACGCACGTGCGTGCTGTGATTCCTTCAGGGTTTTTGAAAAACTGTTGAATAATGTAGTCGTTGCCACCACCTTTGTCAGTTGACGTGGCAGATCCGCGTTTGCCTGCTAGAGCTCTCTCTATCTGAGGTCCTGGTTGGCAAGGACACCTAGCCACATCTCAGCATTGCTATTTTAGTCCACCGTCCCCTCTGAACGTTTGTGCATGGGAAGGTCTGCTGTATGTCGTGGATTATTGGCCAGGTGAGGCCATTTTTGGCTATGTTCATATTCTCAACCCTATAACGGATGAAGCAAAATGATGAACTCCCACAAGGGCTGTGATGGAGGTAGAGGTGTTATGAACGTGTAAACGGGCTGATGGGTTGGTGTTCTTCCTGCAGTAAAACGCCATAGTCCACTCTGCAATTTTTTTCTTTTTTCGAAGAAGATAATAAAAAAATACTTTTCTCCTCCCTTTTCTCCTCTTTTTTTGTGTGCCTTCTTTCCTCCCTCTCTCTCTCTACACATGTCCTCGTGGTCATCTGCTACCTCGGACTACTCCCCTCCTCCCCCCTTCTCTTTCGCTCCCTCCCCCCTTCTCTTCCTCTCCTTCCCCCTTCCTCCTCTCTCCTCCTCTTCCTCTCCTCTGTCGGCTGGGTTTGGCAAGACTGACGTTCAGGTATAGCTGTCTTCTCCCTCTCTCACCTCAGACCCCCGCTCTCACACGCCGCACACTCAGAACACACACAGCTAAAGCACTCAGGGCCAGCTTGAGTGAGCATGGAAGTCTGTATCCTCATTCCACATAGAGATATATAGATGTATGCAGGGAGTGACACAGCCTCCCATGGTGAAGGTTTACATTACTATTTTACCACCAGGTGTGATGTTGATCAGCCTACCAGTTGGTTCAGTGCACTGGATAGACTGGTAGGCTGATCTATCCATCATACACACCCACTTGTGATGTCACTAGAGGGTAGATTTTGACTTTGATTTTGACTAGCTTGTAATGGCTAAGCAACATCATACCAGGTAGGGGCCCTTTAAGAGTACTAAGGCGACCTGAATTCAGACTCTGTCCAGCAACAGCCTTCTTTAAGTAATCTTTAAGCTTTAATGTACATTTCAAATGTTTTATGTGCACATCGTTGCATTATTAAAATGTGTGACGGGCTTCTGTGTGCGTGCATGTGTGCTCCCGTGCAGAGGGTTGAGGTGAGAGAAGAAGAAGCGGGTGGGGGGGGGAATAGAGATCGTATTTGTCTTATCTTTTCTCTGCGCAACCTTGAAAGTCTTCCCCGCTGTGACTGCTTTTTCTTTAGCCTTCTTACTCTAGAGTATTTTTTCTAGATTTATACATAGAAATGCTAGATTTCTAATCACTAATTTACTCATAATGTTTGACAGCTGGGCTTCTGAAACGCATTGAATCAAAAATGTGTTTTATCAAATGATTAATTATTTTCTTGCTTGTAATTTGAGCAACCATTCTTCTACCTATAGCTTTTGCACTAACCTCATTAAAATCATAAACCTATGCGTTTTTTAAGTACCATTGTTTATTCTTGGCTTTGAGATTTTGGTTTACATGTTTCTGTATTTTTGTTTATTTCTCGTATTTTCTCTTCTCTCTTCTCCAAACTGGTCTTTCCTGTCCTGTCCCATCGGCATCTCATCTTCTCCTGCTGCTGCTCCTGTTGTCGCTGTCTTAACGTCTCCACTTCCAACCAACTTGTGTTCTCTTTTGTTTTTTTTCCTGATCTTTCTCTCTCATCTTTTCTTCTCTCCTCACATAACCCATCTTGTCTCTCTCTCCACTCCCCTCCTTCCTAACCCATTTGTCCCATGTCTCCAAACATATCCACCCCTCCCCATCTTGTGGCCCCTGTGTCCTTTTCTCCACACCCTCATTCCCCCGCCCGTCAACATTCTGTTTCCCCGGTCCTTTCTCTACCTCCTCCTCTCCTTCTCCTCCTCTCCTATCTCCTCCCTCCTGTCTCTCATTCTCTCTCTACACTGTTCTCCCCCTTTTCCTCTCTCTGTCTCGCTCTATGTCTCTCCCCTGTCCCTCTCTCCCCGTAGATCACTATATCCCGCGGGGAGGAGTGTGTGTTGGAGGACAACTCCCAGAGGACCAAGTGGAAGGTGATCAGCCCCAGTGGGAACGAGGCCATGGTCCCCTCGGTGTGTTTCACCGTCCCCCCTCCCAACCAGGAGGCCATCGACACCGCCAGCAGGTACTGTAGTATGCTCTACTCTGCTGTACCGTTGACGTGATCACACCATTTTCCACTCCCGGTATATAGCAAGTGTCTAACCAGTCTGTCCGTCTGTCTGTCTGTAGGATGGAGCAGTTGTACCAGAAGGTGATGTCACTTTGGCACCAGCTGCACATGAACATGAAGAGTGTGGTGTCCTGGCACTACCTGACCAAAGACCTGCTCGTCGTGTCCACCTGGAGCCTGGACACTGTGAGGACAATGACATGCCAACAAATAATAACAAATAAATAGAAATAATTACAATGAAAAAAATTATATATATATATATACAGTATATATATATATATATATATATATATATATATATATATATATATATATATATACACAAATACAAAATATATATGAAACGGTAATATTAAGTACACACGACTAACATTATTTAAAATTGCATAAATGCACACATGCTACCACCAAGACTAGGGCTTTCAAGCTGGGTTTACTAAATGTCCTGTCCTTCCCCTGTCTACCCCCTTCCTCCCTGTCCCCCCTCCCTTCCTCCCCGGCATCCTCCTTCCTCCCCCATTCCTCCCCCATTCCTCCCCCATTCCTCCCCCATTCCTCCCCCTAACCCCCCCCCCCCCCCCACACACACACACACACACTTCCTCTATCTTCCACATTTTCCCTCTAACCCCCCTTCCTCCACCTGTCTTCCCCTTCCTCCCCCCCTATCTTGCCGTCGCCCCCCTGCTGGTTCAGATGAGGTCCCAGAGTCCGTCGGAGCGGGACCAGGCCTTGGAAGATCTGGAGTCCCACCTGGCAGACTTCATGTCGGACAGCAAGGAGAGCACTCTGTTCTCCCCCTCCGAGAGGAGGGGCCTAGAGAGAGATGCTCAGCAGGCCCGGCAACACTGCCAGGACCTACTGCTCAACATGGAGACTGGTAGGGAGAACACATATACTTGTATACACACACACACACACACACACACACACACACTCTCACTTTTGCACACGCATATCTCATATTTTTGCACACACACTTTCTCTCTCACATGCACACACATACGCACACACACACGCTCACACGCACACACACACACACACACACACACGCATGCACGCGCACACACACACACACACACACACACACACACACACACACACACACACACATATACATACCTACTCTCTCTCACACACACACATACTCATCTAGCAAACACACACACACAGAGACTAATTTATAATGTCTGTGATGGGATGCATCTAACTTATGTCTCACTTTCTCTCTCTCTCTTTCTCTCTCTTGCTCTCACTCTGCCCGTGCATTTATCCATCCATCCATCCATCCTTTTCATCCATCTACCCCGCTGCAGAGGAGAAGGATGAGTCTGTCTCCAAGTCCTACCTGTCGGAGCTGCACAACATCAGGCTTCACCTGGATGATGTGGAGCGCAGGCTGACCAGGGCCATCCAGACCCCGCCTCCCAGCCGCCTGTCAGCGGACAGCACGGACAGCTCCGCAGCCGCCCAGATCGCAGAGCAAGAGGTACATGGGTTCTGCTGGGTGTCAGGGGCTCCACCTGCTGGTTGAAAGGGGGAATGATGGGTTGTGTCAGACTGATGGAACTAGTGTTGTTTTTGATTGTTATCAAGTGGCATACATGTGTGTATGTATGTGTGTATATATATATATATATATATATATATATATATATATATATATATATATATATATATATACAGGAGAAGGGTATTCTTACTTTCAAATAGAGTACTGAGAATATTCCATGTTATAATAACCTCAATCATTAATAAATTAAATGTTGGAATATTGTGGGTTCGATCCCCCAATGTCTGCAGTCTATCTGACGGTATTCTTGAGCCTGGTAATGAACTCCTACCTACTCCTTAATGACCTGTATCTGTGTTTACTAAGTTGCTTCGAATAATAGGGTCTCCAAAATCAATATATAAGTACACTGCCAATATTTATGCTGTGTAATGACCGATAAATGGTAAAAACCAGAATAAACTCTACATTAGTCAAATGCGATGGAAAGGAAGATAAACATATTGATCATTGCGTGATTAGCTTTAGCTTTAGCATTAGTGTTCTCAAGACACAGAAACATTTTTTGACTCTGCTGGTGCCCCCTCTGTCCTCTGCCCAGGAGCTGCAGGCGGAGTTGGAGGCGCTACAGTCCAACATGGGGGAGGTGTCCCGCCGCTGTGTGGGATTCTTCCAGGACAAGCCCACCTCCTCCAGCGTCCCAGGCCTGCGCACCGAGCTCAACCAGGCCGTGGAGAAGATGGACAAACTGTACAACCTCTCCCATGTCTTCCTGCAAAAGTCAGTGCACTTCTGTTTTGATGTCACAGTGATTAGTATGTGTCAGTTTGTGTTACATTTAGTGCTGCTTTGCTTATTTCGTTAATTTGACAACGATTGACAGACGAATACAGTAGGGTCGGGAATCAGCAGGGACCTCACGATACGATATTACAAAAATGTTTGAGTGACAATACGATATGTATTGCAATTCTGCAAAAATTGCGATACAGTATTATGATATGATATATTTTTTGTGCAATTTTATATCTAGTGTGGTTTAGCCTATGTGTATAACGTTGGGGTTTGGATTCTACAGGCCCGTCGGTGTCCTCCAGGGTTTTTTAAATGAAAAATGGCTGAACAAAACAAAACATAGATGATGCAAATCAATTACAGCGCCCTCTGTAGGATGGTACCATTTGTTAAAATTCAGTAAATTGTGTTTTATTCTCGACATCCCTAATGAAACATACAGTACAGTTTTGTACTGTATTTCACTAGACAGATCATTGTTTTAGCAGTAGAAAGACATTTGTTTTTTTATTGATTATTGTAGCGTTGAGAAAGCTGACAATAAGAAAATCCCCATGTCACATGATGTCACATTTACCTACTCTCTGCCTCTAACTCTCGCTCTCTGGCTGACCATTGACCTCCAGGTTGAAGACGGTGGACGTTCTGATAAGCCGGTTGGAGGACACGGAGGGCTTGGTCAGGAAGTACGAGAGCATGCTGAGCGACGAGGACACTGTCCCCGCTGACACCGCCGGCATACATGACCTGAAGGAGCAGCTAGCGGTGAGAGAGTCACACACACACACACATACACATACACACACACTTACTGTGAACAAATTGTTAGCTTACATAATCTTTCAAACTCAAATGCACAAACTCAGAAAGAAGCTCGAGAAAAATAACTAACCAGAACAAGAACAAAAACAATTCAATCCGAATTGGCCACCGCCTAAAATTAGATCTTCGAAGTACGCTACAATGTGGTAGTTTAGTAATTTTATATTTGCAGTAAGATTGTACTGTATTTATACTGTATTTCTGTGTTTCTATATCTTCTAAACCATTTATTATACAACGGATAGTTCCAGTCCTTGATTCTGATTGGCTCGAAGCCGTTGTAAAATACTCGTTGTAAATAAATACACACCTGTGACCGCATAACAATTAATTTTGTATGTTATATGTAATGTTGTATGAATGCACCTGTATCCTAAAGCCTGTATGCTAGCCTGTGTTGCTTGGCAACCATTTTGCTGTATTGCTTGGCAGAAGAAGTTATTTTGTGAAATCTTACTAGGGAGTCTATAGTCACTGTTTTAGTATTTTCCAGTACTCCCCCTAGCTGTTCTAAAATCACTGTAAATCATGGCTTCAAGTGGCTCATTGCTTAAATCTAAACCTAAAATGCGTGCATCCTCTAACCCTCCTCCCCCTCTCTGTAGTCGTTGCAGGGGGAACTGGGTGCGCAGGATGGCGTTCTCCACTCGCTGCAGGCGGAGGTGGAGCGGGCAAGGGAGGCGGGCGCCCAGCTGGCTCGCCTCCACGCGGAGCGTAGCCCTGAGCTGGAGCGCTACCAGGAGAGAGCCAATCAGATGGCAGAGAGGTGGAGCAGCGTGGAGAGGCAGATGGAGACACGGTGAGCAGGGGATGGAGGCACGAAGGAAGGAAGGCAGGAAGGAAGGGATACTTGGTCAAAATAGAGGGAAGCCATGAGCCCGGATAGTCCTAGTGCCAAGGGGTTTATGACTCTTGGCCGAAAGGTACTGGGTTCGATCCACAATGATCCATACCTGTAGGCATCCTTAAGCAAGATGCCCAACCCCTACCTGCTCCTAAATTACCTGTATCTGTATTCACTGTCTAACCCCTACCTGCTCCTTAATGCCCTCTATCTGTATTGACTTGTGTCTTCGTATAAGAGCATCACCTAACTGGTGAAATGGTGTGTGTTGTTCCAGGCGTGCGGACCTCGAGTGTCTGGGCTCGTCCCTGCAGCAGTACAGAGACGGACACTCGGGCCTCATCCACTGGATGGAGGAGACCACGAAGAGACAGGAGAACTCACAGCCTGGACAGATGGACCGCAAGGCCTTGTTGGAACAACTGGCTCAACAGACGGTCAGTATTATGGTGGACACAGAACCACATGATAGAATGAGATGTAGAATTACGGATACGGACGACCCGTCTATCAGAATTGATTCCTCACAAAATGTTGTGCTTTGTTGGAATCAATGTTTGAGCTATGTTTAAGTATGAAAGAGAAGTATCCCTTCATGAACAGATGATGCATTCATTTTTTACATTGGTTGTGCTTCCATTCCTTTCCCAGGCCTTGGTAGTTGAGATCGAAGCGAACCAGACCAAACTAGACGAGTGCCAAACACACGCCAAACAGTACTGTGTCTCAGTCAAGGTATGTATCCGTTTCATAAAAGGACAACATTTCTACTTGACCGTTCATCGTGAACAATGATGAAGTATATACTTTTTTCTAACTGTCCCTCCACTCTGTGTGTTTTTGTAGGACTATGAGCTACAGTTGATGACATACCGAGCCTTTGTGGAATCCACGCACAAGTCCTCCCTCAAGAGGAGGAGGATGCACTCCTCCTCAGACGCCATTTCTCAGGAGGTAAGGAGAGAGACGAGGGACAAAACCAACCTTACCTCTAGACATTACTAGCTGTCTAGATGTCATTCATTTAATTAATTTCTATAATTAGTTTTTTATTACGCTTACTTTTATTATGCATATTTTCTTGTATTTAATTTCAGTGTTTACGAGCTGACCTTTGCCAAAAATGCTCTGTTTAAAATAAGGCTTGATTCAACTCTCTCTTTCGCCCTCTTTTTTTCTCCCCATTTCTCTCAGTCAATAGGCATGCCTAAATGTCTTAATCATTAAAATGAATGAATATATGTGTTTGTCTGCTTGTGTCTAAAGTTAATGGACTTGCGGACACGCCACACCGCCTTGGTTACCCTGACAACGCAACACGTCAAGTACATCAGTGATGCTCTGAGGAGACTAGAAGAAGAGGAGGTTTAACTTTTTGTTTTTAATATTTCCACAACTGTGTTTTTACACAGATTTTATAGAAAACTGTCCCTCTTTGCATTGCCCTCTCTCATTGTACTGTTGTGTGTGTGTGTGTGTGTGCACAGAAAGAGGTTGAGGAGGAGAAGCAGGCCAGGGTGGGCCAGGTCTCAGATCTCCTGGGCTGGGTGAAAGGTCTCCAGGGGCGGAGCCTGGGCCCCAACGCTGAGTCTTCATTGGCTGCTCAGCAGGTACACTACAACCTAACTTATTGCACAAAGATATTCTGGAATGTCATTGAGAGATGGCTAATAAATATGTATTGTAAACAAACTATATTGTAAGCGCTATAGTGAGCACCTGAACTGAGAGTTTTATGTTTTATGTTTGAAGGCCATCACTGAACAACTCTCCGCTAAGAAGGAGGAGGTGGCCGAAGCCATCAGGAGCACTCAGGTGTTCCTACAGTCTAAACAAGCCAGCAAGTAAGAGACACACACACACACACACACACACACACACACACACACACACACACACACACACACACACACACACACACACACACACACACACACACACACACGTACACACACACACACACACACAATACACATCACACACACACATACACACACACACACACACACACACACACACACACACACACACACACACACACACACATAAAATAATACAGACCTCACAGGCCCATAAGCCCTCCTATTAACACCGGGGGCCCCTGTGGTTCCGTCCAGGTTGTCCCCAGAGGAGAGTGCCCGGGTCAGGGCCCAGCTGGAGGAGCTGACGGCCACCTACAGCCAGCTGTGTGACAGCTCCAGCCAGCAGCTCCAACATCTGGAGCACCAACTGGCCAAGGAGGAGGAAAAGAAGGTAAAAAAGACGGAGAGAACCAGATGCTACAAAAACGAGTTGGAAGGGAGTTGCGCTGGGGAAGGTGGGGGAAGGGGTGGGGGTTGGATACAGAGAGACGGGTGGGCGGGGGGGTGGATGGATAGAATACATGGACGTAAAGGTGTGGAGGTAAAGACGGTGTCTGGGCTGTCCAGAAGGATGAGATCTTCAAAGAACTGTGTTTTATTTTCATGCAAGCTTCCGAAAACATGCGGTCGCGCTGATGTTTGTCTGCAAAACAACGTCGGCATTTATAGTGTGTGGCTTCTCTGAAGTGTGCTCGCTAGCTGAGAGAGTGAGAGAGAGAGAGAGGGTTTGTGTGTGTGTGTGTGTGTGTGTGTGTGTGTGGTTGACAAACGTGTGAACATTGTATATAACGAACTGCATGATGTGTGTTTTGCTTGATCACTGTGTGTAGTAATGACGTTGACGTCATCACCGGTCATCGTGGAGTTGGTTTGGTTAAACTCCTCCAACCCTGTTCAGACACTAGCAGTCCAATAAAACATGTAAACGATCAAATCTTTAATTCACTTTTGCTGAGGTGACCAGTAGGAGCAATTGTTTGCATGTATTGTATCAATTTGTTTGTTTTGGTGAGTATATTTTATCAAAATTGCTTTTGATGAAATATAGCTTTCAGCTTATTTTATTTAGAAAAAATAAGCTCATTGCATGTGGACACAGAATGAATTGGACTGTTCTGTCTGAACTGGGTCATAGCATGGAGTGTTGTCGTCATCACACATGCATCTCTCATCTTCTAATGTCATGAAACCCTTCACCCTTCACATGGCCACCGTCATCCTCATCACCTCACTATTGTCGTCGTCCTCGTCATCGCCATGAAACACATCTGCTTAACTGCTAACATGGCTAATCTGTGGCCTTCGTGGTGCGTCAGTAGGGTAGCGCTGCCATGCTAGCAGTTATAGCCATAGAACCTTGATTTGGTTAGAAAACATTTCTGCTGTCATTCGCTAACGGATGCACTGAAATGCCATTTAAGTGCCATTTTAGTAGTAGTAGTAGTAGTAGTAGTAACATACATGTTCCATTGGTTTCATTTTTGTGTGTGTAAACATTGTAGATCTCATACACGCAAGTCTCTAATGTGGTATTCCACTTTTCTTTTTGGCATGAGATGATTAGAGCATTATTAATGAAGGTAATAGTTATTTAACTCTGCAGGCTAAGTTGCAGGCTGTGTGTTCAGGCTTTTGAAGATGTCTATGTATAGCTTGATGACTTGGAGTTGGACTTAATAGGCCTAAACAGTGCTGTGGATTTCAGGATAACTATCAGTTTCAATTCTTGTTAACATGAATACCGTAACATGGACCCTTGTGTGAATAGAGGGTCATTTCAAAAGTGTTTTTTCTTATTCCCTGGAAAATACAAGGTTTTGATTTTTAAGGTGTGTGTTTAGGGTGTAAGTGCACCAGAGGCCAGCTGTGCAACGTACTCACATCACCGTTTTGAGCATGATGTGTCCAGGTCACGTGTGTGTCTGAATGAGTGTATGAGTGTGTTTGTTTGTGTTTTGTTTGTGCTGTCTAATGCAAAATATTTGTGTGAAACTTTAAACCAGCATTTTGCTTGAAAACCACTAACAGCTGCCATTGGAGATTCCCAGAGGACATCTGAGTTCAAAACCAGAGATGGAGTAAATGCAGTAGCCATCTTGAAAGAGTCCTTAGTCAGTTTCGTAGTATTGGGTTATGAGTTAGAAGATTCAGGTCAAAGTTACAATACCGCATGCAGACAGCTAACTTCTCACCTGTCGTGCCTCGCTCTGCCAAGCACAGGGCTGCCCACAATAGCCCGTACGGTAAGTGATGCTCGCTCTCTCTCTCTCTCTCTCTCTCTCTTACGGTATCATACCGCATTTTCTTTCCCTCACCTTCTGAATGTTTTATTTTTCATTTCTTTCTTGCTTAAGTTTTGTTTTGGTGTTTGTTGTTGCATAGCCATGCATGCTTAGCGCTTTTTTCTTTTTTGGAGTTGTATGTATGATTTAATAAACAGTCAATACATTGTAGATATATGTTACCAAATAATGTGTTTTCATCTATTCTTTTTTTGTAATTAACATATGGTGGTGGGTTTATGGGGTACATCTTTTTAGTTGTACTCTTCTCTGCTAATCAGGAAGTTTTATTACACACACAAGGTTTGGTTCTAGATTCACATTCACATTTTTTACATATTTATTATTGACTGAGATTCCAGTATGCATGTATTCATTTTCATATATTTCCATTTTTATAGAAACAAACAGTTATTGCTGGAGTCATCGACATGGGATCCATGGACACCTTCTCGGTGTTCCAAGCAGCCCAGTGCGGGCTCATTGACCAGGAAACCTGCCACATCCTACTGGAAACCCAACTCATCTCCGGGGGGCTTCTCCAGCCTGACTCCCCTCTCAGCCTATCACTGGAGCATGCCTTGGCCCAAGGTCTGATAGACAGCCACACCAGCCAATCACTATCTGACTTGGAAAGGGCCATGCATCTAGTGAATCAGACAAAATCAAAAGAGGGACAGAAGCAAGGTCTCCTGCCAGTGGCTCTAGCCTTAGAAGAAGGGGTTATCAGTGAGCAGTTGGGGCTCCATATTATGGAGGTCCACATAAATACAGGAGGCTTGAGATATCCCAGTGGAGAATTGGTGGATTTGGACATAGCAGTAGACCAAGGACTTTTGCCTCCAAGAATCTTTAATAAGCTCCAATCACAGCTTCAACACCGGGAGCTTATCGACCCAAATACAGCAGAAAAATTAACCTTGTCTGAGCTACAACAACGCTGTGTAATTCATGAAGAGTCTGGCCTTAATCTCCTGCCTGTCAAACAGCAATCTGGAGGAACCATCTCCCTATGTTCTGGACGAAAAGTGGGCATCTTCCGCGCCATCCAAGAAGGACTGGTAGACCAAAATGTTACTGTGAGGCTACTTGAAGCTCAGCTGTTTGCTGGCGGTATTGTTGACCCACGTTCTGGAAATCGTCTTACTGTTGATGAGGCTGTAAGCCATGGATTGATGGATCGGGATCTGGCCTGCACTATGCTAGCACGGCAACTCCAAGCTGGAGGAATACTGGACCCTCACAGTGGTGAGCGTCTAGGCTTAGAAGAATCTCTCCGCAGGGATGTTCTGTCTTCTTCTTTGTCTCTTTTGGTACTTGAGTCCCTGTGGACCTTCATGGGATTGCTGTGGCCAGAATCTGGAGAAATACTGCCCATTGACGAGGCCCTACAGCAGGGAGTAATCTCAGAAGATCTGGCAAGAAACGTCCTGGGGCAGCGGCATGTTGTTGGAGCCTTGTATGACACAGAAGCACTTCACTTGGTACCTCTTAGCCAAACATCTGAAAAAACCTTGGATCCCATTCTAGCCACAGTCCTAAGCAAGATCCATATCCCTGATGTTCTCCCTTACATGAACCCATTGAGTACTCCATCTATGAATCACCTCAGCTGGGGTTCCACCAGCTCATCTCCTCCATCCTCCCCAGCCCCTAGATCACTAGCTACTGGACCTTTCCGAGACTATACTCCGATGGATTATATGGAGCCACAAGAACAAGCAAAGCATAGGTTACTTTTCCACCTGATGACTCACAGCTACATGGATGCCCATTCTGGAAAACGTCTTGTACTCCTAGAAGATGAGCTGGTGGAGTTGGTCAAAGCTACTGGGCTGGTATCTACAGACTCTTCCCCTGGATATCAAGTTCAGGAAGGAAATAGTGTGATCCCTGGTTCAAAGCAAACTGTAGGGAGTATCAGAACAGTAGGATTGCAGGCAGAGGGAGAGAAAGAAGAAACAATGGAACTTGAACAGACAAGCTGTCAAGCGATCATGAAGGTCTCTTCCAGTAATATCATTGAACAAGATGGTATAACTAAGCAAGAAAGTAAAAATGTTGGTGTAGGTGAAAGAGCATTGCAGCAAACATCAACTCAGAAAATAAAGCCAGCCATCAGAGAGAAAGGTGAGATCCTCAATATCGAAAATGTAACCACAAAAGGTGAAACAGAAATGTCTCCTCTAGAACGTTCAGAGAACTCTGCAAGAAAACCTCTAAGTGTGCTTGTAAAAATGCCAAGTGAACAACAAGAGGCGCGTAACCAAGAAGGTGGCTCACCTTCAAAACAAACTGACTTAACTTCATCTGCAGTAAATACAGAAACAAACTATGCTGAGATAAAAAAGGATCTGTCCTTCATAGAATGTTCTAAAATGATAGATTCAGCATGCTCCCAAGAAGAAACAACTATGTGTTTACATGTCCAAGAGCCAAAATCAGTGGATTATAAATCCCAGTTCATTGACTGTAACACAGAGACAAATTTAACTGATGAGGATGCTGAGATGGAGAGGTTAACCATAGAGCTTAAACAGGGTGGTCTTCTGACAGAGGAAGGAGACAGGCTGCTCCCAGATGAGGCTGTAGCGCAGGGAATCCTCCCAGGCCACACAGCAGTTAAACTGATGTCCCAGGCTGGTCTTTTTGGTGGATTCCTAGATGCCACAAGTGGTGAGGTACTCAGTTTAGAGGATGTAATGCAGGAAGACCTTCTCGATGAAGACCTAATGTGGAGTGTTCTTAAGTCTGATAAGAGCCTAGCTGGTGTAGTGGATGTTGAAAAAGGAAAGATCTGTGGGTTGAGGGAGGCAGCTCAGGAAGGCCTGATTGACTCAAACACTGCTGCTCGTCTCATGGAAGCCCAGGTAGTCTCTGGGGGAATCGTTGATCTAAATAGGGATGAAAGAGTTTCAGTTACCCTCGCAGCTAATCTGGGGCTGATCGAGGAGGATCAGATAGAATCACTGGAGGCATTAGAAAATGCTTACAAGGGAAAGACCACAGAACCACAAATGGCCATTATGAAAGCCACATTACAACTACAGATGGAAGGCGTTGTTGACCCTGAAACTCACTCTCCTGTTCCGCTGGAATGCGCCATTCAGAAGGGATTGATTGGTTCAGAGGAGGCTTATCGGGCGCTGTCAAAGCAGGTTGCTGAAGGGGGTATAATTCACCATGCTTCAGGAACAAGGTTGTCCGTTTCTGATGCTTTGGAGAGAGGACTGGTGGACCGTTCCCTTGCCCCTGGGCTAGAGGAACTGCAGTGTGTCTACAAGGGAAATGTTAGCCTTTTATCCCACCCAGAGGCTGCTCTTTTCCAAGCTTCAACGGGAGCCATTTTCAGCCCAGAATATGGACGTAAACTGACACTGACAGAGGCAGTTTCTAAGGGTCTGCTTGAGGAGAAAGTTGCCAAGGACGCTATGGCTTCTGCTGGTGTAACTCGAGGAGTAATTGATCCCCAATCCAGTCGTATTGTACCTTATTCTGAACTAGTAAACCAGGGTAAGATAGATCTTAACACAGGAAAACGATTCCTGGAGGTGAAACAATTCAGCGGTATTCAGGATGAGCAAACAGGGGACAAGTTAACACTAAATCAGGCCATTGCAATTGGTAAAGTTGACCCAGTGCCAGCATTGAGGCTGCTCCAAAGTCAGGCTGACAGTGGGGGGATCATTGATATCACCAGTGGAGATAGGCTCCCTCTGCCTGAAGCCTCTGAGAAAGGTTTGATTGAGGACGATATGGCCATAGTGATAGCCATGCACCAGATCGCAAAAGGAGGCCTGATCCATCCTGCCACTCGTCAAAGAGTGGCAAGTCTTGATGATGCTATCATAGCAGGGCTAATCTCAAGTGAAATGGCCTTTGATATCCAGGAAAGCAGGACTTCAGTAGAAATAGATGAATGTGAGGGTAATTCTACACCAGTGGTTTCCTCAAACAGTACTTACAGTCCAGTTACAGGTTCGTCAGTAGCCAGCAGCCAAGCAAAATGGTCAGCTGAAAGCTCTGTGTCAACATCTCCACTCTTAGAGCAGCCAGAGAAAGGTTTGGTTATTAAAGAGGTGGATCACAAGCAATTGGATTTGTGTGATGCCACCATAGAAGAAGAGACTGTAGATGAGCAATTGACTGTGGAAAAACAGCCATTCACTGAGTCTGACTCATCCATTGACCTGCTGGCTAAGTTTGCCAGCAATGTTGGAAAAAGGATACAGCAAGCAATTGATGAGATCAAACCTCAGAAAGGAGAGCTAAAACAGGGGCCAAGTGAGGCATCACCAATCAATGAAAGCCATGCTACTGGATCACAAAAAGAGAGCAGAGATTCTGATATCACAGCAGTACAACCCTACCAGGAATCAGGCCCTGAAGCATTCAACACAACTTCTCAAGTACAAGTTGCAGAACAGTTGAGAAGATCAGTGGACCAACCTGAAAGAGCTGACAAGATTGAGGCAAGGCCCATAGATGACAGGGTTTTGTCAGTGCATGATGTAGATGATAATGATGAAACAGTGAAGGACATTACAGCAGGTGTCAGGGAGGAGGGAGAACTCAAGGAAACCATAGGTGTAGATGTGCTTTCTTTAAAACAAGTAGAAAACGAATACACAAAACAATGTGATGAAGCATGGAAAAGAGATATGGGAGTAGAACTGAAGGAGGACAAAACTGAAAAGATTGAAACCAGAGAGGAAACCGATGTGAAGCATTCAGACCAGAGTTTGACTGCTTCGGATAAAGAGACCGAAGCCAAAAGCAAGAAAAAGAAGAAAAGTAAGAAGAAAGGAAGGGGTAAAGAAAGTGAAAGTAAGCTACTACCTTTAGAGATAAACGATAATGTATCTGAAATTGACCAAGCTAATGCAGAAATTGATAGGCAGTCTCAGGTAACTAAGTCCACTACTGGTGCTTTATTACCAGAGAAGGTTGAGATATTAGAATCAGCACCACAAAGACAGCTCCATGTCAAAGATAGGTGAACTTAAGATGGATAGGAAGGTTGAGGCAGCTGAAGTGTCTCTGGTACCCAAAGATGATCAGCAAAAGAATGTTAACGTAGAGCAACCAGACACGACAAGAGCTCAAATAGTAAAGGAGCAAATGGATGGCAAGAAAGAGATTAGTGTTAGTGTGCAGAAGGGTGTACAAAGACCTGAAAAATCTAGCCTACCAGAGAACGAGAAGGCAGCCCTGATACTGAAGGCAAAGGAGAGCATATTAAAGAAGGTGTTTGAAAAGGGAGTGACAGAAAAGCAAGCAGCTGAAGAGCTGGAGGCGCTACGCAAGGAGGTGCACAAGAAGGAGAGCCAAGCGGGGACTGCTAGAGATGAAAAGATGCAAACTCCTGTGACTAAGACGGAAACTCCCTTGACTAAGAGGATTGATGTTGAGGGTAGTACTGATGAGGACGATCACAGCAAACAGCCTGATGCTAAGCCAAAGGTGGAATGGATGGGAAAGACCAGTGGCAGAGAGGAGAATTTGAAAGTGAATGTCAAGGAAGTGGTTGTGGAGGAGCCAAATATCACAGATGATTCAAGGGTAGACCTTAAAGAACTTAAGACTTTATCAAATAAGAAAGGTGATCGTGGCAGTGGTGTTACAGAGGGAAAAGATGAAGAGACGGCTTTACCAGACCAGCATAAAGAGAGTAAGCAAGGGAAGCGAAACAAGAAAAACAAAAAGTCAAAAATATTAAAAGTAGCAGACCATGCTGAACCAGCTACAGAAAAGCCACTGGCTGTTGATGCTGTTGGTGCAAGTGTGACGGCAACAATCTCTACCAAGACAACAGGAGTGGATTTAGGAAGAAAAGCTCAGAGTAAAGACCAGAAAGTGGATAGTTGGAAAGATGTGAAGTCAGATGGTGATGGTGCTAGGTCTTCGAGTAGTGATGACACTTACAAGATGGCTACTTCTACAGTTAATGCCAAAACAACTAATGAAATTTTACAAAAAACAATCTGTGCATCAGTACAGCTCACGGACAAGGCAATGGCTGAAGCTTTACAAATGACTGGAACTGACTCTGTAGGGGAAGAAATGAAGGAACCTTTACTAAAAGACAGGATTAAGTTTGTTGGAGAAGAAGTTAAGGTACCTTTAGAAATATCTGGGATTAAGTGTGCTGAAGAAGAATTAAAAGAACTGTTACAAACAGCTGAGACTGAGTCTGTAGGGGAAGAACTTAAGGAACCTTTACAATTAGCTGGGATAACGTCAGTTGGGGAACAAATGAAGCAACATCAACGCAATTTTAAAGACCACCAACACCCAGTAGTTCTCACAGCTGAGGAGTCTTTGGATTCAAAAGCCAGGAGTGCTGAAGATGTTGTTGACACCTCTGATGAGGCTGTTAGTAACGAATCACACTCACAGTCTAATGCTACATCACTGGATGTCGAGGAACACGATCAGAACCTACATTTAAAGGGGAAAAATGGGCAGACACAGAGACTTCAAGTTGAAAGTCCTAATCCAAGTCAAACAAGCCAACAGACACATACAGAGTCTTTACCGTTGGAGGACATTCCCACAGAGTCTGAGTTAGCTGAGGTACCAGAGTTTGATACGGCTACAGAGAGCAGTGGGGAGGAGGGTTTGGAGGAGAAGAATGAAGAAATAAAGCTGAAGAAAGAGAAGGGTTCCGCTAAGGTGAGATAAAACATTTTCAATTATTCATTGATGTGTTATCACATAAATCCCTTCAACCATCCCTTTATATCTTCACAAATTAGCCTCTGTTGTCCTTAATTTAAGATTACATTTTTTGTCTTTTCTCTAGTCATCACTGATCCGGCAGGAATGCCTGGAACATGACCAGCGAATTGTGGCTCTCGTCTCCATGGTGAGGCACATAGAGGTCTGCCTAAAACAGCAGCAGCAGCAGTCAATTGGCCGCAGCCTCATCTCTCTTGATGACATCATCAGACAGACAGAGGTAAACAAATCTGCATAATGACTTACTGTCTACTGATGTCTACACAGCATACTTTTACCCTTTGTTCAGTTTTGGAATTGTGAGGTTTGGATCTCAGGACTTGGTCTAATTCTAAGGTTTGTAGTTAGTGTGCGCTCTGCGAGCATGTGAGATCATGGACAAAGCTGATTTAACAATGAATATGCTGTTGTTCTGTTCTGCTTTCTCTAATCCGTCGCTTAGGCTCTGGGCCTTGAGCTGCAGGACCTGGAACCCGAGGTCAACAAGGAAGTGGAGGCCGCTGCCCAACTGCTTGAGCCACGCCCCGTCAACATCCCACCTCAGCTCCTATTGGCTTTGGAGAAGGATGGGCGGAGCCTGGTCAGAGGGTACGAGTCCGCTAGGGGAGTCTCTGAGACCATTCTACGGGGTCTACGAGAACACAGAGACTCTTACAAGGTAAAGGAGATTCATAGAAACATGAAGTAGAGTGGTGTCTTTAATGTTGTTATTTCTCAATGTTTTAGTCAAATTACCTAGTTGCATTTATTGTGGTCTCATACATGTTTGTTAAAGCAGGATTAGGATTGTCCATTGTCCAAGATAAGTTGCATGCTAACAAAAACTGTTGGCGCTCCGTCTCTCCCTTGCCTCAGGAGGCTGTGACAACGGAGCAGAAGAACCTGGGAGGACGACTGGAGAACCTGCTGTCTTGGTTGAGGGAGACAGAGGCCAAGATGGACGGAGCGATGGCAGGGAAGGAGGAGAAAGATAGCACTGTTGATCAGATTACGCAGCAACTGGAGTTATGCAAGGTAAATAACACATAGTAGTTCAGTTCAATGTACAATAACAATAGTGTTCAATACCCCTGAAATATGTTTAAACTCTGACAGTGCAGTTTTCTTCTCCCATGACCTTCTATGCTGCCATAGCTCAGTTTTTTTAGATTTTCCAGATTTAAGTTGCACACATAAGATTTGAACTCGGTAGATTATCGCTTGAAAGTTAGTTACTGTCTCTACAACACTGCCACTTCGTCTCTTCCCATCTCCTATCAGGAGATCCAGGCAGCCCTGACGGCCCGCTCCAAAGAGGTCATCGACGAGGCCTTCGACGTCCAGGTGTTCATCTCGGAGCGCGCCCAGGACCTCGCCCCCGAGCAGAGCAGGCACCTGCTGGGGCAGCTCCAGAGGCTGCAAGGGGCTTTCCACCAGGCCAGCGGACAGGTCCGGGCCCGCACCGAGGCCCTGACCGATCAGAGAGCCAAGGTGGAAGAGCACCGGCGGAAGGAGAGCGCTAAAGAGGAGGAGGAGGAGAAGGAGAGGGAGAGGGAAAGAGAGATGGCACGGAAGATTGAGGTTTGGATGAACGCGGTTGAGTTCATAGATATGAACAAGTGTTTGGAGTGCTTTTTTTTCGTTCACCACTCTGCTTTACTCACCGAAAGAATGTCTGCATTTTGCTTTACAATTTTACAAATTTCTTCTCATACCGGTAATGTTCAACTCCTATTGTCATGGTCACTTAAACACAGATCCATACTTATTGTTTTAATAAACACAACTAGCAATCATACTAGTATATCATTTCCTCATGCCTAGGAGAAATCCTCCATCCTAATAATAATAATAATAATTGAATGTCATCTAATAATACAATCTCTGAATAGCGTTACTGCTGCTCTTGCTCCATATGCTAGGCTACTAGACTAGAGTTCATGTAGAAAGCTACCACCACATCTAGTCCACAGGCTTCCTCACCAGTATGTGTGCTACTCTCTTGCATGTCTCTTGCGTGTGTGTGTTAATATTAACATGTCTGCCTTGCTCTTCCAGATTGCCACCGAAAGGAAAAGGCTTTCACCGCCGTGGAAAACTCTAGAGAATTGATAGCAACCAAACGTTACTGGCTACAATGCTTTCACTTTTCACCCCTCGACTCTACTGTTGTGTGAGAGAAACGGGGGGAGAAAAGAGCATATGTGTATACGTGTGATTTTTTTTTTTTTTTCTGTCTGTTTTTACCTTGACTGAACTGTTGCTGACTTATTGATGAGATGATCCTATGTATGTCTGTGTGTGCCCGTTTGTCTGCCTGTTTGTGTGCGTCGATGTGAATTCTGGACACAATATGCTCAAAGCTTTGCTCAGAGTGTGTGCACTGCACAGAAAAGGGTATTAGGGACAAGTGTGCACTCCGAGTTGATGTAGGCATGGTTGTTTTTTGGCTGTTTTTGTCGAGGTTGAGGAGTTTAATAAAAATGATTGTCAATAATCGATAAACAATGGTTCTGCTATCGATCCTTATTTGTATTTTTCTGTGGGCCATCCTTCTTTCCTTCCTCCCCCTCTCTCTCTGTCTCTCAGGTGGTCAAACAGCAGAAAGCAGAATGCTCTCAGAAACTAGAAGGCCTCAACATGTGGTTGGCTGGAGCTGCCAGCGTGTTGGCCAATCAGAAAGCCGGTGCAGAGTCAGGTGACGTGGATGTCTTGCAAGAGAAGCAGAAGGAACTCAAGGTACTGAGAACTTTTCTACTATTCACAGGACATGTAGGGCCCTATTTTGCGCTCAGCGCAATTGACTTTGTGCACTGGCGCTTGTGCAATTCCTATTTTGCACCCGACGCACATTGGAATTTTCCCTCGCAAGGCGCAAGTCCTTCACTTGGGGAATGAACTTGCGCTCCGGGGGCGGTTCAGCGAAAACAGGAGGCGTGTCCCGGCGCAAACGTTCCCTGGTGCTATTCTGCAGTTTCACAAAACAATAGCGCCACAGACCAGGAAAAACCTCGTCTAAAGTCAGTGGCGCTTATTCAGACGCTATTTTAAGGGCGCGATTGTTGACGGGGTGGGGGGGGGGGGGGGGGGCGCGATTGTTGACGGGGGGGGGGGGGTGCGCGGTCCAAAAATCTGGACCGGCGCAAAAATAATAATACACAAAATACAAAATAAAATAAAAAAATAATTACGGCCGGCCGGGTCGGCCTGAAATCGTCCGGCCGTTGGGGAAATATCCCGAACCTGCCGACGGCCAGCCGTCCCTGGCCATAGTGTAGTGTGTGTACAACGTGCATTCACTTTGCTTCTCTCATCTACAAGGAAGCAGTTCTCATTTTTGCAAACCATACATACAAGCAAAAATATTACCACATATGTGAAAAATAGGCATAAATCTAGCGTACACAGTTACCCAAAATATTCAGGCTAATAGTAATGACGGATCAAATTAACCTGTTTGATAGTCGCAAGACACATACACTCACCGGCCACTTTATTAGGTACACCTGTCCAACTGCTCGTTAACGCAAATTTCTAATCAGCCAATCACATGGCAGCAACTCAATGCATTTAGGCATGTAGACATGGTCAGGACGATCTGCTGCAGTTCAAACCGAGCATCAGAATGGGGAAGAAAGGTGATTTAAGTGACTTTGAACGTGGCATGGTTGTTGGTGCCAGACGGGCTGGTCTGAGTATTTCAGAGACTGCTGATCTACTGGGATTTTCACACACAACCATCTCTAGGGTTTACAGAGAATGGTCCGAAAAAGAGAAAATATCCAGTGAGCGGCAGTTCTGTGGGCGCAAATGCCTTGTTGATGCTAGAGGTCAGAGGAGAATGGCCAGACTGGTTCGAGCTGATAGAAAGGCAACTGTAACTCAAATAACCACTCGTTACAACAGAGGTATGCAGAAGAGCATCTCTGAACGCACAACACGTCGAACCTTGAGGCGGATGGGCTACAGCAGCAGAAGACCACACCGGGTGCCACTCCTGTCAGCTAAGAACAGGAAACTGAGGCTACAATTCGCACAGGCTCACCAAAATTGGACAATCGAAGATTGGAAAAACGTTGCCTGGTCTGATGAGTCTCGATTTCTGCTGCGACATTCGGATGGTAGGGTCAGAATTTGGCGTCAACAACATGAAAGCATGGATCCATCCTGCCTTGTATCAACGGTTCAGGCTGGTGGTGGTGGTGTAATGGTGTGGGGGATATTTTCCTGGCACACTTTGGGCTTATTAGTACCAATTGAGCATCGTGTCAAAGCCACAGACTACCTGAGTATTGTTGCTGACCATGTCCATCCCTTTATGACCACAGTGTACCCATCTTCTGATGGCTACTTCCAGCAGGATAACGCGCCATGTCATAAAGCGTGAATCATCTCAGACTGGTTTCTTGAACATGACAATGAGTTCACTGTACTCAAATGGCCTCCACAGTCACCAGATCTCAATCCAATAGAGCACCTTTGGGATGTGGTGGAACGGGAGATTCGCATCATAGATGTGCAGCCGACAAATCTGCAGCAACTGCGTGATGCTATCATGTCAATATGGACCAAACTCTCTGAGGAATGTTTCCAGTACCTTGTTGAATCTGTGCCACGAAGGATTAAGGCAGTTCTGAAGGCAAAAGGGGGTCCAACCCGGTACTAGCAAGGTGTACCTAATAAAGTGGCCGGTGAGTGTAGATAAGGACACCAGGATGACACCTTTTATTATGCCAGCAACAGCGCGTTAAATGTTTTATAATCGAAAACACACGCGGTGTAACTGAAAGAACATTCGGCATACTGAAAATGCGCTTCAGCTTATTTGACAGAAGACCTGCATCATCTGTAAGCAGTGCTTGAAGTGGGCCGGTACGCACCGGTACCGCCCCCCCACCCGCTCGTCGGTCGTAGGTCCGGGGTGGGTTATGATCGCCCCCCCCCCCGGCGTACGCAGTACCGGCACTTATTTTTTCCACTTCAAGCACTGTCTATAAGCAAAGTAATCTCGGTCTAATGTTAGACCACATTGCAAATATATCACCATGCATTCATAACCTCGTGATTCAGTGAGAGTGAGGCCAGAACATCGGAAAGTATGTCTTTGTGACATTTCTTTATTTACATTTTGTCAACGGAAAATGAAAAGCTGAAAAGATTTAAACAGAAGAACTAATTATTTTTCCCTCTGATGGGCATGCGCGCGCTACGGCGGGATTGGACACGTCTGGGTCCAGTAGTGGCGATGCGCGATGTGCTCGCCATGGAACAAGCGCGCCTGCATTTAAAGGGAATGTGAGCCGACGCTCTGATTAGTTTATTGCACGTTACGCCCAAACCACACCTATGACTAATGAAGCTACTTCAGACCAACCCATTTTAGATTTGCGCTGGGCGCAAGCGTCATTTATCCCGCCGGCATAATAGCAACAGCGCCCAAGATCCGCCCACAAAGCTACTTGCGCTTTGCGTTTCATACTTGCGTTTCAGACCGGCAAAATAGGGCCCACAGACTCATAATGACATAACAAATGCTGATACGTATAATTTGAATAGAAAACTGATAATTGAATATAATTTAAGCTATATTATTGTATCTCTCTACTTATCAATCAATAAATGTTCACTCTATTCACAATCAATCAGGTTTTCATCCCTTATATATAACTGTCTCAACCAAAACATTTTTACGTTCAACAATGTTCGGTAGCATGTGGTGTGACCACTCTCTCTCTGTCTCTGTCTCTGTCTCTCTCGCTGTCTCTCTCTATTTTGTCCTCTTGTCTCCTCTCTCCTCCTCATCCAGGAGGTGCAGAAGGAGCTTCAGAACAAAGCGGAAGGCGTGGCCGAGACCATCCGCTCGGTGGAGGACTTCCTGTCGGAGCGAGGGGACTGCCTGAGCCCCGAGGAGAGGGAGAGCCTGCAGGGGGCGCTTCGCAGGATGAAGGAGCAGTACGGAGCCCTGACCGAGTCGGCCAACGCCTCGGTCACCCAGCTGGACATGGCCATCAGCACCACGCTCCAGCAGAATACACAGAGGGTAAGTGGGGGTTCATGGGAAATGGAGTCTGTAAATATGAGTATTGTTTGCATATTCATTGTAAAGTAATTTCTTAAAATGTTAATGGAACTAATCAGGTTTCTATTGTTTCTTTGCCCCCACAATGTTGAAATGCACATACTAAGTTTGAATTAAACATTGGATAATAAAACTATGAATTATTAATGTGGTGAAATTGTAAGCGTGATTAAGTTGGTTATGCTGGTGTTAATTTAAGTTGAATTGACATTCCATTCCACTTCGCTCCTCTCTTCTGTTCTCTTCTCTCTTCCTCTCCTTCTCCTCCTCTCTACTTTTGTCCTCTCCTCGTCTTCTCCTCTCCTCTCCTTTCCAGGCTAAGGCGGAGGAGGACCTCCAGGAGACTAGGGGACAGATCGATGCCCTGCTGGAAGGCCTGTCCTCACCACTGAGTCCACTCAAGGCAGCCACCACTGGGTCTACTCAAGATGTCGCAGATACACCCTTCTCCTCCACACAGCCAGAGGGTTCTCTACAGTCACACACAGAAATTCTACAGGTCAGACACAGCTTGATGGAAGGGTTTTTTGTTGGCATTGTTTAATAAAATGTATACTTTTTTATTATGTATCTAGGAATAATTCCTTATAATTTCTTTAGTAATTTTGGGGTTCGTATAGTTTTAGTAACTTTATAATTATTAGTTGGTGACACTCGTGAATATACCGTAAACGAGGCGAACGAAAACTTTCTTGTGCCACGTCTCGCATGAGAAAAACTGTGGCAGTCATACATACAACATAACGTCATAATGTCTTCCCATAATGACAAATCATTTCACGATGAATTGCTAAACAATAACCAAAAAAACATAACTACTAATATAATAACTAACATTCCAATGCTCTTATGCTTCCAAAATGGAGGCGGTTATTGCGATGTGACGTCGCGATGTACAAGCTCCTATTGATTCTCAACCCGATCACATTTGACCCTGTCAGGCGGAGATGCAGCAGCTCCAGGCCCAGCAGGCCCAGCTGCTTCAGGTGGCCCAGTCCACGCGCTCCCTCCTGGAGCAGCCCGACTCAGCGGTTCCCCCCGAGGAGAAGCGCCGCCTCCGGGCCGCTCTGGACACGCTGCAGGCCCAGCACCAGAGCAAGCTGCAGAACTGCCAGGTATAGTAGTGCGTGGCTGGTACACTGCTCTCTCTTCTCAGTGGATTGCTATTGGCAAACACCAACTTTGGAAGTGCATAACTTAGATTTTTATAAAATACACAAAAATTACATTTCAAATACTATTTATTATTGAAATAAAATTCCTAATTGTGTTTAATTTGTTCCCTATAAAATCTGTATAAATTAGAGAAAGTCCACCAAAAGAGTGGACCGCCAAAAGTAGACCAGAGCTGATGTAACCGCTATCTGTATCCTCCTCTAGGACCGCCTGAGGAGGTCTGAGGTTCTGCGGGATGAGCTGTCCAAGTTCCTCCAGGAACACGGCAGTCTGGGCGCCTGGCTGGAACAGAGTGAGCAGGAGCTGCGTTCCTTGGGGGAAGGAGAAACGGACGCACAGGGGCTGAAGGGACGGCTGGAGGAGCACAAGAAGGTAGACTGGCTCATTGCACGCGGCGATGGTGATGTTTGAAATGGGACCACCTTTTCTTAATATAAAATTGAAATTGAGTGTAGCAATTGGTAGCAAAAGGGTGGGAGTTAGAGGTATTCATTATAATAGACTAATATAATAATATTCTGTTGGTGGCAGGTATAACTATAATATATAGAAGTCATTTTGTATGTACTTAATATACATATATATAGTTATAAGTTTAAGTTATAAGTTTATTTCAACATTTTTGTAAAGACTTACAATTTATAGCTCAGCTGATTCATAGCTCTGAATCAAGTATCAAGAAAGATGAACATCGCCCATACACACACACACACACAAACACACACACACCTTTCCCCTGCTGACCTGTAACCTGGTTCCTCCCCCTCTCCCCCAGCTGGCTGAGGAGGTGATCTGCCACAAGGCCGACCTGCGCTTCGTGTCCATCTCGGGTCAGAAGGTTCTTGACTCGGTGCAGGTAGCGCTGGAGCAGGCGGGTGGCTCAGATCCGGCGCTGGACAGCACCAAGCAGCTAGTGACAGACAAACTACATGATGCCAACCACCGATACACTGGCCTACACACCAAGGTAGGCTGGCCTGGCATACATTATATGTACAGATTAATGGTTAATGGTATTTCCCTCATTGTATTGTTTCTTTCTCTTTCTTTTGCTTTCTCTCTCTCTGTCTGTATCTCTCTCTCTCTCTCTCTCTCTCCAGTCCTCTGAGCTGGGCGGTCGTCTGTCGGGGGTGCTGGAGCGGTATCAGCAGTACCAGGATGAGGCGGTGTCGCTCCACTCGTGGCTCAGCAGCCAGGAGCAAGACCAGGACATGGCCCGGCCCAGCGGGGACACCAACCCCCAGAACACACTCAGACAAGTACAGGTGGGACACACACAAACATCTTCCCTTGTTCTCGTGACATACATCTTGTTTGCACTTTGTATTGTTGTGACAAGTGGATAAAATGAGTCACAGGTCATATTATGAGATTCAGAAATCACGTTTAATTTAAAAACAGTACATGCGATTGTGTTTAGTGTGACCGAGGCAAAATCAAGACATTATATTATCATACAGTCTCACAAAAATGAGAATCAAAGATATTCTCGACAAATGCATCCCTCAGTAATACTTCACCATGGATATTTGGCTGATAGTTTGCTGATATATGCATTTTACATTTTTCTCCTCCGCAGCTGTTACAGGATGAGCTGGCGGGCCGCTCGGTGCAGCTGGAGAAGGTGAAGAGAGCGGGCCGGGAGCTGGTCAGCACGGACGAATCCCCCTCCCTCAAGGCTGTGGACATCCTTTGCACTGCAGGTAGGGAAACAGCCCCATCTAGTGGCTCACAATAAATCTGTCTAAATCTATCTAAAGCTAAGGTATTTAGGTTTTAGAAAAAACAACAAATTAATTTCTACTGCATTTTTTTTAAATGTGAAAACACATTTTCACTTTCTTCTCTCTCTCTCCTTCAGATGGTCTAGAGAGAAGGTTCCAAACGCTGTCTGCGTCGGTGTCAGAGCGGGCTGAGCAGCTGCAGACAGCGGTGGCCCAGTCGGTCAGCGTTCAAGAGGGGCTAAAGGGCCTGTTGTCCTGGCTGGACCAGCTGGTTCTGATCCCAGGACCGGTCCAGCCCACCACTCAGGCTGTTCAGGACGCCATGACCCAAAACCAGGTGGGTAGGACCACGGTCCAGGTGATCAAACATGATAAAACTTAGCTACTGCCATGTTTTATCATGATCATCAATATCCTTTTGATATCAATATACCAAGAGGCACTTATTAAAATGGCAGAAATTGACCTGGAGGCAAACTAGGAACAAACGAAGTCTCTCTGTAATTTGTTTTGTGTTTCTTTTTTGTCAAAGCTGAACCCTTTGGCTTTTCACTATTCAAGTCAAGTACATAAATAACGTGCATAAATTGCTCGGCATTAAAAAGAAGAAGCGAAGGCATACTTCTATTTGCGGTCTTAACTTTATCAGCAACAATCATCATATATAATATTTAACTAATTCAACACATTTGACGTCCTAATTTTAGTTTTGTGGGTATAACAAAGCAAATTCCATATCGCTGGTACCCCCAGGAACCGCCTCACCTACCCCCAACCCCGGTGGGGGTACGTGAGGCGAACTCCACCCCAACCTTACCAACTCACGGTTCCCCCTCCACAGAAACTTCGCCAGGAGCTGCTGTCCCGGCAGGGCAGTGTGGAAGCCACGCGCGACTCCCTCTCCAAGCTTCTGCAGAATGCCGACGCGGCCACTGCCTCCGACCTCCGAGGGGCACTGGCCGAGCTGAACGGACGCTACACCGCCGCTCAAGCCAGCCAGGCGGAGAGGGAAGCCGAGCTGAAGGACCTGCTGCCCAGGCTGGAGAGTTACGAACGCCTGGGGGCCGACCTGCAGGGCTTCACCCAGAGCAGGCTGAAGGCCTTGGGGCCCGTAGGGCAGCCCGACCACAGCGTGGACGACTACAGGCAGACCCTGGTGGTGAGCGGGAGAAGATATCAACCATTTTCTAGTCGTAAATTACTACGACGATAATGTTACAAACCAGAAAGCTATCCTTTGTAAATTCCGTCATTATATATATGTCAAAAGGCTTTCTGCTTGACTATAGTGTTGAGGACACAGAATTACAGAAGCCGAGAACGGCCGTGGTTGCTCATATTTTTTTAGGCCCGTTTTCTCAAGATAACGACCTAATTATCTTGTTATCTCGTGATAACGAACGAACATCATTTTCTCGTGATTACGACTTAATTATCTCATTATCTCGAGATAACAAATTCATGGTTTTACCAAGATCGCAACTTGACTTCCCCATTGATGTTCTTACAGTAAAAATTGACAATGTCAGAAGGTTCAGAAGTCTTCGTCAGTTAAGAACAAGACTAGCCAGACTCCAACTTTATAGGTTAAGTGAGACTGACGCTATTGTCCGCTTCATTGAGAACCAGATCCGAGGCCTGGCCGGCTTCATGGGTACTGTGATGTTGGCGAGGTGTGGAGCTGCGGGTTGGTGTTACTAGAGAATAATTAAGTCGTTATCACAAGAAAACGATGTTTGTTCGTTATCTCGAGATAACTAGATAATTAAGTTGTTATCTCGAGAAAACAACTTTATACTATAGCAGCTGTGTGTGTGTATGTGTGTGCGTGTGTGTGCGTGTGTGTGCAATGTTCATCATCTTTCTTGATACTTGATTCGAGTTTATTTGAACACAAGGCATCTTTTTTGTCTTTTCCCAGGAGGTGAAGTCAGATCTGGAGCAGGAGGCGGGACAACTGAAGTCCTTCTGTGATCTGGGTACCGACCTCAGCCAATCACAAGCCTTCTCACACTCTCAAAGCCTATTGGATAATGTCAAGGAGGTGTCAGATGAGTTCAGCCGACTGGAAGCCAATGTCAATGACAGGTATTATTGCAAATAATAAATGTAAATGTATTTTTACTGTGAGAAGTTACAATGAAGGTGTTGATGTCAAACCACCAACACATAGGAAATAATTAAAGCTAAACTACTGTACGTTAATATTCAAAGTACACTAACTTTCCAAGGTTTTCATCTTTCACTTGCAAAGTACACAGAATACTGAACATAAACACTCCAGTGGGTATCAAAAACAAGCAATTGTAAATGTCCTGTTGCTGTAAATGTTGCCCCCTTGATAATCACACTTTTCTATCAGAACACAACTAATTGGGCCCATTATGTCCATAATGCAAACATGGTGCACATGGAGGATGACAGTGTAAACAGTATGGTCAGGATGTGTTAGTGTTCGCCTGAGGCTGTTTAGACCAGGCTGCACCAGGCCACCATGCTCTGTCGCTGGGTGCCTGCATGTATGATGCTGGTGCACAGAAGAAAGAAACCAAATATAAACACACAAACTTTCTTTCTTTTTTTGTGCTTCATTTGTCTTTGTTTTTCTTGTTCTTTCTTTCTTTCGTTCTTTCGTTCTTTCGTTCTTTTGTTCTTTCTTTCTTTCTTTTTTTCTTTCTTTCTTCTCTCTCTCTCCCTCCCTCTTCTTCCCTCTTCTTCCTCTTCCCTCCCTCCCTCTCTCTCTCTCCAATCTCCTCCATCCCTCCCTCTCTTTTTCTCGTTCTCTCACTCTCCCCCTCCCTCTCTCTCCCAGGTTCTCAGCGATCCAGGACTGTGAGCAGCAGCTGGGTCAGTTCCGCGGGCTCTCTGGCTCCCTCCTCAGGTGGCTCCAGGCAAGTCAGGAGCAGCTGCCTGCCAAGGAGCCCAGCCTCGACACAGAGGGCATGCAGCGCAGAGTCCAGCAGCTCCAGGTGTGTGTGGGTCTGTGGGTCTGTGGTGGTGGGTGTGACAAAGCGTGGGCGGGTCAACTATATTGCTCCATGCGGCATTATGCCACTGCTTCCGTCAATAGAAAAGCACTGTAGTCAATGGGAATAACTACAGATACAGTATGAAAGGTTCAGAGTGAGTGTGAACTGACCCTTGTGAAACTGTGGTGTGTGTAGGACTTGTGTAACGACTGGGAGTCCCAGGGTACCCGGGTCCAGGAGCTCAACAAGACCGGCTCCGAGCTGGAGTCCACCATCATCAGCATCACAGCACCACAGACCAAGACTGGTACAGCGCCATACAAACTCTAACACTGCACACACTTTTTTTAGATGAATTTCTTGTTATATTTTGTGTCAAATTATTGATTTCTTCAGTAAGTAGCTGTGTAATAATTGTACAGCGAGCAGGTCATTATTGCGAAATAAACTCTGACAGGGTGATTCAAGACTTGGAAGTCCTGCATCACCCTGTAGGAGTTTATTTCGCACCGGCTTGCTGTACATTATCCCTTACATAATCCATACATATATGGACGTACACATGAAAGGTTAACTTCGGAAAATATAACATTACATTTTCTAAATGTGGTTGTTAAAGGTAAAGGTCTTGTTAAAAAAAGTGGGCCTACATTTTCTGCTGTTGTCATTAAGTTGTGTGTCTCTCCTAGGTGCTCCTCAGATCAACGGTTCAGCCAACCCAGGCAGTGTTAATGGCATCCATACCTGCAAAGGTGATACCTCTATCTTCACCTGTATCTCTCTCTCCATCTCCATCTCTCTCTCATTATCTCATTCACTCAATCAATCACTCTTTCTTATACTTCTATAGACACACTATACAAAAAAACTATAGCTCTAGCTTCATCTTTATCTCCATCTGTATCTCTCTCTTTTTCTCATTCACTTAATCACTCAATAGGTTATACATCTACAGATTAAAAATAGGAGTAGTTTATGTTGATTTATTTTGGCTGGGGGACTATGAAAAACTTGAGTTATGCTTCAAGAAGGGAACCTTTTTTCTAGCAGAGTTTATTTGCCAAGCTTCGGAGAAAAGGGAGAATAATTTGATCAAGACCGAGCTGTAAAATTTTCATTTTGTAATGAAATTAAATGTAATGAAATGTCTGACCACTGAAACTGTTCTTTGGGTGTCTTGTAAACCCATAAGGGTTGGGCACTTTGTGTGCATGACACGAAAAAATAATGTAAAATAAAGAAGTCACTTATAAGGTTTTTCAAGGTTTTTGTAATTTATTATTTGTGTCTCCTTTCCCCCAGACCTGACGGAGCTGCAGGTGGCGGTGGCGGACGTGAACGGCCGCTATGAGGCGCTTGGCTCAGATCTGAAGGAGCGCCATGGCCACCAGCAGGCGTCTCTGGAGCTCCGGCAGCAGGCCAGCCAGGGGGCCCAGGAGCTCAGCAGCTGGCTGAGGGACCGGGAGCTCAGCCTGGAACAGGGGCAGACCGCCCCCCCCTCCAAACCCGAGGCTGTACGCGCCAAGGCTCAGGAGAACAAGGTGCGCGAGAACAAGGGCTCCTCCATGTCTCAAATGGGGGGGGTTGATTTTGTTTGTGGGAAAATGTAGTAAATTAGTATCAAGTATCAAGTTTCACTTGGACTTAAATAATTAAAGGGGAAAAGAAACATGCACAGCTGTAAACAAAGTCCTTTTCAATTAACTCAAAAATAATTGTCTCAACTGAATCCCAGGTTTTTTGAAGACCTTCAATGCCTTCATCTCTAGCCCCTTAAATCATCCTGGAACCAGATGCCACTGCTATACACTCAATTATGCCTGTTTGTAAACCTCGTCCTCTTCTGCTCCTCCAGGTGCTCCTCAGGGAGCTGACGGACCACTCGGGGAAGGTGGAGGAGCTGAAGGGCACGCTGAGGAAGCTGATTGCAGACAACCCCGACTCCCCTGAAGCAGACACCTGGAGACAGCAGCTCCAGGAGTTAGGTCAGTGGTGCCACCAAACCATGTGGTTCCACATGTTTACATGGAGACATTTTTATTTACACATTTTGACATTTTACCAACATTAAACCTGCACTATGTAACTTGTCTACTGCAGCTATTTACTCTGTTAAAAAAATATTTAAAATAGAAAGTTTCTCAAGAATAAAACATGCCCATCAAGTCAATCCATCCAGTGATTTTTTTTTTTTTCAATATTTGAATGAATAATTTCAATTGTTTTATTCTGGTCTCAGAAACTCTGAAAATTGTACAACTGTAGCAACAACTCATACCACTAGAGGTTGCTAATGGGAAAACAAAGCAATATTATAGACTTGGTGACGCTGAAAGCAATCACGATCCTCAAAAGCAACGGGAGATTTTATTATTGGTAGTTGAGTGCAAAATGATTAGATCTCAAAGTGCATTCTAAATTCAAGAGCTAAAAGAGTTAAACTGCACACGTCAGTTTAATGCTGTTATTCACTAGATACAGTGACATGATGTTAGCCATCTCGAAACCATTTATTCATAGAATGTGACACTTAATTTTTTAATTGGTCTCCTCTCAGACTCCCGCTGGCAGAAAGCCAATCAGACGGCAGCACAGAGGCAGACCGAGCTGGAGACCTGCGCTGATAGGCTGGGCAGTTTCGCCACGGCAGCCGAACAGCTAGGGCCGTGGCTGCGGGAGAAGGAGCTGATGATGAGCGTGCTCGGACCGCTGAGCATCGACCCCAACATGCTCAACACACAGAAACAACAAGTACAGGTAGGGGGCTCCAACCACGTACAGCAATTGACTGTGTGTACCCCTAGACACACACTGGTAGAGATATTCAGCTTTTTTTCACACATACGTCTGTGCTCTTAGGGTAATACAAACACACATTTACGGATGTTTACACTTGTGTGTATGCTTGACTCTGGACATTGGCAGACACACAGAGAGACACTCAGACTCTCTAAGTCAAGTCAATTTTATTTGTATCACCCTTTACTGTTGCCAGGCGCGTAATTTGCGGGGGGGTTAGGGGGGTCATGACCCCCCCAAAAATCAGATCCAGCTAATATAACCCCCCCAATATCATCACACATAATTCAGAAAAATATGAAATATTCTGTTTGTTTTCTCTATTAATTTAATTTGGCAGCAAGATAGTATCATGTTTTAATCATCTGTAATGCACCCCCCCTCCCCGCCCGCCCACTGACTACTTGGTATGACCCAACCCGTTTTCTTTACCAAACCGACTATTTCGCGCAGTCGCTGGGATGAATAGTTGAGAAAGTTCATGCTAAATGAATGTGGCGATGAAAAGGACACGGAAAGGCAGCCAGACAACTCTTTTTCATTGTTGGTCGAAAAAGAGTAAAAATCCTGACGAAAAGGAGGTAAATACCCCTATTGTTATACCATGAGCTGTGTTCGAAATCGTTCCCTATCACGGATATAGTGCACAATATAGGGTGCTCGCCATTTTGTAGTGGTGTTCGAATTCTCAGTGGTTCCTTTCATGCATTATAAATGAATATTATTGTTCAGATGCGTTCCGCGGTCCATGCTATAGCATGGACCGCGGAACGCATCTGAACAAGGGGGGGGCATAATATCCAACACGTTCTCATCCCAACTCGTAATATACCGACAATTTGTCATCACGCCCCTAGACATCTGATATGACGCAAAAGGTTCCCTCCCGCGTCTGTGTGAAACGATCTGGGTTCTCATAAACCCGTTCGCGGTGGTAAGAGACGAGCAGTCTACAGCGTCCGCTCGCAGAGCAGAGTCTACAGCGTCCGCAGTCTACTGTGAAACAATTCACTCCAAAAAGGGTTAAGGTTATGGTTAGGGTTATGGTTAGGTTAGGTTAGGGTTAGCGTAATCTATCACCGTGACCGGGTTATTATTGGAGTGAACGGACGCTGTCGACTCTGCTCTGCAAGCGGACGCTGTAGACTCTGCTCTGCAAGCGGACGCTGTAGACTCTGCTCGTCTCTTACCACCGCGAACGGGTTTATGAGAACCCAGATCGTTTCACACAGACGCGGGACGATCCATCAGGACAAATTGGACCTCTTAACTAAGAAGTCAGTGTGTACACAGTTCATTTCTTTTACACAGAGACGCAAACAGGTGTTTGGTGCTTTTATCTGAATTGCCCAACAATATCTATAGTCTGCTAGTAGTGCTATAGTTGCTGGCAGAATAGACGTCAGCATAGCATCCTGTTTCTTTTAGTCAATTCTTATTTTAGCCTAATATGTTGTAAAATACCTTCAAATGTGATTGACAGATGGGCCTTCTTTTGTATTTACATGCTTTTATTTAGATTTTGTTAGTTTGAACTGGTGATGCCCACCAATATGTGAAATCAGTTTGCCAAATAGAGGTGCAAGCGGCACTCCAGTGTGCCACCCTGTATTGTGTGATGTGTTTGAGAGTTGAATTGTGCATAATACATTTGCTGCATGTAGGTGCCAATACAGTGATGCAATTGATTAATCTTTAAGTTCTTGTGTTTTTTTCATAAGATAGTGAACACACACACAAAATCAATTAGGTGGAAGCTGCCACTGTTGGCTAGTGCTTAAACACTGAATTTAACTACTGTGTCATTATGGCATAAATAGTCAAAAAGTAGCCAAAATCAGTAAAAGTATCGCAATGTATTTCTAATACAAGAACGGCAAATTGGCATGTCACCTTTTACACAAGAAAATGATTCAATAAACAAATAAATAAATAAATATGCCGCGAGTTTAACCCCCCCAATGGCAGACCCAAAGTTACGCCCTTGACTGTTGCAGTCTCAAGCCAAAAACACACAATTAACCAGAAGCCCTATAAAGGCCAAGGAAAAACTCACCCAAATCGAAGGGAAGAAACACAGAAGAGGGATCCATCCTTCCTGTAGTTTTAGGGTTATGTTGTCCTGTTTGTCTCTATGGTTCTCCAAATGTTTAACCCCACCGCTCCCTCTCTCCCTTCTCTCTCTCTCTACCCCAGTTCATGCTGCGCGAGTTTGATACCCGCCGGCCGCAGTACGACCAGCTGACCCAGTCCGCCGAGGGCATCCTCTCTCAGACCGGCGACGCCCCCCAGGACCCCAAGGACCTGAAGGAGGTTCGGGCAGAGCTGGGCTCCATCTCGCAGCAGTGGGAGGACCTGACGTCCCGACTGGACCTGAGGTCAAACAACATCGACCGCGCCCAAGGCACCAGCGAACGCTACCAGGTGAGCAGCGCCCATAGGGCTCTGGATGGTTGCCACAGCGACGGGAATGTTTCTGTTCTAATACTGTGGACAGTAACAATATATATATATATATGCCATTTGGTGGACGCATTTATCCAAAGCGTCTTACAATACCGTGAGTGCATAAATTTTTTAGCATGGGCGGTCCAATTTGGAATCGAACCCCTAACCCTGGCAACGTTAATGCCATGCTCTACCAGTTGTGCTAGTCAGGACCACGCATTAACACCTGTGTTTAATGTGACATGGTGGTTATTACTATTTAGTCATTTAGCAGATGCTTTTATCCAAAGCGACTTGCAGTGAATATAGATACATGTCATTTGCCCCTAGCACACATAGGAAGCGTCGCGCTGCGGCGCGTCAACAGGAATATAGTCGTCTCCGGAGCAGAAGAAAAAAAAAGAAAAGAAAAACGCGCCTTTTCGGCGGCACTTGACGCGAGGCGATGCTGTGAAATAGGACAGTGGCGTGAAGTGTAGCGAGCCGGTGCGCGCCTGCCACCGCCGGTGTGGGGGTGTACATAGAAAATAATAGGGCCGGCTGTTTTGACGCGCGCCGTTCGGCGTAATCGAAATGTTATCGAAATTGTTGAGTGTTTCAGCTCTTTAGTCTGGTGTGGAAAAAATGGAAGCCAATGTCGCAAATGAGAATATGGATCAATGAGCAAAAAAAAAAGAAAAAAACATGATTTGACGATCAGTCGACTAATAGACAAGACTTGAAAACGAATCAGATTCTTTGACGAATCAGATTCGATTATGTAAATTCTTAGTCAAGGACACCCCTACTATTTAGAAGGTAGCGGTTACGGGCTGAGGACATCGGGGATCAAACCTAGGACCCTTTGGCTACGTTCGCCCTAACCACTATGTTATCCAGCAGGATTATAACACCACTGCTTCATGCGCATCAAACCTAAGATAAATGTACCGGTATATCTAACACACACACCACTTTCCCCCTCCACACTACCACCTCCCCTCCTCCCCAACCTCTCCCCCCCTCTCAGGCCCTGCTGAAGGAGCTCTCGGCCAGCGTGAGCGACCTGGGCGAGCGCCTGGACGGCCAGGCGTCGCTCAGTGCCCAGCCTGAGGCCCTGAGGAGCAGGCTGCAGGAGACAGGCGAGGTGCGCTCGGAGCTGGAGCAGAGGCGTGCCGAGCTGGGCGAGGCGGAGAGGCTGTGCGCCGAGCTGAGCGCCATTGTGGCCGAGCCCTACCTGCGGGAGGAGCTCAGCAAGCGGCTGGAGGCGGTCGGGGCGCCGCTGCGGAACCTGGAGGAGCGCGCTGGTAGGTGGAGATGAGGGTGGTGGCAGTGGAGGTGATGATGAGGATGATGATGGGGACAAAGTCTCTGTTCTCTGGTTGTTGAAGTTGTAGTAGTTGTGGTTTGCAGACAGGGTCACAATACATTAACACAGACCGACGGCACAAGAACAACAATACAATAAAGCACAGAGGTAGTTCAGACAGGAGATCATTACAGTGCAACGACAGCATGCCATAAGTAAGCAGATTAGTGCTATTTACAGTTTAAGATGCCAATGGCAGTAGGGACAAAGGAGACCGTATATCGCTTTGGTTGGTTGGTATTCATCCATACCACTGTTCGTCCAATCTCTAGATCTAGATTTTGGTTTGCTTCATGATTCGCCCAGTTTGTTTGTTGGTTCAAGATCAGGTTTAAATCTCTCGTTTTAAAGCTGATTCTTAAAGTTAGCATTGTATTTAGCATAATAGTCAGTGAAGAATAAAATGGTATTCATACAGGATACATTTATATCAATGTGCTTAACAATGTGATCAACAGGAAAAGTTGAAAAGGAATCATGAAATACAGTCATTTACAAAAAAAAAGAATAACATGAAAAACTAATCTAAACCAAACATTTTCAAAATGGATACACATAGAGCAGCAAGGCACTTAACCTCCTGTGGATAATCAGTGTGGTTTGCTTGTACTACGAGTATTTAAATTCAGGTTTCATGTTAAAGGTGACACCACAACAGAGTACACGCAATGGAGGAAAGGAAATCTGTTTTCTTATTTTCAAATATGTTTATTTTTCAAACATTTCAAGTTACTTGGAAGTTTGAGTCAGAGGAGAAGGTTGTGTTTGATGACAAACACAATGTTACTGGGTACTATTTAACACCCCGCTGGCCCAGGCTAGAAAAGTCCTGCTGCTTTCAGATGATTTCAATCTCTGGCTGGAGACACACACAGTTAAACACACTCACCGCTTGCTGATAAATCATTAAAATCAAATTTCTGTGTTTGTGGCAGGGGCAGATGTAATCATGTTGGAGAGAAAACAGATGTGACTGTTGTTTTGTTCGATGTGTGATTTTTTCAAATGTTATTTTCAAACCATACTTTTAAGCTTTTAATGTCCTATTTCTTCCACTGTTTTGACAGGAGATTGTTTTTTGTTACAGAGCTGTTATGTATACAAAGTAAATAGACCAGTTGGATAAACTAACACTGATTTATTTTTCCAAGCTCTCAAATATCCCATTTAATTATTCTTGCAAATCTATCACAGGAATTGTTTTGACATCATCAAAAAGTATCCTAACAAACACTCTCTCTGTCTGTTTCTCTCTCTTTCTCTCTCTCTCTCTCTCTCTCTGTCTCTTTTTCTCTCTCTCTGTCTCTCTCTCTGTCTCTCGCTCTCTGTCTCTGTCTCTCCCGGACTCTCTGGATCTCTCTCTACAGCCGATGGTCTGTCTCAGCTGCAGGCCGCCCTCTCCTCCACCCAGCAGTTCCAGCAGATGTTTGATGAGCTGCGCTGCTGGCTGGACAACCAGGCAGACACCAGGGACTCCTCGGCCGACTCCCTCCCCTGCCAGCCGGGGGCTCTGCGCTCCCTGCTGGCCCACACCGAGGACCTCCAGCGGGGCATCGCCGCCCAGCGCGGTTCCTATGAGCTCCTCCAGGCCGAGGGGGCCACGCTCCTGGCCGCGCTCCCCGCCGGAGGAGACGAGCGGTCGGCCCTGCAGTCGCGACTGTCCGGCCTGCGCCAGGACTGGGACGGGCAGAACCAGAGGGTCACAGACCGGCAGAACCGGCTGAAGTCCACCCTGGCGAAGGCCGAGACGTACCAGCAGCACAGGGCGGAGCTGATGCCCTGGCTGGAGGAGTGCGAGGGGAGAGACGCAGAGATCCGGCCGTCGCTGGCCCCCGAAGCCGTGGACGAGGCCCTGCAGAAGGCCCGGGCGCTCTCCATGGAGCTGGAGAGGAGGCGCCCCCTGGTGGACAACCTCAACACTGCAGCGGACCAGCTGCTGGAACAGTGCCGTGTAGGAGAGGAAGAGGTACTTGGCTCATTATTGAAGGTGGTTTCATGTTTGACTTTGTTTGGTTGACTTTTTATGATTTTGTTTGCTTTATGATTCAGCCAAAGCTGCTCATAATTGAGCTATGTTTGCTTTGCTGTTTGTTATTATTCCATTAGCAACAAAATGCTTACAGCAATGTTTTGACCTATTAAAATAATACATTTTTAAATGTTTTAAGAGTTTTCTCCTTCATGACAGCAAATGACAACAGGTCAAAAATTCAGTTTCTTTTAGACATACTTGAGTCTGTTTGTCTGTTGTCCTCAACAAAACCCAACCTATGCCAAAACCCAACAGGTGCGTGATGAGAAGGCCCAGCTGAACCGCAGGGTGGACAGCCTCGGGGAGAGGGTCCACGACCACTCCTCCCAGCTGGAGGATCTGGCCGGCCGCCTCAAGGAGTTCGAGGATGGGAGACAGAGTGTGGAGAGGAGGCTGGATGCGGCCAAACACCAGATAGAAGTACAGGAGGCTCTGGGGCCACAGGTAATCTGAATGAATGTTGAGTTTAATCTGAACACAATCATAGTGCTGTTGTTAATCTGCTCATCAGACTATAATGAATTAGTCAACTAAATAACATGATGATTTAGATATGTACATCTGACAATAATATAAAGTGTATATTTCACCACTATTACCATTTTGTATTAATATTCTAGCAGATGCTTCGATCCAAAGTGACTTACAATGAGTATTGGGGATTGAACCCAGAACCTTTTGGTTATGAGTCAAACATCCTAACCACTAATAGACTATCCTGCACCCCCCCCCCCCCCCCCCCCCCCGCCCTCCAAGTTATTGTTTTTAAACCAGTTATTTCTGTTGTCCGCAGGCGTGCAGCGCCAAGAGCCTGGAGCGTCTCAGGAGCCAGCAGGAAGCCCTCAGGTCCCTGCAGCCCCAGGTGGTCTACCTCAGAGACCTGGCCCACGGTCTGGTGCAGGATGCACCCCAGACACCGGGGGGTGGCAGAGAGGGAGCAGAGAGGCTGCAGCAGCAAGCCACCGACACCGAGAAGGAGTATGCAGATGTTACAGAGAAGGTGAGGAGAGCAGGGATGGGATTCTTTTAAAAAAAGAAAATCCTGTAAAAAAATAATATTATTTCTTATTAATATTATAATATTCACTATCATTATGAAGGCAGAGAAAGGGGCAAATATTTAAAGTTGAACATTGAACATTGGCTATGAATAGAAACATTTCCCCCCACAGTACAGTGGAAAAAGGAATAAGCAATGAGAGAGATCATAGATCATAGATATTGCTCCCAAGTAGCAAAATACCTACCTTGCAAGCGAACAACTCATCAAGTTTGTGTGTGTGTGTGTGTGTGTGTGTGTGTGTGTGTGTGTGTGAGTGTGAGATTTAGGTCAAGGCTGTGTAGTGACACTGCGTGGACCAGTGTCCAGGCGGTTGAGACAGTGCAGAGTGCTGGGGCTGTCAGAAGACTAGTGCTATTTGAGTTACTGCTAGTCTTATATGGCCATTGTGGACGTTGTGGCTCTTTTAGTCATCGTTTGAAATGTAAACCACATGTACTGGAACACAAGGTCCACGTATTATAACCATATTTATCTTTTCTCCTCTCTAAACTTCCCATACAAGGTCATTCTAATCAAAACCATTCACCAGTGCAATTATGTTCTTTTGTATCGTATTATGTTACACGTTAATACGTTGGGCTGTTGCTGCTCTTGTACGACCTAGTTAAAAACGGATAACTGGACAGAGTAGCTCTACAAATCAGAAATATGAGGTTAATCATTGTGTATCAATTTTTTAAATCTATTTTTTGTTGTGTAAACAGCTACTAGATATGGCATATCAAAGTGCCTTCTAGATTATTATTTCTAGAAATGATTTGGGGCTCTAAAAATCAAACAAAAAATATATATTTACAAAAAACATATATTTACACCTATAATAATAATACACCTATAATAATAATAATACAGATAATACATGCATTCATCTCTCAGATCGAGCAGTATTAACCCCTTGTTTTTCTCTCTCTCTTGGTCTCCCTCCCTCTCTCTCCTCTCTCTCCCAGGTGGAGCAGTGCTCGGCGGCGCTGGAGTCTCGCCTACAGGGTGTTGGCGAGGTGCAGTCACACGTGCGCGACGTCTTCTCCCGCCTGGCCGACCTGGACGACGAGCTGGACTCTCTGAGTCCTGTGGGGCGCGACGCCGACTCACTGGCGTCGCAGGCGGAGGCGCTGCGCGGCTTCCTGGCGCGAGTGGGTGAACTGCGCGGCCAGCTGGGCGGCCACGGCGACGAGTGCACCGCTATGCTGCGGCGGGAGGGCTCCTCTCCCGACCTGCTGGCCCTGCGCCGGGAGACGGAGGCCCTCAGCAGGCAGGCCGGCAAGGTGAGATGAGGGAGAGGGTCGGTCGGGGGGAGGGAGGGGGGGGGGGGGCCTGAGAGAGAAGGTAGGGAGAAGACGGAGAAGGGAGGAGTAATGGGTTCAGAGACATTGTTATGTTGAATTGAGTATATTGCATTGAGTAAAAACTAAACTTACATGACCAGCGTAATATTTCCTCCATCAAAGCTGATCTCTCTCTCTCTCTCTCCCTCTTGCGCTCTCTCTCTCGCTCTCTCTTGCTCTCTCTTTCTCCCCCCGCAGCTGAACGAGCGAGGCCAGGTCCGATTGGGCCAGATCGACGCCGCCGCGGAAAAGGTGCGGGAGTTCTATGGGCTGGTGGCCGAGCTGCAAGGCATGCTGGGAAGAGCCGAGGAAGGCCTGAATGCCCAGGGGTTGGTCGGCACGGAGGTGGAGATCATCAAGCAGCAGCTGCAGGAGTTCAAGGTAGGAGCTGAGTCTCTGTAGTGTGTGTGTGTGTGTGTGTGTGTGTGCATGGTCGTATAAGAGGGTGTGTGTGTGTCTTGGTGAGTAAAGCTGATGTCGTGGTTGTTTCTCAGCATTGTTCATCCCTCTGGAGAACATGGTGTGTGAGTACATGCGCACATGTGCTTGTAGCGTGAGGTGAGGCTTCCATGAGCCGCACGCTCGTCATCCCCTTGCTTGTTCCTGAAGACACACACACACACACCCGGTGCTTGTTAGTGTGGTCAGAGGGAGATGTTATTTCAAATCAATATCCGACTTCCGTCTTTTATTATCCTTCCTCATTATATTCCTATTCTGCCTTTCAACATATCTCTCTCTTTCTCTCTCTCTCGCTCTCACTCTTTCACGCTCTCTCTCTCTGTCTCTCTCTCATTAAACCATCTCTAAGAACTAAAGCCTTCCTGTGTGTGCATGTGCACATGTGTCTTCCAAGATCAGTGTTATTACACACTATCTCATCATTTTCAGAATAAAAGTGTGATGCGCTTCTTTTGTCACGTCGGAAGTGTGTTGGTGTCGGCACACACAAGCATGCGTGGCACCGGCCGGAAGAGGTGCCTCACTGCCTCCGCGGTTACCACAAACCCCACCGTTGTCATAGCAACCAAACGGTGCACAGTTGGCAGCGGTGCGAGTGAGGGATCGACACAGATGTATCTTGAAAGGATCCGGCTGATTATACAGAACAATAAAAACACACTGCATTCAAAATGCCTCCATTACATGTTTTGTGTGAGGGCACAGATGTGATTTCCAAATGGTATTTAGTCACCAAGTTAAATGAAGATAATATACGTTTACTTTTCCCTTTCCCAATCGATTTGGTTTTTACAGTGCTTTACTTTCCCGAATATGTGTGCTTGGCAGGAAGATGGGAACAGAAAAGGATTTACAAGAGAAATTAAGACAGAAATAATGGTATAATTTTGGCCATGGGATGGTCATATAGTGTTTCTGATGTATCCTGTGTCCTGTTGTGGAGGATTTACACTTTTGTTAAGTGCCATAATAACTGATAAAAATGGACCCCTGCACAACTGGACATCAGCAAGGTACTTTTAACAGGTGGAAACAGGATTATTCTGCAACCTCAAACGCACAACGCGTGAGGCTCATTACGACACATGTTGATGGCGGAGAAAGTGCGAGAGAGAGATTGTAAAAATGCTATTAATACAAAATGGTCAGATTCGCTAAATGCGTTGGTCATCATGGTCCATCCTAAATAGATTTTACTGTTGGGCCGGAGTCACAGTTTGATGGCTGGGGATTCAGCAGGGACTGACCTCTGTGTTTTTCTTTTCACGGGTGCTGAGTTTGTACCCATGACTTCACCATATGTCTGAAGTCTGCCAATAGAGCAGGTTAGGAAAGCTCTCTCTCTCTCTCTGGACTATTAACTTCAAAGAGTGCATATCCTGAGTGTGACATCATATCCTGTCCACTTGTGAATTCTATGCAAGCATGCAATTACGCAAGATTGCAATAGCCTGTAGTACTTTCGAAGTTTCAGTACTTTAATCTGGGCTGAAATTACCCCCTTGTCACAATGACTTTGGGGTTAGCTGTGTCTTTGTAAAAGTGTGATGGGCGTTTTGGATGAGATGGCTGGTCCAAATTGTTTGTGCTTTTGAAATATTTAGTAGTGCTGCTCGTCTCCAGAGTGTTGCTGCCATCAGGATCCGTGGGAGGTTGAAAGAACATCTATTTTAATTTCCTCTTTTCTTTCTGTCCTTCTGGTCCGCCTTCCCACCATCGTCGTGTGTCCTACACAATTGTTTTTAATTCTTGTATATGGCATTTTATTATTTTGACAGTTTGGATGAGTTATCGATCTAAATGGCAGCTCTCTCTCTCTCTCTCTGTCTCTCTCTCTCTCTCTGTCTCTCTCTCTCTCTCCTACTCTCTCTGTCTGTCTTTGTCACTCGGCCTCTCGCACTCCCACTCCTGTACCGCTTCTGTCACGACAGGGAAGATAAAGAGACCTAGAAAGAGAGTAGGAGGTGAGTGAGGGATGAGAGAGTTACCTTGAGCTAGAGAGAGAGAGGGAGAGAGGGGGGAGATATTTTGAAAGGCAGAATAGGAATGTATGTAACTCTTCCTGAGTTGAACACAGACAAAGAGAGAGGAGATTTGCTCCTCCTTTACGTCGGCCTCTATATACAGATATGTCTACACACTGTGTGCTCGTTAATGTTTTATTTCAATGGACTACTGACCATTTTGAAAGTAGGTTCTTGCAAATATAAACATATGAAAGCTAAATAGAGAAAGAAATGTGAACACGAATATAAATGGTGGCAGAAATAGTGTGTTTGTCTGCCTGTCTGTCTGTCCACTTTAATCTGAGCAGGGAGGCTTTATTCATAGTGGGCAAAAAGGGGAGAAGAGGATATATATATATATATATATATATATATATATATATATATATATATATATATATATATATATATATATATATATATATATAAAAGCATAAGGACAAACAGATACATAGACTAGAAAGTATCAGTCTCTCTCTCTCTCTCTCTCTCAAATTCTTTCTCTCTTTCTGTAACTGATCCAGCTCGGTTCAGTTTGAACCTAAACATGTCTGTCTGGCTCCAGAGCCTGTCGTCCCCCTCCCCAGAACCCCATATACCCCCCCCATCTCATCCAACCCCCCCTCCCAGCCCAGACCTCCCCTCCCAGCCCAGACCTCCCTTCCCCCACCAGACCCCATTTCCAGTCGAGAGCAATGATGTCATTCCCCGCCGTTCACATAAGGATGGGGCGGGGGGGTTGGGGACGTGTCTGTGTGTGTGTGTGTGTGTGTGTGTGTGTGTGTCTGTGTCACGGTGCCGTAATGGACCCGTTAAGAGGTTATGTTTTCAGGTCAGGTCTTATTGTTGAAACTTCCCAACAGTGATCTCATAGACTGGGTTCACCAGGAAAGAGCAGGAGGGGAGGAGGAGGGTGACTGGGGGGACGTTGGCCTTTAAATTAATTCATTAGCCAGGGTTTCTGCCAGGGCGTTTTTTTTTTAAAGAACAAAACAAGGCCAAGTCCCAAGGACGATACCATGGAGGAGAAGTGGGCGAGGAAAGTTCAGCTCTTTGTTTCAGTGTGGAGGGTTAAACACTCCATTCTGATTGGCTTTTCAGGAGCCAATTGGATGTCTTTAAGTTTTCTTTTGAAAAACATGTTTTTATGTGGCCTGCAGTACTGATTCACAGAATCACCACGCAAATAAATGAACAAATTAATGCATGAATGAGTGAAGGGTTGTAAACGGGGTGTAAAATTTGTTGTGTAAAAATATTTTATGTTTTTCTTTATTTTTTATTTACATCTGATGTTGTTCATCGGTAAGTATTATTTTTCAGGTTATCTAAACATAACCTGGGTGATGTGGCTAGTGTAATAAATATGAACCCCTTTTCATGCATATTTGTGAAGAAATTGATTATGTGCTTCATTTGGACTGCTTTGTGTGTGTGTGTGTGTGTGTGTGTGTGTGTGTGTGTGTGTGTGTGTGTGTGTGTGTGTGTGTGTGTGTGTGTGTGTGTGTGTGTGTGTGTGTGTGTGTGTGTGTGTGTGTGTGTGTGTGTGTGTGTGTGTGTGTGTGTGGTTTGTTGGGGGGGGGGCGATGCGTGGTGAAGACAGCTGAGATTCCTGTTGCACCCTGAAAAAGAGACAGGAATTAGAAACATCTACTGGTGCAGAAGGCACACACACACACACACACACACACACACAGACTCATATATATATTTATATATATAACACTGGGTGTGGTGCAAACATCCATGTACATGTCCCTGGACCCCTCGGTCCCCAAACAGCTGACACAGTCCCTGGGTGGGATGAACACACACACACACACACACACACACCCTTGCCTGACACACAGACAAACCCTTTTCTGGAATGTGTGTGTGTGTGTGCGTGTGCGTGTGCGCGTGTGTGGGTGCTTTAAATCATGAACGCAAACATCACTCTGTTCTCACCCCTCACTTTTTCCTCTGTTTCCACAGTCTATCTCCCCGTCTCCCCTTATCATAGTCTCTCAACCACCTCCCCCTCTCTATTTTCCTGTTACCCCCCTCGCTAGTCATATCACAACTCTCTCCATATATCATCCTATGGTCTCTCAAACATCCCCCCCCCCCCCGCCCCCCCCCCCTCTCTCTTTATCTCTCTTTCTCTCTCTCTGCTCATACCATCCTATGGTCCCTCGACCAACTCCCAGTCCATGACTCACGGTGCTCGCCCACCAATGATTATGTCAGCATACTATTTTTGCGCTGCTTCCGGGTTCCAGAGTAAAGTGGCTAAAATGGCAGAACTCCTAAACCGGTTCTAACTAGCAGCCACATGCACTTTTTATTTTGGACATACAACACATATTCTCATTCCTGTTTCATTACTTTGGCTTGGTATTGTATGTGCGTCTAGGTTGTTGATGATCTAAGTTTATCTTATTGCCCACATGGCTGATAAAGCAATGTGTGTTTTGTGTGATGGGCAGCGTATTTTGCGCGACCTTCCATACACACACACACATCTGTCTCACTGTTGCTTGTCAGATCTGGTATGTTCACCAGTATTTATGTATTCGTACATCCTCTTTGAAGATTTGCTTACATAGTGGGATGGTGTGTGTGTGTGTGTGTGTGTTGGTGGGAGCTGAGGCGTGTCTGGTGTAGTAATGTCTAGAGTTAGAGGTGTGTGTGTGTGTGTGTGTGTAATGTCTAGTGTTAGAGTTCAGTGTGTCGGAGCCCACTAACCCCCCCATGACTTCCCTGCTAATCTAAATCATACGTCACCATAGTAACTTGATCTGCCAGCTCTCTTTATGCGTCCACACACAGCCCTTCCTGGACCAGGTTCTCTCACTTTCTTGCTCTTGCTCTCTTTTTTCCTGGACCCGATTTTCTCACTTTTCCTCTCTCTTTCCTGGACTTTATTATCTCTCTTTCTATCTTCCTGCCGGTTAAGTTAATTATTTTTTGCTGTCTGTGCAACTTTGTGTGTGTGCTTGTATGTGTGTGTGTGTGTGTGCGCGCATGTTCACCCAAGGGTCTGATTGAATCAGGCTAACATCATTTCTCTAATCTCATGAAGTTATTAATCTATCTGGCCCTCTCCTTAACCAATACACACACACTGTTTTCTTTTTCTTTCTATTTTTTTTTTTCCGGATGGGCATGGTTAACAATATGTCTAAAATGATTTGTGTCACCTCTTCTACTGTGTGTGTATGTGTGTGTGTATTTATGAGTGTGAAAGCTGTATTGTTTCAGCTGTTGGAAGCTAGAGTGACATGGTATGGCTTTCTCTCTCTCTCTCTCTCTCTCTCTCACACATATATTCTGGGGTCAGAGTTGGTCTCACCAGCACACAGAAGGCAATAGATCGTCTATAAATAACATATAATCCAATATTTCCAGCATGATCCGATGCAGAAGATGGTCGATCTTCCGGCAGCAACAATCTGGTTGTTGTTTTCCTCTCTTCGTTATTATGTGACATCGCTGGTCTCCAACCTGATGGTTCTTGTTGCTGACTTCACCAGAAGCCTCCTCCTGCCGGCTATAAATAGCAGCAGAGGTGTGGTGGACAGGTGGAGAAAGTAGTGTGAGAACGGCAGAAGAAGAGAATCGGTGGGGGTGGGGTGTAGAGGGTGGGGGTGGGAGATTGTCCTACCCTGGACAATCTCACAGGTGGTTGTGTGTGTGTGTGTGTGTGTGTGTGTGTGTGTGTGTGTGTGTGTGTGTGTGTGTGTGTGTGTGTGTGTGTGTGTGTGTGTGTGTGTGTGTGTGTGTGTGTGTGTGTGTGTGTGTGTGTGTGTGCGTGCACGCACGCACGCGTCAACAAGGCAACTCTGTGTTGGCCTCATTTTAGTGCGTCAGGAGTTGAAGCTGAGCCCATTTCACCTGTTCAGCTTCTAATGGGTTGATTATGTGGAAAAGTCCTGGCCGAATCAATCACACATGGGCCCTTAACTAGGAACACACAGTGCTTCACCGGCTGCTGGCTGGTATTTTCAGTTTCAGTTTTCTAATCTTAAAAGAATGTGTACACACACAAACCCTCAATAACAAAGACTAAATCAGTCTGAAAATCTGCAGTGTGTGTGTGTGTGTGTGTGTGTGTGTGTGTGTGTGTTATGAATGTGGTGTAGAGAGGATGATTGACAGGCCTTATTGAGACAATGAAGCGGGGGATGGGGCTGTGTGTGTGTGTGTGTGCATGTGTGTCTTTGGGAGAGATTGTGTGAGTGCATGCACAGATTGTGTGAGTGCATGCACAGGTTCCCAGTTTCTTTGTCTCTGTCTGTCTGCCTTGAGGAGGTGGAGAACATTATCTGCTTTCACTTACACACTCACACTCACACTCACACACACAAAGAGATAGGCAGAACAGTGTGCTAGTTAATATAATGCTCCCCTGGAGACTTAGAAACAGTGGATACTCACCAGCAGTGGTGCAGTCGGCATTTTTTAAGCTGCCTGGTTACAGGAGAGGGGGTTGGGAGGAGGACAGAAAGAAATAATGGAAGAAAGACGGAGAGAAGACAAATAATGTTTTAGGAGAGAGAGAGAGAGCCATGTACAAAGACATTAAAAGAATATGAACTCGAAGACAAATAATGTTTTTAGGAGAGAGAGAGAGAGCCATGTACAAAGACATTAAAAGAATATGAACTCGAAGACAAATAATGTTTTAGGAGAGAGAGCGAGAGAGAGCGGTGTACAAAGATGACGGAACATGAACTACACGGCTGCTTCCCACTGCTTTTGTCTGGGCACAATGGGAAGAGAGAGATGGATGTAAAAGAGAGAGAAAGAGTGTGTTTTTGACACTACCGCAAGTTACACAACGACCCAGAAAAGTCAATAATGTGTATGTGTGTGTGTGTTTGTGTGTTAAGTGGTTAAGTGGTTTTCTCTCGGGAGGTGGGGGGGGGGGGGGAGGGGCAAACAAAGGCAACACGAGCCCTCACCTGTGGCCAAACAAAAGCCCGGTGAACTAGACCATTTAGAGTAACGAAATGTGCAGTATTTACTCTGAGGCAAACAGTGCAGCGCCTGGTGGGGCTGCTCGGCAGGCCGGCTGCTGGAGGTCACCCAGAGTCCTGATGAAAACCTGCAGATATCCTTTAACTAGTCATCTGCTTCTTCGACATTCCCGCCCCCAACGCTCGCATCGGTGTGCCTCATTCCAATCGTGTGTACGTGTCTTCTCTCTCTTTCGACTGACTTGTGTTCTGTTCAAGCGGTTGACCTAAGTGTGAACTAAGTGGTCTTTAGACAAGTTTCTAGTCGTGCCGCGGTAGAAGGAGATAGATGATATAACCCTAGGCCGACCAAACCCTTCACCGTGGCCCTGTTCCATCCTGTATGAAGCGCTCCTGTGCCCCTACTCAGATATGATCTTATTAAATGAAGGATGGCTTGAGAAGAGAAAAGGGCAAGAGATGGACTGGATCAATGGATTAGATGAGATGATTGATCATGGACGGACAAATCGGGGTTATGGGGCGGGGAGGGGGAGGGTGAGGGTTGACGGGTAGAGTAAAAGTCAAGACTAAAAGCACAGCCGGGAGGCAGGGGAATGGCGGCAGGGGAATGGCTTTATTTGAATCAGCAAATGAAATGACAGCTTCTCCCCCCCCCCCCACCCCCCCACCCCCTCCTTTCCCTTGGTAGCCGTCCCACATCTGTAAATACTTGAGTTTAATTGTGGTCTAGTCCGATAGAATACTGGCTTGCCACAGGTCTGTGTGTGTGTGTGTGCGTGTGTGTGTGTGTGTGTGTGTGTGTGTGTGTGTGCGCGTACACTGTGTGTGTGCGTGTGTGCGCGCGCGCGCGTGTGTGTGTGTGTGTGTGTGTGTGCGCATGTAGTGGCCCCAGTGACAAACCCCTTTTGTTTCTATAAAGACGTTTGCGTTGGACGCGGCCATGACAGCTGCAGTGCAACTGACAGAGAGAGAGAGGGAGAGGAAGAGTGGGGGGCATTAGGGGAGAGAGAGAGGGGCGAGAGCGGTTAACAAGAATGAGTGGAGTATTTAGCGTGGTTGACATGCAGATCACGGGAAAGTCTCAGCAACAGTTGAAGAGAGAGAGAGAGAGAGAGAGAGAAGTGAGGAGAGAGAGAGATAGAAGCAGGCGAGAGAGAGAGAGAGAGAGAAGAGAGA
>JAOPHQ010004350.1:0-42500 GCA_030340625.1 Merluccius polli
CTCTCCTCTACGGCTGGTTCTGGTCCAGCTGTTTGGGTTGAGGAGGGTGGAAAAGGCTGACTCGTCTCTGCTCAGACTCCCGGGCCAAACCTGAACTGATGCCATGTGTGATGCAGTGGGTCAGAACCGGAGCGGTGGGAACGAGACGGCAGGAGGAGTTGTGGTGGAGGAGTATTCTGTTTGTGGTTTGGATTCAGAGCCCAGATTCTCCCATGAGCACTTTCTGCCCCCCCCACCCCTCTCTCTTCCCTAAGGTGGCCCCTCGCTGGACGGGGTCGCCGCGGGGACCGTCTCTGGAGTGGTTGCCATAGTTGCGGGTCGGTAGAATGGACCCTGTGTTGTGTTGTCGTGAAGCTGCTGATAGACAGATGCTTTCAGTCCAACATGCTCACCACCACCGGGCTGTCCTGGTATCATGTACTGGTACTGGTCAGTTCGTTGCTCAGCCTCACAGCATACTGGTCAGTGTCATGCAGGGAGGTGTGTGTTGGTCAGCCCCACTGTGTACTGGTTAGAGTGTTGTTCATCCCCACTGCATACTGGTCAGAGTGTTGTTCAGTCCCACAGCGTAGTGGCCAGAGTCATGCAGGGAGGTGTGTGTTTGTTTCTGTAGATAAGACAAACTACTGAGGACTTTTCCCACAGCGCTGTTTTGCCATGTAGACACACCCTGAGTCCTCAACCAGGTGTATGTGTTTATGAGAAGGTGTGTGTGTGTATCTGAAAGTGTGTGTTTACACAGCAGGGTTGGGAGCACGAGGGACTGATGACACAAGAACATACAGTACAGCCTAACACACACACACACACACACACACACACACACACACACACACACACACACACACACACACACACACACACACACACACACACACACACACACACACACACACACACACACGATTAGCTTAGGTTATGGTGGTGATGTTGTTTAGTTGGTGTGTGTGGTTAACTCAACCATGTGTCTATCTAAACGTGTGTGTATGTGGTTGTCTTCTGCAGGGATGTAACCCGTTTGCCGAGACGGGTCGCAGTAAGCTTCAGAACCAGCGCGCCGGACTCAACAAGCAGATCATCAAACAGATGAGGATGAGAGCTGGGGCCGAAAACCTCCTCAAGTAGGTTGTGTGTGCGCGTGTGTGTGCGTGTGTGCGTGCGTGTGTGTGTGCGTGTGTGCGCGTGCGTGTGTGTGTGTGCATGTGTGTGATTTTTTTTTTTATGAGGACCTTGTCTCTATAGGTTGTCACATGTTACACCCTATACACACAACACTCGGAGATGTTCTATATGTTCCGACCGTTGGCAGGTAGAGCTGTTGTTTGCTATTGTCAGGCTTGTGTTGCTATGCCAAACTAACTCCTGCTACCTCATGCTAACTCCTGCTACCCCATGCTAACTCCTGCTGCCTCATGCTAACTCATACTACCTCATGCTAACTCCTGCTGCCTCATGCTAACTCCTGTTACCTTCTGCTAACTCATACTACCTCATGCTAACTCCTGCTACCCCATGCTACATCATGCTAACTCCTGCTACCCCATGCTACATCATGCTAACTCCTGCTACCCCATGCTACATCATGCTAACTCCTGCTACCCCATGCTACATCATGCTAACTCCTGCTACCTCATGCTAACTCCTGCTAAGCTAAAGCAATCGTAATTCATTCAAACTTTCTTTTTGTAGTGTACTGTACATTTTACAGTACATTAATAGTGTAGTCCTCGACATAGTAACTCGTGCAATCTCATCTGTTCAACTCAGTTGTTTAGTAATGAACACTTGCGTTAGCCTCAAGGGTTGGTTATTCATTAAATATAGTACATATTGGCTTCAAGTCATATTAAAATGTTGTATTAGCTAACCTTAAACATTCCAGGTAGAGCAGAAAGCCTCTTTGATGTGAGGATTAATTTCGCATGGTACTTGAAAGGAAAGTCTCCTTTCTTCCTCTCGCTAGGCACAGGGGAAAAGCTGTTCATGTGCCCAATTCTATTTTGCAGTACAATCTAGGATTGTGCTTTGGATGTCATTCATGGTTCTCTTGGCGTTAAGTTAACTAAACTTTATCTCTCCTCTCCTCCCCTCGTCTACTCTTTTTTCTTCTCTCTTTTCGCTTCCAGAGCAAACGTCTTGTTCTCACTCTTGTTTTGAAACAGAACCCACAGTGAAAGCAAGCAGACCTGTGGGTGGTAACGCGAGCTTCCAGGACAAAACCAACTCTTTCTAGATTACGTAACATATCACGATGTGTGAACTGGGAAAGGGAATCTGTTTCATCACAAGACTAATGGGGACATTCACAAGGGTATAATTATGTTAAATGTTAAATAAATACATAGCTTATGAGGTCCAAGGCCACCACGGTTTACGTGGTTACGCGGTTCACGGTTAAAATATGAATGTTGTTTTTTTATGTCGTCATTTCTCAAGTGTCAATTCTAAAGACTTCTGATGCCAGTGGTCACAGACCTAATCTAGGAGGTCATTGTCTTCCACTCATAGAAATATCAGCGTCCACTATAAGGTAGACATGAAGGACGTAACAGTGTCCACTATAAGGTAGACATGAAGGACATAACAGTGTCCACTATAAGGTGGACATGAAGGACATAACAGCGTCCACTATAAGGTGGACATGAAGGACGTAACAACGTCCACTATAAGGTGGACATGAAGGACGTAACAACGTCCACTATAAGGTGGACATGAAGGACATAACAGCGTCCACTATAAGGTGGACATGAAGGACGTAACAACGTCCATAAGGTAGACATGAAGGACATAACAGCGTCCATAAGGTAGACATGAAGGACGTAACAACGTCCACTATAAGGTAGACATGAAGGACGTAACAACGTCCACTATAAGGTAGACGTGAAGGACGTAACAACGTCCACTATAAGGTAGACATGAAGGACATTACAACGTCCACTATAAGGTGGTTACTCTTTCTGTGAGTTATCAACCAGGGAATGTCGTCCTTTATATTTACCAAAGAATCTCGGAAACCAACTGTCTGGAAATATCACTAACTCTGTCTCTGTATCTCTCTCTCTCTCTCTGAGAGACAGAACTGATCTGACCTGTCTGACTACATCTGATAGCTTGAGGAATGCAGAACAACAGAGAGAGAGAGCTTAGCCAAGAGACGCACACCAGGTGGCTCCTGACCACGCCCCCTCACCCTGCCACGCCCACCACAGCTGAGAGAGAGAGAGAGAGAGAGAGAGAGAGAGAGAGAGAGAGAGAGAGAGAGAGAGAGAGAGAGAGAGAGAGAGAGAGAGAGAGAGAGAGAGAGAGAGAGAGAGAGAGAGAGAGAGAGAGAGAGAGAGAGAGAGAGAGAGAGAGAGAGAGAATTATCAGTATTACATTGGTTGACATGTAAACCCCCCTACTGACTGGTTTGGCTGGGTGTGTGTGTCTTTGTGTGCATGCAGAACATGCACCAAATGCACAATGGCCTCTTATCTCTGTTTTACAGCACACACACCCTTAGTGTGTTGTCATGAATGTAATCTCTCAGAAACATGTCTTTCTCTGTCCTCCTCCCACATGAACGCAGTAACATGTAGTTTTGATTTTTTGATTTAAAAACAAAATGAAAATCACACGGTTCCGGTCCGAATGGACAGACTGGGTTCCCGCACAGAACCAGGCAATGCTAGTGTATCCGCTAAAAGCTTTTTGATTCTGTTGTCTTTTGAACGCTGCCTTTCTTGTGATTTATCGTTTGAAGTGAAACGTTTTACAGCCCGGTGACATCACTGTTGTATACAAAGAAACACACACCCTCTGATCATATCCACCCTCTCTCCTCTCCGTTTCCAGGGCAACCAGTAACAACAAGGTCCGTGAGATGGTGGGGTTGGAGCTCAGCTACGTCAACTCCAACCTACAGCTGCTGATGGAGGAGCTGGAGGGACTCAACAGCTCCGTGGACGTCTACCAGAACTCCCAGTAGGTCCCCACAACTCCCAGTAGTTCCCCACAACTCCCAGTAGGTCATTACAAGTCCCTGTAGCTCCATACAACTCCCAGTAGGTCCCCACAAGTCCCAGTAGGTCCCCACAAGTTCCAGTATGTCCCCACAAGTTCCCGCTGGTCCCCACAACTCCCAGTAGGTCCCCACAAATCCCAGTAGGTGCCCACAAGTCCCCGTAGGTCCCAGCAAGTCCCCGTAGGTCCCCACAACTCCCAGTAGGTCCCCACAAGTCCCAGTAGGTCCCCAGTCCCCACACCTCCTCATTGGTCCCCACAAGTCCCCTGTCCCCACACCTCAGTTTCTCCATGTGTGTGTGTGTGATTATAAACCAGTTTCTCGGATCACAGAGGTATGTGGTCTGACTAGACCAACGCCTTTGACAATGTGTGTTTTTGTGTGTGTGTGTGTGTGTGTGTGTGTGTGCATTTAATGTGTCTGGGTTTTAAATGTAAATGGTTGTATTTATTTGAATTTAATTAATTAGTACCCAAATTAAATGACAAAGACAGCAGTGTAAGCAAGCATTGTTTGTTTAGTTTAGTATCTCTAGGATGGTAGGATTACATTAAGCTCCTTTCTCACCTCATCAACAAACACACACTTATTTAGAAGAGTTTGCCATGACACCAACAAACAAACAAACAGATCCTGAAGGGAATCGTGTGTTTGAGTTGGTTGGTTTTAGGATGTGAAGTAGTTAAGCCTGTTACCATTGCAGCCAGCAGGGTCTCCAGCCCATAGCATCATGGTGGATAAGAAAACACAAGACACCTGTTGATCTCTCTCTCTCTCTCTCTCTCTCTCTCTCTCTCTCTCTCTCTCTCTCTCTCTCTCTCTCTCTCTCTCTCTCTCTCTCTCTCTCTCTCTCTCTCTCTCTCTCTCTCTTTCTCCCCCTCCGCATTCTCTCGGTCTTCAAACAGCATAAGACAAACGCAACATGAAACAGCCTTCAGATAATTCACCGGTCCCTAATGCCCCTGTGACCCACTTCCTGGTCAAGTGAGACCAAAACCAAATAAGCAGGTTTCACGGTGCCTGACTCCACCTCTCTCTGTTCCCCCACAACAATACTGTGGTTATACTTCTGATCCATACTCCACAATACTGTGGTTATACTTCTGCCGATGTTCTTTTGAGCAAGGCATCATCTGTGGCAGACCTTCGCCTTCGACCTCTGCCCCTCAGAGCTGCCGTGCGTGCGTGCGTGCTGCTCTCGTTTCTCTGACCCCTCCTCTCCACCCACTAGCTAGATCTGGTTTAGGCCCCAGGTTCTCTCTGGGGCCTAAACCAGATCTAGCTAGTTATGTGAGAGAGAGAGAGAGAGAGAGAGAGAGAGAGAGAGAGAGAGAGAGAGAGAGAGAGAGAGAGAGAGAGAGAGAGAGAGAGAGAGAGAGAGAGAGAGAGAGAGAGAGAGAGAGAGAGAGAGAGAGAGAGAGATTTTGATTTTTCAAAAAACTTTTATTTATCTAATTTCAAAATTAACTTACATTTAGTAAGAATGTGTACAACAAGACAAAAAAAACAAACAAACAAACATATATATACATACATTTTCTTTTTAACACTCAAATGCACACACACACACCCTCTAGCCCAGTATATGTGCAAACAGAAGTTTCTCTTCCTTCACAGAACACAGACAATCAGCAACACACCAGACCTTCTCAAAAGACACCAAGTCTTTCATTAAACTATAATAATTAAAATCAACCATCAACCTGCTTTTTATCATTCTGATTAAGAAAGTTTTTGCATCACAATCCAAGGATTCCTCCATCTTTCTTTTCCTACTCAGATAAACGGCCATTTTGGCCTGACCCAGCAGGAAGTTGAGGAGCTGACACTTAGCCTTCTGTTTTTGTCTGTACCTGAAGCCCAGAATGAACATGTATTTAGTAAAAACTACTCCATACATATAAAACAGCCTCTTTAAAAATGCAAACAGAGCCTGCAGCCTGCTGCAGTCCAGGAAACAGTGGAACACCGTCTCTCTGAGGGAACAAAATGGACACTTTTCATCAACAACAGGATTTAAAATAGACACAAAACCATTTACAGCAACAGCCCCATGTAAAATCCTCCACTGTAAATCTCCAACCCTTTTTGTTAACGGTGGTTTGTACAGTGCTCTCCATGAAGGGTCCACTCCTGGGTTAAGACCAAGGTGGACCCTCCATGGTGTGTCGGCCCGACCTTTAAGCTTGTCTCTGTTAACCGCTTTTACCAGGAGTTTGTACATTACCTTTCCTATCGTGTTTGAGAGACTTATGGGTCCAGACACACCATGCTCTAAAAACCAACCTGAAACGTCTTTAAAATCCAAAGTGAGGCTCTCCACAGGAAAAGGGTCTGTGTCTCTAAGGATTAAAGGACTGTTATTTTGTGAAACAATGCTGGAATGTTCATCTGGGGAAAGCTGGTTCTTCCAGACTCTCAGCATATTTCCGATGAGCCTCACTGAAGAGACCCCGACAGCAGCAGAGAGAGCAGCAGCAGCATCCAGGTGTGGACCACACAGGTCAACCACTTGACCCAGTGTGGTAATGTTTGCAGCCACAAACTTCTCTGCGATGGATGGTCCAACAGTCTGTCTCACATTAAAACGAGTTCCACAAACAACAGGTTCTTTTAAAATCCAGAACAGTGAGGTGCAGGTCTTTGATCTCTCCTTTTTAAAAAGTCCCCAGATCTTAAAAAGGCTCTGATAAAATCCTGGAAAAACTCTCAGGTCTTGTTTTTTAAAATCCATTAAAAACAAGGAATCCTGCAGTCCGAGTCCCCAGCACCGAGCCAGGACAGCACGAGCTGCAGGCCTCCACACCAGGTCTGTAGGTCCAGTCAAAAGTCTCTGTATGAACTGGAGCCTAAAAGTTGCTCCCCTGCTGGCTAGATGTACAAGGCCCTGGCCCCCTTCTTCTTTGGGGAGGAAGAGGACACTCTGTGGGACCCAGTGCAGACGGTCCCAGAAACAGTTAACAATCTCTGCCTGGACCTTGGCGAGCAGGGTCACAGGAGGGTCTACACATGAGAGACGGTGCCACAACATGGAAGCAACTAGATTGTTAATGATTAAAACACGACCTCTAAAAGACATTTTCGGTAAAATCCATTTCCACTTTTTGAACCTCCCCTCCACTTTTTCTAAAACATTTTCCCAATTCTTATTTACAGTGTCTTGATCACCAAGGTAAACCCCTAAATACTTAAGTCCACCTCCTTTCCAGGTGAGCCCACCAGGCAGTTTGACCCCCCGTAGCTCATCTCCCACCCGCAAAGCCTCACTTTTTTCCCAGTTTACCTTGGCTGAAGATATCTCACTAAAAACTTGAACAGTGTCAGTTAAAAAGTTAATGTCGCTCTGATGTTTGATAGCAATGATCAAATCATCTGCGTATGCAGATAATTTAAAAACCGAATCACAATTTGGGATATTAAAACCAGAAAGACCTGTTCTCAGTTGCTGGAGGAGAGGTTCTATTGCCAGAGAGTACAGCATGCCCGATAGAGGGCAGCCCTGCCTGACACCCCTCTGCACTTTAAAAGGAGCACTCAAACCACCGTTAATTTTTAGTACACTCTCAATGTCTCCATACAAGGCCTGAATCTTAGCAATAAGACCTGAGCTGAACCCAAAACCCTCCAGCATCTGCCAGAGGTATGCATGTTCAACCCTATCAAATGCCTTTTCTTGATCTATAGAAATAAGACCAAGCTTCACTCCCAATGAACTGGAGAGGTCCAAAACGTCCCGAATTAAATGTACATTGTCTGTTATCAGTCTGCCTGGTACACAGTAGGTCTGGTCTACATGAACGACCTGCTCCATCACTTTCCTCAGCCTGCTGGCTAAGACCTTGGAGAGGAGTTTGTAGTCGGTACAAAGGAGGGATACTGGTCGCCAGTTTTTTAGGTTCTGCAGGTCCCCTTTCTTTGGCAGGAGGGTGAGGACCGCTCTCCTGCAGCTCAGGGGTAACCGGCCTTTCCCCAGACTGTCCCTGAGAACGTCCAGCAAGTCCTCACCAATCACTGCCCAGAAAACTTTATAAAAGTCTGCTGGCAGGCCATCTATACCTGGGGCTTTCCCAGGTTTGAGGTTCTGGAGCGCCTCCAACAGTTCCTGTGGGGAGATGTCAGCCTCTAACTGTTTGTTAGCATCTGCAGTCACCTTTGGCAGACCAGTAAGGAACGTATGCAGCTTTTCTGGTTTCTCAGTATATTCACATTGATACAACTCATCATAGAAACCTGCTGCATACCTGCGGATCTCTGCAGACTCCTGAAGCAACTGTCCATCACCAGAGCGCAGACAGTGCATCAACCTCCTCTGCCCGTTTTTCCTCTCCAGCCCAAAGAAAAAGTGAGAGGGAGCATCCATTAGAGTAACACTCTGAAACCTACTGCGTACCACAGCGCCCCTGGTGGGCACGCCCAGAACATCAGCTAACACACGTTTTTTGGCCTTGAAGACTTCAAAATGTCTTCTTTCTCCTGTGGAGTCTGCCAGAGTTTGCAGCTCCACCATCTCTCTCTCCAGATCCCTGATAGATCTGACCAAGTCCCTGGAGACATTGTGAGTGTACTGCAGGCACAGAGACTTGATCTGACTCTTCCCTATGTCCCACCACTGCTGCAAAGAGCTAAAACCTGACTTTGTTTGTCTAAAATCATTCCAAAAAACAGTAAAAGCTTTTCTAAAACCTTGGTCAGATAAGTGCTGTGTTAAAATGCCAGTATGCACTTCCACACCTGATGTTTTTGATTAAAACACAGCACTCAACCAACGAATGGTCTGAAAAGCCCACTGGCCCAATGGAACAACTTTTAAAAACACTAAAATGATGCTTAAAACAATAAAACCTGTCAAGCCTGGACATGGACAAAAGTCCATCCTTAGAGTGGAGCCAGGTGTACTGTCTGCTGCTGCTGTGAAAATTTCTCCACACATCTAAAAGCTCATGTGTCTCTATGAGTCTCTTTAAATATTTTTGTGAGGCAGCGTGGGGTTCAGGATGATTCCGGTCTAAAGTGTGATTTTCTGTGCAGTTAAAATCACCTCCAACGACTAAATACTCCTCCCTGTTACACCTCTGGATCACCTCATCTAATCTATGTAAAAAGAACAGTCTCTCTGTGCCTGCGGTTGGAGCATACACATTTAAAAAAACCATTTTAACCCTTTCGAATTCTGCTGTGATTTTTAAAATGTGACCCGCCATCACATCCTCCACATCAACAGCAACTGGGTTAAAATCTCTAGAAAATAAAATTCCCACTCCCCCACTATTGCTGCTTTTATGACTAAAATAAACCTGTCCAGTCCATTCCCTCCTCCAGTCCCCTTCATTGTCCACAGTGCTGTGGGTCTCCTGGATAAAAGTAACATTCAGTTTTTTAACACTAATCAAACTAAAAACAGAGGCTCTTTTTACATCTTGTCTTGCTCCATTTACATTTAAAGTGCCAATTTTAAAAGTGCACATGTTAAAAAAGGAGTAAACACAAACCAATGAAGATAAAAACAGGTTGAGATAAAACAAAATAACAGACTTAGTCATCTTCAGCAAGCTGGTTCTTGACCTTAAGGACCATTTTTTTTAGTCTGAAGATCTCTTGGTCTGTGAAACCTGGCTGTCCAGGCTCACCTGGCTTCCTCATATAAAAACGGGCAGAGTCTACAAACAGTTTGAGGTCAGGGAAGAAGTTGTGTACCTTCACCCTGAACCCTTTTGTTTCCTGCAAGAATTTTTTAATTCTTATCAAACTATATGCACTCTCAATGCCCGTTCTCTCCATGTTGTCTACATCGCTGTCTGAAAAGCCACCCTGTCCCTGAGACTGACTGACTTCTTCCTCCTTTGAGGCCTTTTTAGCTTTGCTGCTGTTTTTTATTTCTGTAATTTTTCTTTTTGTAGCAAGTTTCAACAGTTCATCATCAACAATCACGTCATCCTCTTCACCTTCCTCCAACACTGACTGCCACCCTGGCTGCTGTCTGTCCCCCCCCATTCCTTCTGCCCCCCTATCTCCATCTGCTCACTGTTTATGCTATTTACACACCGTGCACCCTCCACCTGTGTGTCTGTGTTTGTCACCTGTGTGTCTGTGTTTGTCACCTGTGTGTCCACCATGCTGTCTGCTGTGTCCTGCGTGTTGTCTGTCTGTGGCTCCGGGCCGGGAGTGCTCGCCGGCCCCCCCGGCGGGGGAGGCACGACCTCCGGCTCCACGGGAGTCGGCGGCGCGGCCGCCGGTCCCACGGGAGTCGGCGGCGCGGCCGCCGGTCCCACGGGAGTCGGCGGCGCGGCCGCCGGTCCCACGGGAGTCGGCGGCGCGGCCGCCGGTCCCACGGGAGTCGGCAACGCGGCCGCCGGTCCCACGGGAGTCGGCGGCGCGGCCGCCGGTCCCACGGGAGTCGGCAACGCGGCCGCCGGCCCCAAGGGAGTCGGCGGTGCGGCCGGCGATGTGGTCGGCGGTGCTGCCGGCGGTCCCGTCCCTCGCTCCGCCGGAGGACGGGAAGCCGACGCCGCATCGCCAGCAGCGGCCGGCCGCCTTGTTTCGTCTCTCTCTGGGCAAGACCGGATGAGATGTCCCTCCATCCCACACCTAAAACATCTCATGTTCCCTGATGTTACGTGCACGGTATAATCATAATTGTCCAGTTTGAATTTCAGCGCTAAATTTAGCTCTTCAGGACTTTTTAAAATCATTAATACCTGACGTCTGAAAGAGATGACATGCTTCAGGTGTGGAGACTTACAGTTCAGTGGGATCATTTTAACCGGGGATAAGAGCTGACCGTGCCTGGACAGCTCTTTCTCTAGGACCTCGTTCCGTATAAACGGAGGGACATTGGAGATGGTGATCCTCCTGGCAGGACTGACCAGGGAGAGAACGGGGGTGAAAGTTCCTTGGATCACGACCCCGCTCTCTACCACCTGGTTTACTTTGTCCACACTGTCCAGGAAGATCACCACCGCACCGTTCATCCGGGAAGCCGACTTCACACCGCCGTACCCGATCAGTTCGCCCACGGACAGACTGCACTCCTCCACCGTGCAGCTGACCGTCGGGACAATTTTTATGGCGTGCCGACGAGTCAGCTTCTCCAGCCCGGAGCCAACAGACATGTTGGCGTGTTGAGCCAACGTGCTCACCTCCACCTCCACCACACTCCCCGCAGAAAGAAAACCCCCAACCCCCCCTAAACCCCCCCGCCCGCCACCCAAACGAAACCTAATATGTGAAAACTAACTATAACAGAAAAATCAAAGAAAAGAGAGAGAAACATAGAAAGAGAAAAAAATCTCCGCAACAAACGCGCTCTCACACGCTCTCACACACACTCACACACACTCCCAGCATGCACCGAGAGAGAGAGAGAGAGAGAGAGAGAGAGAGGGAGAGAAAGAGAGAGGCTAGACATCTGCCTCTCAGGTCCGCCGCCCAAACACAGCCAGGTGCAGACACACACACACACACACACACAAATGCACACACCAGAGTACACGCCAATCCACCCCCATGTGCACTCTCTCTCTCGCTCTTTCTCTCGCTCTTTCTCTCTCTCTCTCTCTCTCTCTCTCTCTCTCTCTCTGTATATGTGTGAGAGACGAGCAGATGTGCAAGTCTCCACTCCCTGTTAATTCTGTGGGTTGCATCTTTTAGCGCCACCCTGTGTCACATGAGATTACCAACACACACACACATACACACACACACACACACACACACTTCACAAATATACAGAAATACACAAAATGAGGACAATATTAGCACATTACTCAGGGGGGAACTAAAACATCCGCCGGCTCTAAACTGTCACAACCGGCCAATCAAATCCCACCACCGTACAACAGGAACATGAATAAATGATGTGATGACATCATCTGCAACCGCCGCTGCAGAGGAGGTAAAACACGGACACAGGGAGTGTGGCTGGGCTGGGGGGGGGGGGGGGGGGGGGTTCTGCATTGGAAAGAATCACTGTATATCATATATCTACGTGTGTGTTTGTGTGTGTGTGTGTGTGTGTGTGTGTGTGTGTGTGTGTGTGTGTGTGCGTGCGTGTGTGTGTACAAAAACACATAACAAAGGCACACACCTGCATGCACAAGTAAACACTACACACAAACACATAAGCATTATGCAAACACACGCTCACTCTTCACACACACACACACACACACACACACACACACACCACGAAACGGACACCACTAGACATTTGTGTGCATATTTCATACAAGATAAATGGTACGCCCCGTCCGAGAGAGAAAGAGCTTTAGGGTGAAAGAGGTTTGATATGTTGGTATTGTCCTCTTCTGTTTAGGTTCAACTTAAGCTAATGGTTTACTCGGCTTAGGACATCAATATCAGCAGCTGCCTCTGTTAAACAGTGCCATCCACCGCCCTGGAGGGAGGGTCACCCGGACTCTGAGACCTACTGACACCCACTTCCTGTTTAGTCTGCCCAATCAGGAAGCATACATTAGGAAAGTGGGCAGTCAGAGGTCATTTGAACGTGGGGTCAGAGTTTGAATGGGGAGCGAAGTGAATTATGTATGTCAGACTTGGGAGGTTTGAACGTTGAAGGAGCCTTCATAGCAGATTTTTGCTTTGCGATGTCTTCGCTGAAACCTTAAACTGACCCGCAGCAGCCCATCGAGAATCATCCACCCGAAAGGAAAACAGCTCGATGGTTTTCCAAAAAGTTCCTGGCAGGGGTGAAATAAAAACAACAGTTGGTAAGGACTCCTCTAAAAAGTCACACATGTTTCCGATAAGTATGACACTGACAGATTGGTAAATGTTTTGTTATGCTAACTAAGTCAGGCCTGCGCAGAAATGACGAGCAGCTGCCTAAAAATAGTTGATGTCCGCCTAATCAAATAAGGAAGTCCATCGAACCTTGTCATTGGATTAGAGGTCAGAAAATGATGACCACATTAGGACACTGGTTGTAGTGACACACAGTGTGTGTGTGTTCATGTGTGTAGGGGTGTGTGTGTGTGTGTGTAGGTGTGTGCAAGTGTGTGTGTGTGTGTGTGTGTGTGTGTGTGCACATGTGTGTGTGTGTGTGTGTCTTTGTGTAGGGGTGTGTGTTTGTGTGTGTGTGTGTGTGTGTGTGTGTATTTGCGTATTTGTGTCTATGTGTGTCTTAAGACAATGTGTGATAGACAGTGCGGTAGAGAGTGGAGTATAAAAGTGCAGGAAGGATGCAGAGCAGCACAGATAAGATCAAACTGCTAAAGGCCAACCAAAAACACATGTTCTGGGATCAGCTTTCACCCCTAGAGCGGTTTGTGTGTGTGTGTGTGTGTGTGTGTGTGTGTGTGTGTGTGTGTGTGTGCGAGTGTGTGTGTGCGAGTGTGTGTGTGCGAGCGTGCTTGTGTGTGTCTGGTGGTAAAAGTAAATTACGGGAAAATGTTAGATTTGAGATTCATGTATGTGATTAAAGTAAATATGTTCATGGGGGTCTGGCAGGTCTTTAAAAGGAGGTCACGTGTGTGACTGTGTCAAACTCAAAAGCCACTAAATTTAACAAAAGAATGTGCAAAAAATAATGCCTAGTCTTTACAATTTTGTAGCAAGGAGTACACACACACACACACACTTTCTAAAGCCTGAGGAGAGAAGTGATGCCGAGTGAAATCACCATGGCAACAGCCTCCTCCTCCTCCGTCCCGGAGGTTGGTGAATACCTGTGGCCGGTGCCTTGCTATGAAACACCACTTGGTGCACCGCACTTGAAATCTGTGAAATCTAATTACGCTTCCTTGGTCAACATTTCAAGGAATGCAGTTTGTGTAGCGATGCTATCTGACTTCCAAAGCAAAAGCATATGAAATGCTGAGGAATGCACACCAAGTTGCACTGTGTGGTTTGTGTGTGTGTTTGTGTGTGCGTGTGTGTGTTCCCTCACGGCGGTCATTGGATCAAGCAGCTGTATGATAGCCATCTTAAAACTAATACGGCTGTTGTTCCTGAACACTTTGCCAAGTCACACACACACAAACACAAACACACACATTACACACACACACACACACACACGCACACACACAGGACACAAGACATTACACATCACACAGCTACAGTTACCACTCAGCACATTAATCAACAGTCTGATAAAGCTATCCAAGAATGAGTCCGTCTATATCGGTCTATGACTCTGATGTGTGTGTGTGTGTGTGTGTGTGTGTGCGTGTGTGTGCGTGCGTGTCTCCTACACACTGCTGAGGAAGCACATAGCGAGGGTAGTGATTCTTGTCCCTGATATGCACAGCTTGCTGGTTTTTCATCTGGTGTGGACGTTGAGGTGCAGTGTCCATCCCTCCTCTCAAACACAACCAGGCAGAACGACCGCTACTGTGACGAGTGTGGCGGCCTGTGAGGGGCCGCCACAGACTTGGACCGCGGGTCCACGCTATTATCAACCCAGTCAAAACGTTCAAAAATATGGCAGGGGATTGGATGAACCGTCTGCCTATCACTCACCGTCTATCACAGGCTTACATCAGTTGATCAGATCGACGAACCACATGACATAGTAAGAGAGCGAAAACGTCTTTTCCGTCGGGAAAAAGCCGTCAGTGAACGTTCTCTGCCCTTCAGATATAACCGATGCTATAGCAGCAGCTACGCCGGGCCCGGGTCTAGGCATGGGCACGGGCTGGGAAATGCCCCCCCCCCCCCCCCCCCAAATGCTTCGACTGCCCCACCAAACCGACCCCTGCTTCATTCCGGAAAAAAAAAAAAAAAGTATTCAAATAAATGATATTGTAATTTATTCCCATAAATGCTGCTCAGAGTAATCACAGCCCATGGCTCTTCTGCCAACAGAGCAGTGACCAGTTCTGGGTCGGCTTGGAAGGGTTCGGGGGCGAAGGTGGCCCGGCGGCTTCGGCCTCTGTCTTTACAGCGCCCCCCCGCTCCGACCTCGCCGCTTCCCGGGGCCGTGGACGCAGTATCTCGCTGCGCCTTCCTCCCCTCCCTCACGGGGGGTCGGGGGACGGGGCCCCCTCGCCCCCGGCGTGACTGTCGACCGGGACGGACTGTCCTCAGTGCGTCCCAACCGCGTTGCGTCGTTCGGGGCGGGGATCCGGCTCACGTACAACTGGCGCAAGGGGTCGGCGGTAGGGTGACCAGATGAGATTGGCTGAAATTCGGGAAGTTTTTTTTTTTGGTCGGGGGGGGGGGGGGGGGGGGGGGGGGGGGGTGGGGGGGGTTGTAGGCAGTGACGGACTGGGAACAAAATTCTGGGGGGGGGGGGGGGGGGGGGAGCTGCGCGATTGTCGACGGGGGGGGGGGTGGGGGGGGGGGGGGGGTGCGAGTCGACTCAACTTCTCTACGAACTGAGTATGGACAGTTTTTAATGTTTATCAGAAAATAACTACTCAGTATTCTGCTTGAGTATCATTTTCGGGACAATTAGTGCTGGATTCGGGATTCGGGACAAACGCTTAGATTTCGGGACTGTCCCGAATTTCTCAGGATGTCTGGTCACCCTAGTCGGCGGCGATGTCGGCTACCCACCCGACCCGTCTTGTAACACGGACCAAGGAGTCTAATGCACGCACGGGGTTTCCTACGAAACCCCGTGGCACAATGAAAGTTCGATACTCAGTTTTATCTGGTAAAGCGAATGACTAGAGGCCTTGGGGCCGAAACGATCTCAACCTATTCTCAAACTTTAAATGGGTAAGAGGCTCGCCGGCTTGGCGCAGGGTGTGGGATGCGAGTGCCCAGTGGGCCACTTTTGGTAAGCAGAACTGGCGCTGCAGGATGAACCGGACGCCGGGTTAAGGAGCCCGATGCCGACGCTCATCAGACCCCAGAAAAGGGGGACCAGTCTGCTGGCAGCAGTGGTCTGAAAAGAACGTCATCCCTATGGCACTCAACACAGTAGCAGTTGGTGACCAATCAACATTTCTTACTGCCCCCCCAAATCAAGGCTGTCTAGAACCGGGCCTGAGCTACGCTAACCTCTTTAGGAGCCGCGAGATCGGGATGGTTCTCACGGCCGGGGCTGGGTTTCTACCAGCCCTCTCAAAATGCTGCCCATCCACACTGAAACTGACTTTATAACAGCTATAAAAGTTATGCCAGTCTAATATTTTACCGCAATTAATGTTGGTTTCCTGCAGCTACATTTTTAAAGCAGCTAAACCTGAAGGCAGCTAACTTTGAAGGCAGCTACATCTGAAGACAGCTAACTTTGAAGGCAGCTAAATCTAAAGGCGGCTAACACTGAAGGCAGCTAAATCTAAAGACTGCTAACTTTGAAGGCAGCTAAGTCTAAACGCCGCTAAATTTGAAGGCAGCTAAATCTAAAGATTTCTAACGTTGAAGGCAGCTAAATCTAAAGGCTGCTAACGTTGAAGGCAGCTAAATCTAAAGGCTGCTAACACTGAAGGCAGCTAAATCTAAAGACAGCTATCGTTGAAGGCAGCTAAATCTAAAGACTGCTAACTTTGAAGGCAGCTAAATCTAAACACCGCTAAATTTGAAGGCAGCTAAATCGAGAGACAGAGAGACAGAGAGAGGAGAAAGAGAGAGACAGAGAGAGGAGAAAGAGAAAGCTGATGGTATAGGATTGTCCAGACAATACGTTTTGTTTCCCTGGTCCCCACCGCCTGAAGTGTCTGCAGGAACAGAGATAAGGGAAGAACTGCTGTGGCAGTGTGCTCTTTGGTTTCTGGTCAAATAGCAAGTTGACATTGTGTGGCTTCGCTCTAATATAGTAGTTGTGTCTTTGTGCTTTTGGACACTTACACCTATAGTTAAAGCCTTTATGTTGAAGGTGGGATATACATTTCACAGCTTGTGTTATATTTGGTCATCTTGGTAACGTGGTGGTAAGGGAGGAGGGGGAGCCGCTGCTATATTTGTTGGGTTGAAGCCATTTTTTCCTATTTTTGGTCCGCCTGGTCTCCTTGTGTAATAATGCTTGCATAACCGCAACTCTGTAATGCCCATTTAAGTTTAAGTAGACATCTTATTTTTTCAGGACCGCCTGGGCTATCAGAATATGTAAGCTGCAGTTATGTCACATGAATGTATAAATAGTCGTATGACCGTAAACACAGAAGAAAAAACTAAATGGGAAATTGAATCTTATCCATTTTATCCATTCTGTTCATCTATCTGTGCGGATTATCTATTGGCTGAGCGAGGCCGCTTTTCTTCTGGCATCACTTCTGTCACATGTCCATGTCAAGAAGCTAAATAACAAATGTGTGAAAACGGAGTAACGACTATATGTCCATGCTTAATGTGCGCCTTACAATACTATCCATATGCGCAAAGGACAATCTCCACATTATTGATTACGTGTACGCCGTTCTGCTCATTATTTCAGGTGCTGCCGTACAATAGGTCAACTGTGGGACTATCGACTCGCCTATGGGTGGATATTACCGACTGAAGGAGACTGTCGGTGACATTTATGTGAGAAGAGGATTTGTACGCCATCGCAGTCAAACGTCGATGATAAGTCATTCGTCATCTTTCGAACTTTGCCGAGAACTTGTATGAGTTGATGTTTGAATATATTAAGATATGCAGTACAGGAGGCTACAAGAGGGTGAACATTGCTGACAAATGTGCAGGGGACAATTTATTTAATTGCACACAATATGCTCTTACTGTAACTAGCTAATAGCTAAACATTTGGCTAGGCCTACAGAATCGCGAGGTAAAGATGAATATTATGTGCAATCACGATAGGCTATGTAGAGGGATACAGTAATGGAGTATAATGGATGGGACATTTTAATGTCCGCTGCGACAATAGGACAAAAGAACAATGACAAAATGTGATACAGCGCTACGCCGGCCTGAACAATGAGCTGACTGCTCCCGGCGTGAGACACAAAACCCATACAGTCGATGGACCGAACCATACACACATCTAACCCGGAAAACGCACATCTAACCCAGTCGCCCGCAAGTTTAACGGGGGTTAGATGTGCGGTGCTGTACAGCGCAAATAAAAGTATCAAGAATGTCACCTCGCTCTCGTTTGTCTCTCCGCAACTCTTGACCCGACAAGTATAATAATAATAATAATAACAATAACAATAACAATAATAATAATAATAATAATAGCAAAATGACGGCGCATCCAAAGCCGTGCGATAGCCTACTGGGTCCAGATTATTTTGAAATATTCGGGTTATTAACTCTGAGTTATGGAAATCACATCTCCATACAAAACTGCATTGCGCTAAAATACACGGTATCAAGTGGGCAGCACAGTTGTAAAAGGTGAGGCTCTTGCGGTTCCAATAAGCCCACAATTTATTGGTGAAAGCTTTCCAGTTCAGAGCAGGCCTAATGAAAGTGCACCGTTGGCACGCCACAGAGGTGTGACATTTATTTATAATCGTCTAACGAAAGGATATTGACATGGAGGCTGGCTTGCTGTAACCAAAGCAAGCATGTAGCTATAATAACATCGCTGGGTTAGGATAACCGGCAAAATAAAGTTATTGCAGACGACACGTCGCAGACATCACTGATGTAGCTTCTCACGGATGAGGGGTGACAGAGCTGTCAGTTCGCTTCAAGGCGAGCGACGATGGATGCGATCAATCGACCGCTCGGTTAGCAAAATACTGTCGGCCATCACACCCCATACTATGTGTGTGTGGGGGATGTGATTCGACATTGATGGGGTGTGATTGGACATTGGTGACTTAGTGAAGGCACTTTACAGTAATACTCCCGACTGGTCTTTGGAATCACATTATGGATGCTGGTGTTGTAGCGCCACTTTCGTTTATGACTGGAGGCATATCAAAGTAATTGTAACTCAATTTGAAAGATGAATCAATGAAACGCACGCGAGCGCTTAGGCCTTTTCGTACAATCTGTGAAAGACGCCATTAAAGCTAATGAAAGACGTCAGCAACTGACGATATTTATCTGTAGGCCTATGAAAAGTAATCATGCATATGATCTATCAATAGGCCTATACATAATGTATAGGCCATAATGCTGCCTGTCTAAGACACTAAATATTAGTGACCACTGTTATAAAAAAATATATGAATTAATTTGTGGGTTGCTTTCTTCCTATATCAAAACAGATGTATTCATTGAAATCACCTTTACACAAGCATATCTTCTTACAATACCAAATTGTCTCCCTTACCGTACAGAAATAGCAAACGTGAAACAGCGCCCCCCGTTTACCAATTGGTGGCCAAAAATATATTACATCTGTGGTGTAACTACGTTATCACATCTCAATTGAGGACACGCATACACGTACACGCACGCACACAACCACAGACACACAGTAGTGAAAACATGTTTTGGGTTTGAGCTCACCGAGGACTGTTATGATAAGCACACATCCACACCCTGTTCAACAAACAGAGAGAGAGAGGGAGAAAGGGAGATAGAGAGAGGGAGAGAGAGAGAGAGAGAGAGAGAGAGAGAGAGAGAGAGAGAGAGAGAGCGGGAGAGTGAAGGGGAGAGAGGGAGAGTGAAGGGGAGAGAGGGAGAGAGAGAGAGAGAGAGAGAGAGAGAGAGAGAGAGAAAGAGGGAGAAACAGAGAGAGAGAGAGAGAGAGAGACAGTGAAGTCCGACAATCAGCATCCGTAGTGCCTATGTGTGTGTGTGTGTGTGTGTGTGTGTGTGTGAGAGAGATATAGTTTATCCAGCTGTGTATGTATGAGCTGTGCATGTATGGGTGTGGATGTGTGTGTGTGTGTGTGTGTGTGTGTGTGTGTGTGTGTGTGTGTGTGTGTGTGTGTGTGTGTGCGCAAGTGTGTGTGTGTGCGTTGAGACAGATTTTACAGTTGTGTGCAGTTATGTGTAAGGATATTATGTGTAATCTTCACATCTAACATCTAAAGCTCTCTCACACACACACAGATAGATGTTCTCCATCCGTTTAACCCCTCGCTGTACGCCAACAGACGGCTCCATTGTGTGACATGTCTGTCATCTGCTAACTCAATTAATCCTCTCACACTGGATGGGGTCACGTCTCTCTCTCTCTCTCTCTCTCTCTCTCTCTCTCTCTCTCTCTCTCTCTCTCTCTCTCTCTCTCTCTCTCTCTCTCTCTCTCTCTCTCTCTCTCTCTCTCTCTCTCTCTCTCTCTCTCTCCCTCCCTCCCTCCCTCCCTCCCTATATGGTTACAACACTCATTAAGGAACTGCTACCCTACTGAGATACAGTCACTCACCCGCTTGTGAGTCATCACAAGTTTCAAAATAAAAGCGGGAAGTGCATTGCTGTGGAACACCCACACCCTGTTTTGGAAAGCCAGAGATAGACTTTAGCAGAGTCCCACTCGTTTACATTGATATCAGTATCACTATCATTGTATGACACATAGAAAGTCAGCAGTCGGACTTAGCGTGTATGGGCTGTGGCCCACATAGCATAGTAGTTGACCACAGTGTGAGGGTGGAGACGGACACTCATGCAAGGGTTCAATAGTTCTGTTGCAGTAGATAGTACTAATACTTATAGTCTATAGCTGTAATCTATAGAGAGACACACACATGCACATGTGTGTGTGTGTGTGTGTGTGTGTGTGTGTGTGTGCACACGCGTGTGTGTGTGTGTGTGTGTGTGTTATATGACCTAATGTTTGTTATTGTAAACAGCCAAGGAGATGTGTTTGTGTATGACCTCCAATCAACTTAGACAAATCACACACCCACACACATGACACATACACATACACACACGCACACACAATTGAGAGGAGAGGAAAGGAGAAGAGAGGAGAAAGGAGAAGAGGACAGAGGTGAAAGTGAAGGCAGACAAGATGAGAATACAAGCCAGAAGAAGAAGAGAAGAGAAGCCGTTACATAAATGGATATCTTCTAGATATATGACCTATTATGTCCGGGTTTATTGGAGATTGATTCGACAGTAACACACTAATAAGACGCCGCGCTGCTGGCGATAACACTCACTCAGAGAGAAACGCCACATCAATAATGCAGTCATGTAATTTACTTTACAAACTGATGTACCCACACCAACTGCACATCACAAACACACACACACAGGCACACCCATACACACACATACACACACATCTACCCCGGGTGGCCTTTGAAATGCAGATTTATGTGATCATATTTTGGTCAGTTAGCCTCATGCATTCGCTGCTACGGCAACCAGCTACCAAAATTGGTGTATCAGAGAGCTGAACATTCCTACATGGCTGTGCTACATCATGCGACACACACACACACACACACACACACACAAAACCAAACACACACACACACACACACACACACACACACACACACACACACACAGGTAATACATTCACATTTACTCATTTAACAGATCTTTTCTCCAATGCAACTCATAAGAGAGGGATATCTAGAGGATATATGGATATAGAGAATATAGAAACACTTTTTTTTTGGTACATCAATGGGCAAAACGTTGGCACTGTGGCTGACGTCATCCAGTCCTTTCAGTTATGGTTGACGCCGGATCCCACGAGGTAAAGAAGGCGCGGTTGTAGGTTGGCCCTTATCTGATTGGGTGTAGTGCTGGCCAATCAGGGACGCCGGTTCAGTTCAGCGCATACCCTCACTCCCGTGCCTTCACCCTGTGGGATATGGCCAACCTTTGGTTGTGTGTCTCTATACTTCTCTATACGCCTCTACTCTGTCGATTGGAGCCGTGTGTGTGTGTGTGTGTGTGTGTGTGTGTGTGTGTGTGTGTGTGTGTGTCTCTAGTTCAAACTGAGAACACATCACTTAGGACTGCATGGGGCTGGAGCCATTAGCTCTAGACTGAGTGACACACACAAACCTCAAACATGCACACACACACACACACACACACACACACACACACACACACACACACACACACACACACACAAACCTCAAACATGCACACATACACACACAAACCTCAAACTTGCACACACACACACACACACAAACCCATGCACACACACACACACACACACACACACACACAAACCTCAAACATGCACACACACACACACACACACACACACACACACACACACACTCAGGTGCATCCCAGATGTGAGGCTTAGTAATGTTATTGAAGAGTTTTTGGTGCAAAGGGTAAAGGGGGGGGGGGGGGGTTATACTCTAACAAGGTAAGAATAGAGAGAAAGTGGAAGAACATGTGGAATAAATGATGAGAGAGAAGACAGAGAGGCCATAGTGAGGATGCAGTGGGGGTAAAAGCCTTATTATGTATATATTATATTATATATTATATATATTTTATATTTATTTTATTTATGTCATATTTTGTATACATTACTGTGTACAGTGTGTTTTATATTTCATCGCAACAACATACCAAGAAAATCTAATTGTAGGTATAGCAATACATTATTTTCTGGTTGTGATTCTGATTGTGAATGGCAAACTGACTCTATTTCAAATGAATAAGAAAAAACAATTTGATACAAACACATAAAGACTATTTCCGGGTCATTCTGAGGTCGTGATTTTGTGACCTGCAGGAGACTCGCCCACAAGACACAAAGTGGAAATGACAGCAACACAGACATTTACTGTCAATGATGATGAACAGCAACACTAAAAGTACAAATAAACACACACCGCTGTTTTCTTAAAATAGACAACTTCTCAACTATCAACTGACACATACATTATTATCTGAATTCAATTGTATATTTAGTGTAACATAATTGCATTATTGTGTTAATGAATCATAATGATTACAACATAAGTATATGTGCCTTACTAGCAAAATTAAATTGAACATGTTGAGCCCAGCCCTTGTAAGTGTCCATCTCTCAAATGTTTTGTTGATACCAGCTGGCCAGGACAAGAACTTCAAAATGACTTCAACATGAAAATGTGTCTGTTGACTCTGCACCCATGTTAGTATCTCTCTCTCCCTCTCTCTCCCCTTCTCTCTCTCTCTCTCTCTCTCTCTCTCTCTCTCTGCTACTGTTGTTGTTACAAAGTCAGTGTTGGTGGGATCGGTCTGCCCACTCACCTTGAAAACAGAAAGCAGATGGGCAGCTGTGAGGATGTTTTGCTGCGCCACGTTGTCTCCCTGCTTACGGTGCAACAGCGCCCTCTGCTGGACTGAAAGATAACAGTGAACTGTGTAGACCCCCATTTCAAATGTAGGATTGACCTCTCTCTGTAATTTAATCTAATGTCTTTTATAGGGAATGTGCAATGCAAGTACCAGCGCACATGCTCGTAACGCACACACATTTACACACATACATAGACAAAGTTGTCCCACACAATGTGTGGTGTCACCTTTTCCTGCTCTTTCGTGGGATCAATCAAACAAAACTAACACACACAGACGTGCAAGCACCCATGCACGCACGCACACACAATCACACGCCCTCTGCTGGACTGACAGACAACAGTGAACTGTGTATTTACACTGCAGTCACACACCACAGACCCCCATTTCAAATATAGGATTTACCTCTCTCCGTAATCTAATCAAATTTTAATATTAGCTGTTTATATTTGTATTTTTACGTTTCGTACATGTGCAAATGCAAGCACTGCACAAGCTAACACATTTACACATATATAGAAAACTTTGTCCTACACAAAGACGTTCACCTTTTCCTGCTCTTTTTTGGGATCAATCAAACACACACACACACACACACACACACACACACACACACACACACACACACACAGGATCAAACACACCAATACTCTGGGAGTCACTGTGGGATCCTTCCGGTTCCCACGGCGACCAGGCCCATCCCACAGCCCCCCTGAGGGTGTGGGATGGGCGTGTGTGTGTGTGCATGTATGTGTGCATGCATATGTGTGTGCATGTGTTTGTGTGTGAGCCAGTAAGTGTTTAATATGGTACACATGTTCTGTCGTTATGTGTGTTTGTAGAGCTTAGACGGGGAGTGGTTAGAAAAACAGCGTTACCCAGAGTTCAATGCTCCTGGACCACAGGTTACACCCTCGGGGGGGGGCTGTGGGATGGGCCTGGTCGCCACGGGAACCGGAAGGATCCCACAGAGACTCCCAGAGAATTGGTGTGTTTGATCCTGTGTGTGTGTGTGTGTGTGTGTGTGTGTGTGTGTGTGTGTGTGTGTGTGTGTGTGTGTGTGTGTGTGTGTGTGTGTGTGTGTGTGTGTGTGTGTGTGTGTGTGTGTGTGTGTGCGTGCAAGTGTGTGTGTGTGTGTGTGTGTGTGTGTGTGTGTGTGTGTGTGTGTGTGTGTGTGCGCATGTGTGCATGGGTGCTTGCATTTCTGTGTGTGTTAGTTTTATTTGATTGATCCCACGAAAGAGCAGGAAAAGGTGACACCACACATTGTGTGGGACAACTTTGTCTATGTATGTGTGTAAATGTGTGTGCGTTACGAGCATGTGCACTGGTGCTTGCATTTGCACATGTACTATGCATGTCAAAGCAGTTTAAAAGACATTAGATTAAATTACAGAGAGAGGTCAATCCTACATTTGAAATGGGGGTCTACACAGTTCACTGTTATCTTTCAGTCCAGCAGAGGGCGCTGTTGCACCGTAAGCAGGGAGACAACGTGGCGCAGCAAAACATCCTCACAGCTGCCCATCTGCTTTCTGTTTTCAAGGTGAGTGGGCAGACCGATCCCACCAACACGGACTTAAAACAACAGTAGCAGAGAGAGAGATTTCATTTTGAAGTTCATGTCCTGGCCCTTACTGGTCTCAACCAATCATTTGAGAGATGGACGATTACAAGCGCTGGGCTCAAACGTGTTCATTTATTTATGCTGCTAAGGATAATCATTATGATTTGTTAACACAAGATGCAATTATGTTACACTAAATTTTAGATAACTGCGTTTGGATAATAGCGTTATATGTTTTCCAAATTTCCAAAAGACCAAAATAAATCAAGGATGAGGAATCAATTCCGGTTGGCCTTTTTTGAGAACAGAGTGTGTGCTTATTTGGTATTTTTTTTGTGTTGCTGTTCGTCATCATCAGGGGCGAGGCTAGCCCATTTTTAGGGGTGCTGAAGCACCCCTAAAAACAGGCTCAGCACCCCTAAAACTTGGGTAAGAAATGTTATTCTAAAAATTGTGTTTGTCTTTGACAGGGTTAAATAATGTCCAAAACATACTCCGTAGTTTGTGGTTTAAAATTGTTGAGAATAAATAATAACATATGTATCAGCAGGCTGTAATATCTACACATAGCCACAAAGGAATAGACATAAATATACCAGTTGTATTAACTGCACCTGAACACTAGATGGCGGCAAACATAATACACTGCGGGCGGGCGCTCAACACTAGCCATTATGCGTCATAGAGGCCACGCCTCCTGCCCAGAGACTACCGGGCAAAACATCCGGAGGCCAGAACCCCGAGGCAGCGCACCCGGACAGATGCTAAGCTAAGGGGAGCTCCATATGCGCATGACTATACAATACCCCTCCATGTGCTTGGTAAATTAATATAACTAAAGCTAAACAAATAAAGTGAGTTAAAGCGTTTCCTGTTGTCGGCAGCCTTCTTCCTCAGAACTCACCACAAAATGTATTTAAGGACGAAAATGAAAACATCCCCGCTTAGCAAATGGTATCATCCTCTTCTCACCCCTCCTTCTCTGCACCGCTCCGCAGCCCGACCGTCCAGCGCGACTCACGCAGAGTGAGATCTGTTTAGTTGTAGTGTTGTGAATCAACTCAGTAAGTGCTCCAAAGCTGTCTCACACTTCTTTCCTTTTACCGAGAGTTGTTCCGATTCCGATACCATATCGGTGAGTGCTGGAGTCCAGGCACCGTTTACCAGTTAGCTCTGTTAGCCCGGTTAGCTCCGTTAGCGCCATTAGCGGCTACAGTCGAACTGGAGTCCATTTATTAAGCAGAAACAGCAGCGCCACAAGTACCTGTGTAGTGCGTACGTGTGTCTCTGTTGTTAAAGTTTATCGTTACTTTGAGACTCATTTTAACAATCGGGAGTCATGTCGTCACGCGCGTCTTTTCTGGTCCGTCGTCATGGAAACATGAAGCCCTGCCAGTGGTGCGGCGTTTGGACCAGAGTGAAAACAAACGAAACGACACATCACTGTATACCACCAGTATGTGTGAAAACACTCACTGTGGCTTTTTGAATTCATTGTTATTTATTCATAGATTTATATCTGTTATTATTATTTTTCAGTTGTCTGACTATCAAACCAGACAATGAAATAAAGTTAAATGTTTTTGTTTTGCTGTATTCATTCATGTTTTACAGAGGATTTAACCTGAACCAGGCTTTGCAACAATAATAATCACATCACATTCATGGGGGCATAGTATATAGCCTACTAACTCCTAGCGTTACTCTGTGTGTGTGTGTGTGAATGATAAAGTTATTTTTCAATAACACACCCTGGACCAACGACCGACGCGGGGTGGGGGGGTGCGTGATCGTAACACACCCCGGACCGACGACCGACGTGGGGGGGGGGGGTATTTTTTATTTCACGGCACAGAGATCCGGGGCTATTCCCAAAAGATCCGGGGCTATAGCCCCGAATGCCCAGGTCTGACAACGTCCATCATGACCACAAGGTGAGAAGTGGTGCTGAGCCAAGAGGAACATTGTTGAAGCATTCATCTCATTCTGATTCATCACTCACCGCATGGAGGTGGACCTCAGGACTGTGTCCTCCTTCAGTCAAGCTCAGGTCTCTCTCTCTTTATCTCCCTCTGTCTCCCTCTGCGTGTCTCGGTGGGGTGTGTGGTAAGTGTCCTAGACCTGGCTGAGCAGCAGGGGGTCAAGAGGGTCAAGATCCACAATAAACATTTTGATAAAAATACAGAATAGCCTACATCTAATATACGCATGCAATTGTCTTATATTATATTTCATGAGAATGTATTGATTGAGAAAGGTTTTTAATATTGTTAACGTTATTAACATTATTAACGTTACCATTGTTAACGTTATTTACGTTATTTACGTTGTTACGTTATTTATGTAATTTACGTAAATTGCGTAACTTACGTAAATTACGTAAATAACTTACGTAAATAACGTAACTTACGCAAATTACGTAAGTTATATACGTAAATTGCGTAACTTACGTAAATTACGTAAGTTATTTACGTAATTTGCGTAAGTTACGTAAGTTACGCAATTTACGTAAGTTACGCAATTTACGTAACTTACGTAAATTGCGTAAATAACTTACGTAAGTTACGTAAATTACGTAAGTTATTTACGTAAGTTACGTAAATTACGTAAGTTATTTACGTAAGTTACGCAATTTACGTAAGTTACGTAAATTACGTAAGTTACGCAAATTGCGTAAATAACTTACGCAATTTACGTAACTTACGTAAATTGCGTAACTTACGCAAATTACGTAAGTTATTTACGTAATTTACGTAAGTTACGCAATTTACGTAAGTTACGCAATTTACGTAACTTACGTAAATTGCGTAAATAACTTACGTAAGTTACGTAATTTACGTAACAACGTTAATAATGTTAATAACGTTAACAATATCAAAAACCTTTCTCAATCAATACATTCTCATGAAATATAACATGAAGCCCTGCCAGTGGTGCGGCGTTTGGACCAGAGTGAAAACAAACGAAACAACACATCACTGTATACCACCAGTATGTGTGAAAACACTCACTGTGGCTTTTTAAATTAATTGTTATTTATTCATAGATTTACATCTGTTATTTTTCAGTTGTCTGACTATCAAACCAGACAATAAAATAAAGTTAAATGTTTTTCTTTTGCTGTATTCATTCATGTTTTACAGAGGATTTAACCTGAACCAGGCTTTGCAACAATAATAATCACATCACATTCATGGGGGCATAGTACTAACTCCTAGCGTTACTCTGTGTGTGTGTGTGTGTGTGTGTGTGTGTGTGTATGATAAAGTTATTTTTCAATAGACATATTTTTTGTTTTTGTGTGAAAAGAGGGTGGGTGGTGGCAGTGGGGCTCATTGGGTGCTCAGCACCCCTAAAGCTCTGACCCTAGAATCGCCCCTGGTCATCATTAACTGTAAAAGTTACTGGTCACATATCTGTGTCACAGATCTGTGTTGCGGTCATCTCCCCCACATGTCTAAGTTGTCTATGTCTACATTTGTCTAAGTTGATTGGAGGTCATACACAAACGCATCTCCTTGTCTGTTTCCAATAACAAACATTAAGCTGTGTGTCATGTAACACACACACACACACACACACACAACAGGTCAGACTCCTGATGTGGGCTATGCCACTTTTTAATGAATTCAGTTTTAATTCCCCAAAGTATACACATAGATGTAAATACACACATACAGCTGTGCTGATGTGTGTGTGCGTGTGTGTGTGTGTGCGTGTGTGTCATAGATTACAGATAAAGACTATGAGTATATCAACTGTTACAGAACTATTGAACCCTTGCATGAGTGTCCGGCTCCACCCTCACACTATGGTCAACTGTTAGGCTGTGTGGGCCACAGCCCATACACGCTAAGTCCAACTGCTGACTTTCTATGTGTCATACAACTGATACCAAAGTAAAAGAGTGGGACTCTGCTAAAGTCTATCTCTGGCTTTCCAAAACAGGGCGTGGGTGCTCCACAGCAATGCACTTCCCGCTTTTATTTTGAAACAGATAGTGCATGAGTGACCCTGCTGTTGTGTCTAGGTAGTTCCTTAATGAGTCAATGTCGATGTGTCATGGGAAGACAGGATTAACAGTATTACGAAGTAGCAATGTACATCGGGGAACTGTCTCCTTACATGATGTAAGGAGACAGAGAGAGAGAGAGAGAGACAGAGAGACAGAGAGAGAGAGAGAGTCGCTGCCCCAGCACAGCTGTTTTAAAATGTCATGCGATGATTTACAAAAATGTCGAGCACTTGATCGTGGACTACAGGAGGCTGCCGGGAAGGCTGCTCCACATCGTGGGAACAGTGGTGGAGAGGCTATTCTTTCTTCCTCCGGCGGCGGAGGAGGAGGTTCGGCATTGGACTCCAGCACTGGCGACGTTTTCAAGGGGCAAGAGGGGGCGGTTATGATGTGCCCTCTAGAGCAAGGAAACTCTATAACATGTCTTAATGAACGCCCTTCTAGTAGAGAAGAACATGATGCAGCGCCCTATAAGGTGTCTTTACAATGGTCTAAACTTGATCTTCCCTATGGGCGCCCTTCCATGGAAAGGGGTGCTGTTTTTTTTAGGATTTCCCAAAGTGGGTGCCATGATGACAGTCCATGGGTGCCGCTAAATAGTCAAACCCTGCTTACATTCAAAACATAGCCTACTGTATGGCCATTAGCAAATCATTTCTACATTTTTGCATGGGGCCGACGGGCTAACAGTAATTTCTAGATAATATTTTGATGTTTCTCGATCCGCACTGTCCCTATTTTTAAGCAATGCTTTTTGGGCGCTGACGGGGCCCCATGTCGTGCAGTCAGGGGTGCAGATCCGATGTCAGGATTGGGGGGGGGACACAAAAGTGTTTTGTTTTTTTGCCCGTCTGCAACTCATACCATGATGCCGCCATATCATTCAGAAAGTATTACTGCACAGGGAATCATTTATTGGGCTTACCTTTCTTGTGTATTTGTCCTAAACAGCCAACAGCGCGTATCACTGCTTACTTTACCGTTATATTAGTAAATCATCATTTAAAGGGTCTCATGTAATGTCTACTCATGGTCTTATCTTTCACCTCCAACCTCCCAGATCCCCAATTCTTCTCACCATCTTCCAGTGGATGGGACTACTTTATGCGTGACTAATTGATATGGATGAATATCAAAATATGAAGCCCTAACCAAGTTGTGTAAACTAACTGATCATGTTTTTACAATGCCAGTTATGCTGGTAAACAGTTCTAAAAAAAAAACACAGTTCTATGAGCACAATAAACGCAACACAAGTTGACCCGACAACATCTGATGTATTTATTATTAATTATTATTATTAATGACCAGAGCCCCAGGCTGGAGAGAAAGATGGAGGGTCGTTTGATTCAAGCCCGCCGATGTCATCAGCGTCTGTGTAAGAAACTAAACATTCATCCGCATTGTAGTCTTTCTGACATTCGTCTCCATTGAAGCCTAAAGTCATTTGTTTCAAAGTGAATGATGTCATGTCAATTGTAACGCTGTAGATAACCTCTGACCTGCGTGGCACAGTGGAGGGAGCTGCAGCGTAACACACCGGAGACCCTGGTTCAAAACCGGCAGACTATGTAGCTTTCTATGAAGATGTATTAAGTGAATTTAGTGGGAATGAAGAATTGTAATGTGAAATGTAACCTGCCTGCTCTCTTGGTGCTGCAGGCCTGAGAGCTGCTGGTTGACATTCTGGAGATCGGCGTTCAAGTCCTGCGACGGTCCCTTGCCATGGAAATACACTTTGTCCATTTATTTAAAGTGGCTTATTTTGAAGTCATGTGAATTGTAAAGTCAAGTATAACCTCTGACCTTCTCCTGGTCTCTTTGGTGCAGTGGAGAAGCTGTGGGTCAACACACTGGAGACGTGGGTTCAAGTCCCATTGAATTCAATGAAAATTCGCCATGTGAATTTAATCCAAACCTCTTATTTCTAAGTCATGTACATAATGTCAAGTATAACATCTCAAGTATAACATCTCACCACTTCTCCTCTGTGGTCTTGCTGGTGCAGTGGAGGGCGCACTTCGGTAACGCTCTGGAGACACTGGTTCAAGTCCCAGTGAGGGAGTATGCTGCGTTGTCATCTTATTTCTACATGAATTGTAATGTCAAATACAAGTGCGACTTTCCAGCTCATCGCAGTGGGCGTCCAGGTGGCGCAACGCAGAGCGCTGCAGGTTGTCAGATCTGCAGGCCATGGTTTGAGTCCCGGCAAGGGCCGTCTACGTGTGTTTCTCCCGTGTATTGTGATGTTCAAGTCCTGCTGATAAAGTTATTTGAAATTTCTAAGTCAAGTATAACGTCTAACCGCTTCTCCTCTGTGGATACGCTGGTTCAAGTCCTGCTGATTTCCATGAAAAGGTAGTGAAGCAGTAAGAGCTGTTGGTGACCTCTGTAGACTCAGATTTGAGTCCCTGCAAGTATGGCCACCAAGAAGGAAGTACCCAAGCACTTTTTATATGCATGGGGTCATTATCTACTTAATTAAAGACAAGTCACTTTCAAGTCTAACCACACACATCCCACCACCCAGCCCCTGTGAAGGGGGGCTGGAGGGGTTCTGCTGACATTGAGGCCCTTTTGGGTGACCTCCTTCTTGGCAGCCATAGAGCGGGGACTCGAACCTGAGCCTACAGAGTGTTGACCAACAGCCCTGACCACTGCACCACCAAGACGCCTCTTAAACTCTGCTCAAGTTTACAATTCACATGACTTAAAATTAAGATTTCTATTAAGCATTAGATATGACATCATTGACGAGGAAACCACAGAGATGTCCCTTGCCAGGACTCGAACCCTGGTCTATAGATCTGATAACCTGCAGCGCTCTGCGTTGCGCCACCTGGACGCCCGCTGTAATGTGCTAGGAAGTCGCACTTGTATTTGACATTGCAATTCAATAAAAATAAGGGATTTCTATTAAAGCCACAGAATGAATTTTCAAGGAAATCAGTAGGACTTGAAGTCTGGTTTCCCAAGTGTTAAGCAACAGCTTTCTCCAATGCACCACAGAGATGCACACAATGAGATGGTCGGAAGTCATATTGGACATTAAATTCATACAACATCGTTATCTTTCCAAAATGACCAAGAGAGGCAGGACTTGAACCCTCGGTCTCAAGAGCTTTAACCAACAGCTCTCTCTGATGCACCAGTAAGACCAGCTAGAACATGGGAAGTTATACTTGACTTTACAATTCACATGACTTAGAAATAAGAGGAACATATTAAATTAACTTCATGGAAATCAGCAGGACTTGAACCCGGGACTGCTTCCGAACAGCGCTCTCACTGCGCCACGGAGACGGAAACCAGGATGTGAATGGAGGTTTTATATGACATTTCAAAGTATATGACATCATTGACTTTCAAAATGCCTTCAGGCTTCAGACAACCCTCAGCGGGACTCGAACCCGGGGCTCCAGAGTGTTAACCAACAGCTGTTATTCTGACATCATTCACAAGACATTAAGTTTAAAAAATGTTTAAGGTTTCTATGGAGACCGCCCTTGGCGGGACTCGAACCAGGGTCTCCTGAATGGACGATGTTTCTGGTGCCACCAACAGCAGACAAGATCTGGTCGGACGTTTTACTACTCGACGTTACAATTCACATGACAAAGAAAATAGACCTCCAGGGCCCGGACATCACCAGGACCGGGACATCACCAGGACCGGGACATCACCAGGGCCCGGACATCACCAGGGCCCGGACATCACCAGGACCCGGACATCACCAGGACCGGGTCTCCTGCGCTCATAAACATGACCTGGTGCAGTAGGTGCTCTTTTTTTCTTTTCGCTCCTGCCCTTCAAACAGCCTGGACTCCGCCGCTGGACTCCAGGATACTCGCCAACTTTTACAGGTGTACCATTAAAATAACACTAACACAAGCAATGAAAATTCGCCATGTGAATTTAATCCAAACCTCTTATTTCTAAGTCATGTACATAATGTCAAGTATAACATCTCAAGTATAACATCTCACCACTTCTCCTCTGTGGTCTTGCTGGTGCAGTGGAGGGCGCACTTCGGTAACGCTCTGGAGACACTGGTTCAAGTCCCAGTGAGGGAGTATGCTGCGTTGTCATCTTATTTCTACATGAATTGTAATGTCAAATACAAGTGCGACTTTCCAGCTCATCGCAGTGGGCGTCCAGGTGGCGCAACGCAGAGCGCTGCAGGTTGTCAGATCTGCAGGCCATGGTTTGAGTCCCGGCAAGGGCCGTCTACGTGTGTTTCTCCCTGTGTATTGTGATGTTCAAGTCCTGCTGATAAAGTTATTTGAAATTTCTAAGTCAAGTATAACGTCTAACTGCTTCTCCTCTGTGGATACGCTGGTTCAAGTCCTGCTGATTTCCATGAAAAGGTAGTGAAGCAGTAAGAGCTGTTGGTGACCTCTGTAGACTCAGATTTGAGTCCCTGCAAGTATGGCCACCAAGAAGGAAGTACCCAAGCACTTTTTATATGCATGGGGTCATTATCTACTTAATTAAAGACAAGTCACTTTCAAGTCTAACCACACACATCCCACCACCCAGCCCCTGTGAAGGGGGGATGGAGGGGTTCTGCTGATATTGAGGCCCTTTTGGGTGACCTCCTTCTTGGCAGCCATAGAGCGGGGACTCGAACCTGAGCCTACAGAGTGTTGACCAACAGCCCTGACCACTGCACCACCAAGACGCCTCTTAAACTCTGCTCAAGTTTACAATTCACATGACTTAAAATTAAGATTTCTATTAAGCATTAGATATGACATCATTGACGAGGAAACCACAGAGATGTCCCTTGCCAGGACTCGAACCCTGGTCTATAGATCTGATAACCTGCAGCGCTCTGCATTGCGCCACCTGGACGCCCGCTGTAATGTGCTAGGAAGTCGCACTTGTATTTGACATTGCAATTCAATAAAAATAAGGGATTTCTATTAAAGCCACAGAATGAATTTTCAAGGAAATCAGTAGGACTTGAAGTCTGGTTTCCCAAGTGTTAAGCAACAGCTTTCTCCAATGCACCACAGAGATGCAGACAATGAGATGGTCGGAAGTCATATTGGACATTAAATTCATACAACATCGTTATCTTTCCAAAATGACCAAGAGAGGCAGGACTTGAACCCTCGGTCTCAAGAGCTTTAACCAACAGCTCTCTCTGATGCACCAGTAAGACCAGCTAGAACATGGGAAGTTATACTTGACTTTACAATTCACATGACTTAGAAATAAGAGGAACATATTAAATTAACTTCATGGAAATCAGCAGGACTTGAACCCGGGACTGCTTCCGAACAGCGCTCTCACTGCGCCACGGAGACGGAAACCAGGATGTGAATGGAGGTTTTATATGACATTTCAAAGTATATGACATCATTGACTTTCAAAATGCCTTCAGGCTTCAGACAACCCTCAGCGGGACTCGAACCCGGGGCTCCAGAGTGTTAACCAACAGCTGTTATTCTGACATCATTCACAAGACATTAAGTTTAAAAAATGTTTAAGGTTTCTATGGAGACCGCCCTTGGCGGGACTCGAACCAGGGTCTCCTGAATGGACGATGTTTCTGGTGCCACCAACAGCAGACAAGATCTGGTCGGACGTTTTACTACTCGACGTTACAATTCACATGACAAAGAAAATAGACCTCCAGGGCCCGGACATCACCAGGACCGGGACATCACCAGGACCGGGACATCACCAGGGCCCGGACATCACCAGGGCCCGGACATCACCAGGACCCGGACATCACCAGGACCGGGTCTCCTGCGCTCATAAACATGACCTGGTGCAGTAGGTGCTCTTTTTTTCTTTTCGCTCCTGCCCTTCAAACAGCCTGGACTCCGCCGCTGGACTCCAGGATACTCGCCAACTTTTACAGGTGTACCATCGCCAGTGTCCTGGCTGGCAGTTCTGGCATCTCGGTCTGGTGTGGCAGCTGGACCGCCCTTGACCGCTGAAGGCTCATCAGAAGGCGGTCAGATCAGCCCCAACTCATCGCCAGAACTGATGTCAGCCTGCGGGAGGAAGGCACAGCGGATCCTCTCTGACCCCCAGCCATCCCAGCCAGAGACATGTCATGCTCCTGCCATCTGGCAGGCGGTACAGAGGCAGCCGAACCCGTACCAGCCGGTTCAGAGACAGTTTTCACCCACAAGCCATCAGGCCATAGCTTACTATGACTATTGCACTTATGTAAAGTCATTGTTGGCTCACTTATGTAAATGTCGTTGTTGAATTTCCGTACCGGTAATTGTGTTACATTTTTATCACATATATAACTTGAAACTTCTTCTGCCAAAATGGAATTAATACATTATTTTCTGATTGAGGTGACCTTGTGTCATTCCCAGAGAAATGGACCAATGTAGATAGAGAGCGGGGCAGAAAGAGCGAAAGACGACTGCAGATAGTGAGACAGAAGGCAAAGAGAGAGAGAGAGAGACAGAATCAGAAAGTGAGAGATGGAGAAATATTCAGACAGAGACAGACAAAGAAAGATATGATACCCAGTGAGAATGAAATGAAATGAAAAGAAGAGGCAGAAAACAAGAGACAAAAAGAGAAAGACAGGAAATGGGAGGGGAAAAAAACAGAGCGTGGGAGAAGAGACTTAGATGGGGATATATGATGAGAGAGAGAGAGAGAGAGAGAGAGAGAGAGAGAGAGAGAGAGAGAGAGAGAGAGAGAGAGAGAGGGAGAGGGAGAGAGAGAGACGTGACCCCATCCAGTGTGAGAGGATTAATTGAGTTAGCAGATGACAGACATGTCACACAATGGAGCCGTCTGTTGGCGTACAGCGAGGGGTTAAACGGATGGAGAACATCTATCTGTGTGTGAGAGAGCTTTAGATGTTAGATGTGAAGATTACACTTAAAGGTACATGCCACCTTTTTATTAACTCATAGAGTCATCATAGTGTCCCAAGTTGTCGAAATGTACCCAAAAACCAAACGGAAACACTCAGAATAGCGATACCTTTTTACGTGAATGAGAGATGCTAAACAGCAGGAAGCCATCTTTGCTGTAAGATTTCCGCCGGCAAGACTAGGCTGAATAATCTGTAGTCCTCATTTGATCTGTAGATTGGTATTCATTGATAGGAGCCATTGTAATATCATGTGTACAAGACGACTGAATCTCACTGGAGACAAACTCCAAGCTGATTAGCCGGGGTCATTTTGCCGGGAGGGCACAATGTACGACTGAGAAATCGCTTGTACATTTTTGGAAACCCGGAAATCCGAGAAAGAAAAAAAAAGAAGAACGCATTTATAAGCATTTTTTTCCTTCGTAAGCTTTTGTTAGACAACTTGGAGACCGTTAAAAAAATGTGGAAGGTCCCTTTAATATCCTTCCACATAAAAGCACACTCGTAAAAAAAAAAATCTGTCTCAAACTCACCTACACACACACACACACACACACACACACACACACTCACAAACGCATGCATATGATGTGCACACACACACAAACACACACACACACACACATCCACACCCATACACGCACAGCTCATAAACGTACACAGCTGGATAAACTGTGTGTGTGTGTGTGTGTGTGTGCCTGGCGTGTGCATGTGTATCTGTCTCTTTCTCTGTCTCTCTGTCTCTATATGTCTCTCTCTCTCTCTCTCTCTCTCTCTCTCTCTCTCTCTCTCTCTGTCTCTCTGTTTGTGGAGCAGGGTGTGGGTGTGTGCTTATCTTAACAATCCTCAGTGAACCCAAACTTCAAAGCCAATGTATGTTTATGCGTGTCCTCAATTGAGTTTTAAAGTAGCGTCTTACACTACGGACGTCACCGCAGCCGCTGGAATTAATAGCCTGAAGTTAGTTTTGCATTAAATAGATTTGTGTAAATGTGATTTCAATTAATACATTGTGGGTCAGGAATGTGTTGTGATGTAGGCTACACTTTATTTATTCTAATCGCAGATGTGTACCATTAAAATTAGTCTAAGCAAAGCAATGAAAAAAATACATGTAAATACATGTAAATAATTACATGGTATTAAAACCAATGCAGACTGACATAATGTGTTAACATTTATTATAAAAACTCAAGAGGCGCAGGTGGGATTCGAACCGGCGTCCAGCGTAAAACACATTACGCATAACTTTGTGATTTTTACGGGACAGAGACAGACGCTTCCACACATGGAAGCACAACCCTAACTCTAAACATTAAACAGTCTAATAAGTACAGTCTAGTTTGACTTGTGAAAACTTTGGAGATCAAACTTGCTGGGATCAAACTTGGCTTCTTTAGTACTACTTAATACATGTTGTATCTATAAACATGTACTTATTAAAGTAACTGATTACTTGTATGGATAAGAGTGACTGACTTATTAGAAGGGAATCAAACTTAGTACCTATCTGCTGGGAGTCGAACGCACTAGCCACTATATAGACAATAGAAATGTTTACCACGTAGATGGGGGCGTTCCCTATCAGATTATAATGCTATCTAGATAAAGTCTATGTGGTTTGACGCAGTCAGTCATGAAAGGATGCTGAGGTAGAATACAATTTAATATATATTTGTATCGTTTTGATGCAAAATAACACTAACACAAGCACCTCAAGAAACATCATTCAAATAATATATCAATCAGAAATTATTCAAAAGAGACAATATTTTTTACATTATTATTATTTCACTCTCAGCCAACACAGGACGCTGCATCGCCACACTTCCTGATACTCAGGCAACACAAATACTCGCTTAGGTTTAGGCAGAAAGCCCTTCTGGGAGAAAGAAAACTTCTCAGACTCCAGGGAAGTGAAGAAGAGTTTGGTTGTAATGTAAATGGCGTTGCAATGGCAAAGTGCATGGATTTGATTAGCGATTAGTGAGCATGGATTTAATTAGCGGAGGTATTTTGTCAGTTGTAATGTTATTAGTGTTATAAGTTAGTATGGCAAACTTACACAATTTGAGTTGCAATGGGCAGAGTATCGCTGTTCGTATCCACTTCGCTGAAGACATGCTCCGGTCAGTCCGCACTCCGCAGAGCCCTGTTGCCACTTGTTTATTCAAAGTTTATTATTATTGAACTTGTCACGTGTCAAAATTGCACCAAATTTGACAGTGCGTGTCCTCGGGTCCCCAGCAATACACCCGCCGAGTGTGAAGTAGATGGGATGACCGGTTCTCGAGATATGCGAAGGACATACGTACGTACATACATAAACATACATACAATATACTGCCATGTTGAGACGAGTTTGGGTTTCAACTGCTGTTAAATTTAAAGGCGTACATATTTTTCATTCTCTTTATAATCACAAAATACTTTTAAAAAAAAATAAAAAAGTCCTACTCACCTCTATGTTCTGTGTTCAGTTTTAGCAATTATAACAGTTTGACATTCATAAAAATGAATCTTTCATATGTAAACAAAACTCCATAATGTCAATATATGTAATTATGTAATTTAGCTTAAAATGGATTTACTGTTTAGTCGTATAGCAGACGCTTTCATCCAAAACGAGTAACATCAAATGTAATTCAGGCATCTTGCTCAGGAATGCCAACAGGTAGACCGCAAAAAAAACAACCTTTCCTCCGGACGTCAAACACTCACAACTACGAACACTCATGCGACACACGCACGTCTCCTTTTAGGCGTCTGAGGCGGACTTGAGTCGCTCCAGTTCCATCTCCGCCCCGGTATTTGCGGGGACCTTTTTACGTCCCTTCTGGAAGACGGCCGCGATCTCCTCGAAGGATTTACCCTTGGTCTCGGGGACTTTCAGGTACGTGAAGACCATGAAGACGAAAAGCAGGCCGGCGAACAGGATGAACACGTAACTCCCCAGAAACCCCTGAAAAAAAACCAAGTCAGAATGAACACAAGCTGCCAGTACTAACCGACGCGATGCCACACACTCGAGTCGGTAGAATCAGTGTCAGAACGAAAAGCATATTTACAAGGACCTCTTCTTACATTGTTGTGCATCTGTCTACCCACACACACACATCGCTTTAAACCAATCAACCAATCACCATCTGCCCATAATATCAATGACCAAGTGAAATAGTTTGTTCACAGCCAGTCATTAGGCAATCTCTTCATATACAAGCGGCATTTACCCTTCAAATACCGCCAAATATCAATAGCTACCGTATATAAGCCAGCGACCTCATATGCATTTAGGGGACAGTGGGGTCGCGACCCCGAGGTTGGGAAACGGTGATGTCGACGATGTTGTAGTGTGTGTGTGTGTGTGTATACCTGTATGTAAGGGAAGGTCATGCCAATGATGAAGTTGCTGGTCCAGTTGCACAAGCCGGCCAGAGCGATGGCAGCGGGTCGCGGCCCCTGGCTGAACAGCTCCGCCACGATGAACCACGGGATCGGACCGGGACCGATCTCGAAGAAGGACACGAAGAGGAAGATGGCCGACATGCTGACGTAGCTCATCCATGAGTAGTTATTCTGAATAGAAACAAAACAAGAGCACACACATGAGAATACACAAAGCAAAGTGTAATACTATTTTACTATTTAGGCCTCGTTCAGACTGCCAGCCCAAATCTGTGTTTTGGCATATCTAGATTATATCCAAATTGGTTTTGGAAAGACATTGGAAACACATGAAATTAGATTTTTGCAAATCTGACTTCTGTTATTTAATTGAATTTCAAATTGTTTTTTTATTTTGTTGGAAGGCAGCACCACCAGCGTACGTAGTGACGCCTCCGTCGCTCCCACAGCAACTCATGCAGATAGGTTGGTGATGTCTCGACACGCAAATCAGATCTGATCGCTTGCAAATAACAGTGCGGACAGTCTGTCTTTCAGATCTGATTTGGGAAACAAATCTGATTTGCCTGCAGTCTGAACAAAGTCTTAGTCATTTATCAGATGCTTTTATCCAAAGCACCTTGAATGGATTTTAAAGACACATCTCTAAGGAGCAGGTAGGGATTAGGACACTGGGGTTCGAAACCAGAACCTTTCTGCTGGGAGTCAAACACTTCAGCACTAGACCACCACTAGAATAAAATGAGATCTTAAGCTTATATAAATAGAGGTTATTACAAAAGATATAATCCATGCTTATAGTAGATGTACTGCAATTGCTTTTAACCGAACCTGTCATGCTGCATTCCTATGACTTTAAAAAGAGTATAAATACAGCGTACACTCAAATAATGCATTGGTTGAAAATTAAAAAAAAAAAAATTAGTAACTATTGGTTGACAAACCTGAAATTTGAGACCAACTGTCATGGCAACGGCACACAAGCACATCCCTCCGAGGCCGACGAGAGTCAAGGTGCGCCTGCCAGCCCTGTCCACCAGCGCCACCTAGTGGACCACAAACACATCGCAATGCATTACCACATGTGTAAGGGAGCCTCCTTGTGGACAGATGTGTGAATGTGATTTGACTCCTCAGGGAAACGCTTGGATCATAAAAGGAAATGAAGTGGCACATTAAAACGCTAAATGGGGGCTGTACTCGTCGCAGACATTATATGACAGGAAAGAGAAACATTATATTGTATTATTTGTTGGCCTTGACGTGTCAGTGTTTGCCTCTGCATCCTTTATGTGGCGTTGTTGCCCGTCTCTAGGTTGGCTACTCACAGACACCATGGTGAAGATGGTGTTGATGACCCCGACTCCGATAGTGGCGTACACCGGTTGACCAACGCCGGCGCCGTGGAAGATAGCAGTCGAGTAATAAAAGATCTATCGGCAAAGACAACATTAGTTTGAATTACTGCTCTGTGGAATAAACAGGTTATTATGTACCTACCCTAACCACACGGCTGTAAAGATAGAGATCAACTAAGAGACATTGTTTTATTTAGTTGTTTGGCAGTGCCAATAAACTAATAAACTTAGCCTTACAACACAAGGAAATGTTCTCTTTATCACACTTTCTTTCAATATCAAACATTCATTTTGTCAATCATATCGTTCAATGAACAACTATAGCAACTACAGGGAAGAAGAAAAAAATCAACTTTTGCGTTGTGGTTTTGATTGATGTGGTTAATATGCCATATGTTTAAATGTCCTCACTGCGTTGATGCCAGAGAACTGTTGGGACAGATGCATCATGAGGGCCACGAAGAGCTGCGGTCTGTAAACTGAGGAGCGGATCTGGAAGGCAGAGTTTGGACACAACACAAGTCAAGAACACAACAAGTAAAAATCACAGTGATAAGTGATGTAAGATTGTACCGTTTTTCTTTCCTCCTATTTTCTATTATTTATTTCATTACCAACTTCAGTGTTACTGTGAATATGTGGTATGTGGTAAGCTGTGATTTTGTTTTGTATGTTTTTGCCTTGTAAAAAATAGGATTCCCCAACGAATCCACCAAAAGGACTATTAACTATTTAACAGTCATGGTCAGTTATGTTAGCCTAGCACCCATAGGTGCCCATCCTGCCGGCCTCCCCTCCTCCACCTACCAAGGAGAGGATGGAGAGCTTATCCTCCTTCTCTCCCTCCTCCTTCTCCCTCCACATCTCCTCCATGTCGGCCGTTTGATCGTAGTCTCCTTTCAGACGACGCAGACCTGCGACCCAAACAAGAAAAGCATTTTAGTAATTTTGCATTGGCATCTCAAAGCAATCCCAAGATGTCCGGGACACAACAGAAGGAGAGGCGGAGGCTGTGCAATTACCCAAAAATACAAAAAAGCGCAAAAAAAGCAGAAATCGCTGTACAATCTCCCGAAAGACCAATCAACAAGGAGAAAGTGGTTTGAAGGGAACGATTGCAATAGTACGACACTGTTTTACTAATACATTTCAGAATCATTGTTTTGAAGATGTTTTAATGATAAAAAAAAAACTACATTAGCTCCCCTCTAATACAACTGTGTGCATGTCCCCACATGCTCATAATAATAATCTAATTCTTCACACACATACACATTCAACATTAAACCCTTTATTAAACAAATCAAACACTTTGTTTCCTCTTTGGTTTTCCGCCTTTACTTCAGTTATTATTTCTCACTGCAACTCATCCTCATAACCCATTCTTCCTTAACCTTTGTTTCCGCCTCACTTTGAGCATATTGCCATTATACCGCATTGTCTGCCATTTCAGCAATTATTGCACTCCTAAGCATCCCTGCGAGGAAAGGAGGGATCCACTTTTCTTCCTTGAGATTTTCATTTCAGTTTTCCCTTGGCCTTTAGGGGGTGTCTGTCGCATAATGTGGAGCCCTTTGAAACTGTCACTGCGGCCGAAGTTCCCTCCCTCCCTCCCTCCCTCCCTCCCTCCCTCCCTCCCTCCCTCCCTCCCTCCCTCCCTCCATCCCTCCATTTCTTCGCCATTGAGGAGGGTTGCGTTGGACGCACCTGCGGTGGAGAGCTATTATAAGCCGTGTGCGTGGGACATTGACAGGCGAGATGGATTCCCCCCCCGAACCAATTCAGGGAGGAGGAGGAGGAGGAGGATGGCCTTGTTCAGAAATGAGCCGGTCTAAAATCTAAATTGCCTCATGCAGAGGCAGGCAGGCGCGCAGCAGTCAACCAGAACAGATATTCTCACAGAGCATGTCTGTCACTAATAGCGGACAAGATGGCTATGGTGTTTCTAAGAGATTATACTCACATTACAGCTCTTACAGCTCACCTGCTGCAGCACCTTTAAGGGCTTCAAGATACACTTGACTAGGGTAATTCACAGTGTGTGTGTGTGTGTGTGTGTGTGTGTGTCTCACTCTTGCGGGCCTCTTGCTCTTTGCCCCGGCAGATGTAAAGGTAGCGCGGGCTCTCGGGGCACAGGGGCAGCAGCAGGGACTGCAGGATGGCCGGGGCCCCCGACAGACCCAGCAGCAGGGGCCACATGCTGTCGTTACCCAGCAGGAAGTCAAGGCCTATTACCTGCACACACACATACACACACA
>JAOPHQ010004350.1:45000-55000 GCA_030340625.1 Merluccius polli
TCAACCCTAACCCTAACCCCCCCCCTAACCCTAACCCTAACCCTAACCCTAAACCTATTTTTGGAGTAAACTGCTACTTTAAAAAGTGTATTCTGTTGCACAGGTTAAACATCATCGGTGTTGAATAAATGAGTGAAGAAAACATTGGTCACACATTTCCCAGACTTAACAATCCATGGCAAAAAAATAAAAGCCATCGAGAAATATAAGAAATAAAACTTCAACGTCAACCTATTTTTGGAGTAAACCGCTACTTTAAAAAGTGTATTCTGTTGCACATGTTAAACGTCATTGAAGAAGAAAACATTGTTCACACATTTCCCAAAGTAAAAAATCCATGGCAAAAAAAAGCCACCTAGTCCTGTTCCGTCTTGCTAAATATGAAAGTGAATATGAAAGAGTTTTACCCTACCTTGTCCGACGCCATAGGTACTGTAATTCCCTCCTTAGAGAAGAGGCTAGTAACACACACACACACACACACACACGCACACACATGCACTCTGCAAACCAGAGTCCAGAGTACCTTTCATGATGACACTACCCCCCCCCCCCCCTCACAAACACACACACACACACACACACACACTGCTAATCACCGATGGACCTTGTGTGCATGCACAAAAGGTGGACAGTGCATGCACATGCTCATGTATCCACTTGCATGCACATGGTGCGCATGGATGGCTTGATAGTACAGCTCTAATCTTGCATTATGTAAAAAAACATTATTAATAAGGACGAGGGATCTTTGTACATTAGTGGAGGGGGAAAAGTGCATTTAAAATAGTTTGATGTGTGATGATGAGCGTGTGCTTCCAGGAGCAGCCAGTGGGGATGGCTTAATGATTGGTCAACTGGTCAACAGCGCTATCTAAGTGGTCTACTTACTGTGGCTAAAGCATCTGGATAGTAACCCCCTATCTCTCTCGCTCTCTCTCTCTCTCTCTGTCTTTTTTTCTATGGTTAATGATATACTGGGCCACTGGGATATACTGGGCCAAAGTCTGACACCAGGTGAAAACCAGCCGTTCATGATAACATCATATATACATCTATGTGTAACACATAGATGCGCAGGCACAAGCACACACACATGTTACAGGACTCAGGCCTAGAAGTAACCTGGAAAAATAGCAACTGTTGCCTCCCTAACTTGACGGTCAGGGGGCAGCAGGTCTGTGATAAAGAATAGACGAAACACACACACACGTTGAGTCGGTGTTAACGCAGCGGGAGAATGTATTATCCGCTGTGCATGCCGGAAATACTTTTCTATACCACCCAAGTGCGTATCTCTGGTTCCAGCTGTGGAGGGGACGATGTGAGCGCAAGAAGGGCGCGAGACGAGATGTGCACAAGGAATTTTAAGCACAAATATTTTAAATGTATGTCATTAATAAATATATTTAAATAAAATATTCATAAATATATGAGGTAGGCTACTAGAGAATCAGATGATCCTGAACCCTGTTATTTACCAACCACCACAGCCTACAGGTGAGCCTTCATACCAATTACTACTTTTACTTATTTATTGCTTTATATACAACAGGGCATCTCAATCCTGGGGTCGGTCGCCTGATATCCAGATGAGGTTGTGGGAAATTTAAAAACTACTTTTGCGCTTTTGTTTTTTACTTTTAGGGTTTGGTTTTAGGGTTAGGGTTTTCTATTATGATGAGGTTCAAGGGTTTGGTTTATGGTTCTAGGGTTTAGTTTTATGTTTCCTATTAGGGTTAGAGTTTCATATTAGGGTTAGGGTTTCATATTAGGGTTAGAGTTTCCAATTGGGGTTAGGGTTTCATATTAGGGTTAGGGTTTCATATTAGGGTTGGGGTTTCCAATTGGGGTTAGGGTTTCATATTAGGGTTAGGGTTTCATATTAGGGTTGGGGTTTCCAATTAGTTTTAGGGTTTCCAATTGGGGTTAGGGTTTCATATTAGGGTTGGGGTTTCCAATTAGTGTTAGGGTTTCCAATTGGGGTTAGGGTTTCATATTAGGGTTAGGGTTTCCAAATAGGGTGAGGTTAAGGTTAAGGTTTCCAATTAGGGTTAGGGTTTGGTTTATGGTTTTAGGGTTTGCTTTTAGGATTAGAGTTTCCTATTGGGGTTAGGTTTTAGGGTTGAGTTTATGGTTCTAGCGTTTGCTTCTAGGATTAGGGTTTGGGTGGGACAGCTAAAACGTGTTGAAATATAGATGTCTGATAGCTGTCTAAAAATGTGTAAATATAGACGTCTAAAAAATGTAGAAATATAGATGTCTAAAAAACAGAAAAATAGACGTCTAAAAAGCCTAGTACTATAGAGACATCTAAAAAGCGTTGAAATATAGACTTTCAGAGGAAGTTGTTGATTGGCAGATCAGATAATGGGAGAGATTGCCGATTTGGCAGACCCGTCGTTTGTAAGAGGAGGACAGAGATGATTTAGTTCATTTTAACACTGTCTCTATAAATACATTTTTTATTTTCAGTCCATTACAGATTGCAATGGACAATTTAATGGTTTCATCACATTGGCGGGGACATGTCCCTAGCGCCCCCTAAGAACTACGCCTATGACACCACCCAAGTGTAATGCGCCATCTAGCGGCCTGAACGTGAAATAGCAGAAACTGCTTGGGGTTCAGAGGGTTAAAATGGAATGAAATTACATTAATGATGACAGCCATGAAAATAAATTAAAAGAATAATAGAAAAAATAGGGGGTGTCTGTTTTTCGCTCGATTCAATTCTACCTGTTTTACTATTCTTCTCTTAACTTATTTCTGAAGTTAGCTGTTTTCAACCCTCTACACGCGCACACACACACACACACACACACACACACACACACACACACACAGAAATCATGTGACGCTTGCATTGCTGTGTAATGTTCTACTTTACTTTATTTCTTCAGTACAGCATCTCTTTTACAAAACAAAGAACCCCCCCCCCCTCCCATAACAGGATGTTAGATTAGTAAAACTCTTTCAAAATAAAATAAAAGGTACCACGTAATAACAATGATGAGAAGGGGTCTGCAACAGAATGAGTGAGCGTTACAACTCCATAAGTAAGAACGGCAACACGCGTGCGCGCACATACACACGCACGCACACACACACACACACACACACACACACACACGTGCAGGGAAGACAGTAGTTTGATCTGCACAGCTTGTTATTGCTAGCCCGTAAGCCTGCCCTTCCTACCCACGACCAGATCCACACAGCAGTTTGTTTTGTCAAAACAATTTAATTACAGTACTTTTGGTCAGTTGTGAAAGAAATTAACAAAATGGGTGATTACAAACATTTTTGGATGATTTGTTATTTTGTTGGGAAGTGGTGACTTTTTTATTTTTTTTAATCATATCAGTGATTAAACATATGGATTTGTCACATGTGGAGACACAACATAGAAAACACAAGAAATGCTTCACTCTGAATGTAATGGTAACGATCAACCTTAAGGAGCGTGCAGTAAAACAATCATTAAAAAAAAGAATATCTGTTTCACTTGAACTTCACGTCATGCTAGGCGTCGCGTAACCGCAGCTATGAACAGTTCAACTGAACCCTGCGAGGTCTTCAAACCATAGACATAATATACGTAGACGCCTCATGACGTGCTGGAACGTCACCCAGTGTCGCCGCCATATTGGTTGGGTCTCCTCACTCTAGTCTAGCATAGGAGTCAACGGGAGAGCAAGCTATGCCAGTATGTTGTGCAGTTTACGGCGCAGTATTGACACCAGATCGCGTGGGATTACCTTTCACAAGTAAGATTGAACAATAAATCTTATTATTATTATATATTTTTTTAAAATTAATTCATCCTGTATCATAAATACATCTCTGCCGTTTGTAACAAACCAAACCGTGTGAAAACCCGGTAAAAATTCGGGGAGTTATGCTTATTATTGTAGTTGGGGATACACCTTCCTCAGTAGAAATAAATGCACTGGGGGCGCACTGGGGACCCATCAAAGATAGAGCCGCGCCGATACGTCAGCTCCAACAGGCAGCGTCGGTCTATGAGGCGTCTGCGTATATTATGTCTACGCTTTAAACCATAAGGCCTTTTTTTAAATGCTCATCGTACTCGGATCTTCTCACTTCCTGTTCCTCAGAGGAGGTTGCCTTGGCGATAACCAACAGTAGCCTCCGATATTCCAGTGTAACTGAAACGTGACGCTCAATGTGGTTTTGCGTTGTTGACACACTGTAATAACAAATCATACCAAAGGGAAATATGTGGAAATGTGCGCGTCAACCCGTTTCATAAACCCATATTGCATGTGCATGGAAAGACTCTGTCGGGATTGACTGATGGCCGTGTGCAGACTCCTGTGAATAAATCAACTCCTTAGAAACCGTGAAAGTCTTTTTCGTCTCGCTTGTCTCACAACACCCACCCACCCAACCCCCCCCCACACACACACACACACACACACACACAAACAAACACACACACACACACACACACTGAAACACAGATGTGCTGTACATTTCACCAAGCTTCGAGTGCCGAGCGACTCTTTGCTTGTACAGTGTTAGAACGGAGAACGGAAAAAAATCAAACGAGAAGAGAAAAGGTTGAAACGCATTTCTAATGATCCCAGGATCAGAAAGATCGTCATGTTGTTGTTGCATTTAAACATTACAGTATAGCTGATGCAGCACCTTGAGAAGTTATTGAGTGAATAGAGAGGGGTGGTGGGGATGGAACCAGGGAGAGAGAAGAGACGGAGAAAGAGAAAGGAATAAGGCAAGGAAGGAAGGAACGAGGGAGGGAGGGAAGGATGACATGAAGGAAGGGTCCACCAGTGTGTGAGTGAGGATCTCATTTTAAAGGGCTGATGGCTTCATCTTTGCATACTGTTATTCCCCCCCAAGGAGACCCAGGGGTGGAGAAGACAAAAAACAAGTACAAAAACATTTGAATGAATGGCTGAAAGAGAGGGACGTGCAGAGGGGAGTGGCCCAGTGGCCGCCGTCCAATCAGAAAGGGGGGATGTCTGAGCTCCTTCTGTGTCGGCCTCAGTGTCCCCGACTAGATTTGATTCGATTCCCTTTCCCTCAGCCAACAGAAAGGATGTCACAGGAAGCAGGAGGTGGTGTGGTGGCAGGAAAATTGGGAAAGAAACACACACATGGAGTGTGTGTGTGAGTGTATGTGTGTGTGTGTGTGTGTGTATGTGTGCGTGTGTGTGTGTGTGCGTGTGCAGGTGTGAAAGTAAGTTGGAAGAAGGTAAGAGACAGGACGGGGTAAGACGGGTGCCTTGTGTGGTTCTACAGTGATTTTACAGTTCCTTAAGACTTAAATGCACTGGCCTGCAGAGAGAGAGAGCAGGAGAGAGAGCAAGAAAGAAAGAAAGAAAGAAAGAAAGAAAGAAAGAAAGAAAGAAAGAAAGAAAGAAAGACAGAGAGGGGTATGGAGGACAATGAAATCTAGAAGGAAAGCTCAAAACTCAAAAAGTGAAGTTCAGCAGATCGAGAGAAGATAGATAGATAGTTATAGATAGAGGAAGGAAGAGAGCAATATTTGGAATCCAGTGGCACCGGTTGTTCGGCCGGATGAGAAACTTGTCCCTCGCGCTCGACAGCCACAACAGTCCCTCTCTCTAAGGGTTAAGATCTCTTCATTTAGTTCACAACTTTAGTTATCGTCTATACAATATCGCTCATATTCTCTACAGTGTTTTGTTTAGTCTTTCTTTCGTCGTCGAAAAAGGTTTCACCTCCGGAGCGGGTGAGGGGGGACCTCCGGGATCGTATTGTTGTCCAATAGGTGCCGAGTCCTAGATTGATTTGTGAACCGGCCAATGGGGCGGTGTAGCATCAGGGGGTGGGCGGGGCCTTCACCAGTTCATCATGGAGCTCCTGTTGAGGGTCATGAAGAAGACCTGGCTGCTGCCACCCGACCGCACCGACGCAAAGAACACCTTGGAGGACAAAACAGTAAACCTCGTTAATTGGGGGTTAGGCCTCTTGCTCAAGGACTACAGGCAGACTGTGGACTATTGGGGGGTCGAACCCATAACCTTTAGGCTGTAGGTCAAAACCTTAACCACTAGAATCAATTATCCTTACACATATGCCCCATCTCGTAAACGAACAATATTTTTTGTGGGTTTTGTCATTCAGCATAAGGTTGACAATCACCATCCAATGATCATTCTGATATTTGTATTTATATTTTGGATCACGATGATATCACGTCTAAACCCAATGATTTTAGTGTAGTTTAGTTTATTTACTTGACAATTCACTTTAAAGGGATAGTTACATGGTTGCAATACCACTTTACACGCACAATTAAAAGAGCATCAAGACTAACACAAAACATCTACAGGACTTATTTCCACTGTGGTCCTTGTGGCAGTTAGATGATGTGGATATTTGTGCGTGCGCGTGGAGATAGTCGAGTACGGTAAAAGCAGCATATAAAAGCACAAAAAAACAATGAACAATATACAGAAACTATTCATACTGGGCACCAACAGGCATTATCGAGAGGATAAAACTGGTCCATACTAAAAACCTATACTAAAACTGGTCCATACTAAAACTGGTCCATACTAAAACCGGGCCATACTAAAACTGGTCCATACTAAAAACCTATACTAAAACTGGTCCAAACTGGTCCACACTAAAACCTATACCAACACTGGTAAATTTGATGAGCTACATTCAACCCTGACTACCCAACCGTCTTTACAGGGTTATGTTATCTAAAAGCCAGTGTTTCAGTTTTGCCTTAACATTTGTATGCGTGTCCGTTTAATGCTTTGAGGAAACTTACTCCATTCCTGGTATCTGAAAGATCAAGCAGGAGCCTCATCTTCACTCCATTTATCTTGCGTCCTCTTAAGTCGGCTCATCTTTCACCCTACAATCAGTCATGTGACATACGACATGCGCTCCTTTGACTCCATCGGTCGGCTGAACCCTCACCTTGTCGTTGCGTTCACAGAGGAACTTGAGCCTCTGGGCTCTCTTGTGCATGAAGACCCCGTCCAGGTGTCCCGTCTCCACTGAGCGGATCTCGATGGCCTTCTCCCCCCAGCCCATGATCTGGTTGGAGTGGATGTAGGCTGCAGGAGGAGGAGGAGAGGGAGAACGGAGAAAACACACAACGCTCTGTGTCAGCGGAGATTTGAGAATTCACAGTACAACGTTTTAGTATGTATGTATGTTTTGTGTGTGTGTGTGAAGACACTGGGGAGAAATAGATTATAAAAGTGTCGTCAGATTTATACTTTTTATTAGACAGTAACGCTGTGTTTATTTCCTAACCATACACCGGCAAATGTAGCTTAAAATGTCATTACAAATGTCGTTGCAAAGAGCTGCCGCACGAGGGCAGTGGAGCACATGAAAGTTTACGTGTCGATGACAGATGATGTGATTAATTCACATCATCAGGCAACCTTTACTTAAGATTCACAAATTCAAAACAGTGTCACGACGGTATTTCTTTTCTGACATCTGGACTCAGTATCTGCCATAACGTCTCCCGAGTCTCGACAGGCTGAACATAAATCACGTTCAACGTAAATCACACTTACTTAGCGGACGCTAAAGACGCTGGAAGCGATGCGTGCAACCGCAAAATCAATAAGCGACTAACACATAACACACACACACACACAGACACACACACACACACACACATGCGCGCACATGCGGTGGACTCACCGACAGAGGTGGGCATCTCGCCCCACTGCAGCACCACGTCCTTGGTGATGCGTCCGTAGGTGTTGACGTAGACGCCCTCGTCCTCGTAGCACAGCAGCATCTCCATGCCCTCCGTCCTGGGGAGCACCACGATGGCGTGGGGCGTCACCTGGCTCTGGATCTAACACACACACACACGCACGCGAACACACACACATGCACACACACACACACACACACACATACGCACACATGCACAAACACACACATGCGTACCACACACACACATACGCACAGACACACATACATACACATAGATGGATACACACACATTTACACATGCACATTTACACACACACACACACACACACACACACACACACACACACACAAGCAAACACACACATGCACAAACACACACATGCGTACCACACACACACATACGCACCACACACACACATACGCACAGACACACATACATACACATAGATGGACACACACACACACACAGGAAGATGTTTCGATCAAATTTCTATAGGATTTCCCTTTTCTTGTCTATCTATCTGTCTATTTACTGACTTACCGACCTATTTTGAGAAGCACATCACACATTTTACATCACACACACTACAGTTAGAGGTAAACACACACACACACACACACACACACACACAGTGTACTGAACGGGTTCTCAAACGTTACGTGAAGTCGGCAGGCGGACAGTGACTCAACGTAACAGAACATAGGAAAAATAACACAAAGCGCGCACCGGGGGTCGAAGGTTAGTGACCAGATTCAGCCGAGCCTGCAGGAAACTCTTGTTTCCCGGCAACAGTGACAGGACTGTTTGCCCCGCCGACGTCTAGCGCTGTGCCCTCTCATGCGTGCCGCCGCACACTCTTGAGGTGGCCTTCTGACCTTTAACAAAGTAGTGACCTCAGACGGTCCGCAAGCCGGCGAGCCCAAAAGAGCATGACAGAACCGTAGCCTAGCAACGGCGCCTGAAGTTTACACCGAATGTATGTGCCAAAAGCAAAGTGTTCCTTGGCGTCGTCAACCCTCAATTCAGCTGCTTGACATTTAGCCGGAGGGACGGCCCGCATTACCTAAATGTCAAGCAGCTGAGTGTTTGATTAAACACTTTTTTTTAATGTATCTTCAGACTTCAGGAGGAATTGGGCATTCGTTCGGCCGGCGCCGGCGGGCGGGGCCGTCCCACTAGCGCCAATCAAGGGCTCTGCCAGGCACTGTATTGTATACAGTAAATATTAAAGTCAGGGCCAATTGCACTCAGAGTCGTTTCCTGTGGGCGAGATGAATCTATCCGGCTAAAACAGACGTCTGGGTGTGTGTCACGCGTTAATCTCTACGGCGCATTGAACTGTTTTGTACACAGACACGTCTCCTTTAGTTCTACAGTGGTTCCGCTACGGGGTTTAATCAGGGATCTATCGATCGGGGATCTATTGATCTAGTCTAGAGGACAGGAGGCGGAGTGTCACCTTCATCTGTCGAGGCAGACGGAAAGAGAGGAAGAGGAGGAAACCGATGAAATACAGAAACAGTAAAAAAAAGAAAAAAAAAGAAAAAGAGGATCGTTACTACAGGTCACGTTATTAAACAACTCAACAGAACTGGTTCATAATTGAATCGCTACAACAGATCAACATCAGCGATTTAACAGCCTCAACCCCGGCTTCCCGGGGAGGCCTAGCTTGCCGCGGAGTAGCAGAGATCAATACAAATCATAAATCCTTTTGTTCATACCAAAGTGGGCTAATGAAGAGGCTTACTGGGATAAAAGCGTACAACTGTTATATGAATTATGAACCTTTGTAATGGATGTATAGGGGGGGGAGAAGCAATGGTAACAACTCCCTACAGCCTATAGAATTAATCTGTAGTAAAAAAAAAACATACCAGAAGACTAGAAATGACTGCATTCAATATAATAAATGTATGTATAAGTGTATCGTTAAAGACTCGTTTTAAAGACTCAGATACACAATCATTCCAAGACGAATTAATGGGAAACAAGGATTAAAAAAGGATTGGATCCTAAAAAAAAGTCATCATAAGATCGCACCCACGCACACACACACACACACACACACACACACACACACTCAAACACAAACTCACATGTGAGGGGATGTAGATGTCGTAGGGGTTGCCAGAGTCCACGTCGATGACATGGAAGCCGACGCTGGAGCCGTAGATGACCTTTAACCTTTGACCCTCCTCCACCGTCAGGTCAACCAGCTGAGGGCGGTGCTGCAGCTCAGTGAACGACTGAATGAGAAAGAGAGAGGGAGATGGAGAGAGAGAG
>JAOPHQ010004350.1:60000-80781 GCA_030340625.1 Merluccius polli
AAAACAATCTGTGCATGTTGTCCACAGATATGTGCAGCCTTGCAAGACAGACACAGACGCATATTGGACTGACAGGCTGGGGCTGTTTATTTATTTTGTATTTATTTATCCTTTATTTTACCAGGCAGGTTGCTTGAGATAAAAAAATGTCTTTTTTACGAGCAAGGCCTGGATATGTTACAGTAAACTACAGCGTGTGTTATGGACGGTGTGATTGGATACCTTCACTGGAGGTCTGCTGCTCTCCTCCACTCGGAGCTCTCTGAGTTCCTTAGCCAATGCACTTAGGTCCTATAGGGTAGAAGATAGAGAGAGGTGGAGAGAGGTGTTGAGAGACAGAGACAGAGAGGTAGAGAGAAAGGGAGAAAGAGAGAAAGAGCGGGAGAGAGATGGAGGGAGAGAAAATAAGCACATTAGTTCTTCATCATCATGGAGAAGAGGCAGAGACCAAGTCACAAAGACACAATATAAGAGGGGGAGATCAGGGATAGATCAGGGAATGGGACAAACCATCGACAGCATCAGGACAGGTAGGTACAGTGTTTGACAGCTGCATCGTCAGACGTACACCAGGACCCATAAGGCTTAATAGGCATCTCGGAATAGGAGAGCTGATCTCAGGTCAGGTGTCTACGTTTTGTCACCCATTTTGTGACCCACACAGATCTGAGATGGGCACTTCTGTTCACCTCATTAAAAAAAAAAGAATCAAACTCAAGCTCAACATGGGTCCTACAAGGGAGAGCAAAGAAAAGTATTAAGGCCGGGTCTTCCATCTGCTCCCGTATCGACCAAACACCCCCATGCTAACAGGCCAGTGGTACAGCCCGCCCCTCTTAATCATTCACCCCGGGTTGGAGGAGCAGTCCAATTCATGCAGACATTGGGGGGTGGGGGGGGGGGGGGGGGTCCCTCATTGGCGGTGGGCTTACCAGCTCCTCCTGACCCAGTAACCATGACAACGGAGATGCAGGAGAAAGAGATATTTACAGACCATTAAGGTGCTTGGCCATTTCTTTCTTTTTTTTCCCTCAAACCTACACACACATGCAGAAGAATGTGTAGAGGAATATCCCACACAGACCACCCCCAAACCAACACACACACACACACACACACACACACGCTCAGACTTTCACACCATAAGTTACGTTTGGGTATTTCAGTGTTGAAAGGAGCCGGGAAGGGGGGTGAGGGAAAGAGAGTGGACGGGGGTGGACCGAGTCTTGGTAGAGAAACTGGTGCTGGTGGTGGGAGGGGTTAAGATGCCACTAACCTCATCTATGGCTCTCTTATAGCTCTGAGAGATGGAAGGAAGGAGAGAGAGCGAGAGAGAGAGAGAGAGAGAGAGAGAGAGAGAGAGAGAGAGAGAGAGAATGAACAGCAGGAAAACAGAGAAGAAGAGGCCCCCGAAAAGTCCCAAAGAGGCGGGAAAAATGATCAAAAGCCTTGGAGGAAAAACACGAATACGTGTTCATCAAGTGAGTTTGAGTGCGATTAGTTTGGATTATTGGTGTGTGTGTGTGTGTGTGTGTGTGTGTGTGTGTGTGTGTGTGCGTGCGCGTGCATGTGTGTGTGTGTGTGTGTGCGTGCGTCTAAATGTGCAGCACTCACTGCAGGTCTGCTGGGTCTGGCTGATTCCCGCCCCTCCTCCTGTTTGGGTTTCACCTCCTGGTTGGCCTCTGGTGGAGATACTTCCTGCTTGCCTTGACCTATCAGAACAGAGAATCCACAAACAACAGGGATCAGAACCGGGAACAGGAATCAGATGACCACAACCACAGTGGAAAAAGAAAAACCCAGAACAACCGTTTCTTGTGTCCTCAATGAGACCGAATCCAGCCTCTGTGAGGGTTGTTTCAATCGTCAAATTGAATCGTCGTACTAGATAACGACGAAGAGATACTTAGATAGACAGGAAGTAAAACGGGAAGCTATAAAATTAAAGACAGAGAAGCTACATTTACTCCCCATTAATTCTGTCTCTAGCTTATATCTACGGTTCGGCGTTGCCGTTATCTGTGCTTTGTTTGTCATACCTGGAAATCTTATATATATATAAAGGTTGTTTGGTAGCCCTGATACCCTAAGTGCACATATTCTTAGCATGGGGATCTCCAATCTCCAGTTTACTTACTTTCTTACTCCTGCTGATGTATGATTATTTCTCTTTGACTGCATATTTTACTGCCTTGTTAAGCACTTGGTGGCGCTTGTCTAAAAAGGCGCTATAGAAATAAAGATTATCATTATTATTATGGGTTATCATGAGTCAGACCCCCCCACCCCCCTTCTCCGTGTATTTGTCAGGAGGACATCCATGCATGTCTAAAGTGTCCCACTAGCAGCTGTTTGGCTCGTCTCTACAGCCCTCCCTTTGTCTCTCCCCCCTTTCATCTCTCCCTCTCTCTCCATCTCTCTCGCTCCATCTCTGTCTCTCTCTCTCTCTCTCTCTCTCTCTCACTGGCACACTCTCCCCCCATCTCTACCAATCTCTATCTCTCCCTCTCCCTCGCTCTATCCAACTATCCGTCACTATCTCCCTCTGTCTGTCCCTCTGTCTCTCCCTCCCTCCCCCCAGAGGAGGGAGGGAACGAGGCAGATCAGACAGGTGGATCGGAGCAGAACCTGTGGCTGACACCGACCCGCTCGTCTGCACACATTGAAACAGTGTGTGTATGTGTGTGTGTGTGTGTTTATGTGTGTAAGTGTGTATGTGTATGTGTTTGTCAGGTGTGATTATATGTGAGTGTGTGTTTTTTTAAATGTATGCGAGTGTTTGCATGTGTCTGTTTGTGTGCGTGTGCACGTATACGCGCGTGTGTGCGTGCGTGCGTGTGTGTTGACCTCTGCGCTCCGCCGAGCCTCCTTGTGACGAGGGGGAGGAGGAAGAGGAGGAGTTGGAGGAGGTTCTCTGCAGCATGGCGTCCAGGGGCAGCTCCGAGCGCCGTAGGTCTGGATTGCTGAAACACACACACAACGGTTGGTTCTCTCTCTCTCTCTCTCTGTTTCTCTCTCTCTCTCTCTCGTAACTCTACAGTTTGTATTAAATATGTGATCTGTTGAGGGTGAAAGCCACTTCCACAGAAGGGCCCCACATTACATTTCTGTTTCTACGCTCCCCTGGTGCGTTTAATGAAGACACTGGCGGTGAGACTAGACTAGACTTTGGTCAAACGTCTACAGCGGGGGTTTTCCGGTAGAGTAAGCGGGGGGAAGTAGTTATTTGAGAGTGCAACTGTGATTAAGAGTTCACTCAGACAAACTCGACTTGGTATCTCTGCAAGTAATACCCAGTTTGATAATAATGTTACATGTTTTGTGTTACTCTTGCAAGGGACGTATTGGGACTAGAATTAGATAGAGTAGTGGATTATGTAGTTTAAGGATTATGGCTGTATTACACAGTAGGGTCTAATATAACATGCCGTTTGGTGGACACTTTTATACAAAGCATCGTACAACACCATGAGTGCATACAATCTTAGCATGGGTGATACCAGCGGGACTCAAACCCCGTGGTGTTAATGCCACGCTCCGACAGTCGAGTGCACAGGACCAACAGTTCAACCAAATGATTCGACACTAAAGCTGTGTGAGGCGCTGGTGGTACCTGGCTCGTATGAGCTGGGCGCCGCTACGAGGGCCAATGCCGGGCCCGCCGCCGTTAGGGGAGTTCTTCCTCACCAGGGCTGGGGAAATAGAGGTAGTACGCTGGGGTACCTGCGGGGGAGACGCACGCGACACACACACACACACACAGATAGACAGACAAACCCGAGGGAGAGAGAGAGAGAGACGGATGGGCAGATGGACAGACAAACATAAGGAGACAGACAGGTTTACACAGACAGACAGACATACAGTCGGAGGGAGACAGACAGACAGACAGGTGGGCAGACAGACAGACAAACAGAGGGAGACAGATGGATGGACAGACAGACAGACAAACAGAGCAGACGGTTAGATCATTTGGTATTAGAAGGTAAAACAAAAAAAGTCAGAAAATTCAGTCATGAGTGCGCTTTTGTTTTACACATACACATATAACTGCACTACTACACTAATGAGACTTTGGTGTAGGTGTAAATTAGGACTTTTATTTTGAAAGGCCAACAGAAATGACTTTACCTTGGGTGGGATGTCGTCTTCTCTCAGCCAGGCTGCTCGGTCCCGGTCTCTATCCCGGTCCCTGTCTCTCTCCCGGTCCCTGTCTCTCTCCCTCTCCCGGTCCCTCTCTCTGTCTCTCTCCCTCTCTCGCTCCTTCTCCTCCCGGCCGGCGATGGCGCGCGTCGGCGGGGGCGCGGTAGTGGGGTTGTCGGCGGTGGGGTCAGAGTTCTGGCGGGGCATCTCGGGTCGCGGGGAGGGGCCCGGGGCCAGGCCCTCGCCCAGCGCCGAGCTGGTCTGGTCCTGCAGAGACTGGGAGCCTGTAATGGATGTGTGGGTCTTCACCGGGACCAGATGGGCCATCTGAATCAGAGGGGGGGGGGGGGGGGAACATGGAGGTTGGTGGTGGTGGGGGAGGATGGAGAGAGAGAGAGAGAGAGAGAGAGAGAGAGAGAGAGAGAGAGAGACAGAGAGAGAGAGAGAGAGAGAGAGAGACAGAGAGAGAGCTGCGTTCAGAAACATGTGTACTAAAGCATCACACAACACACTTCACACACACACCCATTTCTCCCTCTCGCTCCATCATCTCACACACACCTGAGGTTCGATGGGTCGGTGGATGGGTGGGGTGCGAGCGGGCTGCATGCCCCCGCTGCTGAAGGACTCTGAGCGGGGAGGGAGGGGGGGGTCGGAGGTGCGGTTGGGGACTTTGTGCTGGGGTGCCGGGGAGCTCTGTCTGTTCAGCTTGGAGCGCTCCTCCACCTGTGATAGGTCACACACCACTGTCACTCAAACCATTCCAGCCAATCACGCTTCAGTCCAACGCGGTGCAACTTTAAATCCCGCCACCCCTTTTTTTTTTTTCAACGAGCCATTAGACAAACCTTAACCTTATTGTGGGACAATGGGTTTGACACATGTAGGGAGAATGTATGTTTACACATCGCAATTACTTTATTTGGTCCGGTCTGGTTTGGTTTGGCAATAACAATGTAATATTTAACTATTATAATCGATTATTATGAAAGCATGACTCAACTGTCCAATGTTTCAGGCTTAAAAATGGTTTTGTATGCATGTTTAAATAATACCAGCGCAAGACACAGACTTCACTATAAGAAGCCATGATTTGCAGTTTTCCAGGCTGTAGTATCATTTAGATGTGTCCCACATGAAGGGTTCAGAGTGTCTGACGGCTGTGTTGAATGGTCTCCAGGGCGATCCCTAATTCATCCTTTACCAAATGTGTTTGCATATACGGTAACCGCAGGCAACTGGGAGGGCACGCATGCAGGACTGCATGCCACTGCATGTGTGTGTATGTGTCTGTGACATATACTGGCATGATGTTTTAGGTGCTACTTACTACACACACTTAAAATGATCTATCAGTGTTTCAGTGAGAAAGCCCCTCCCTACCACTTTATAGGCTCATCAGATTACCAGACTATTTACTGTCCAAAAACACAGATTAATGTGTCATATTTAAAAAAAGACTAGATTAAAAAAACTAGATAAAATAACGAAATAATCGCTGGAGGGGTTGAGTCATGGTTATTTATAATGTGTGTAATTTATAACCCTTCTGCACTTTCTATAATCTAGTGGGGATTACTCAGGATCACGACCCGGTTCAGAGCAAATACACATAAATGTGTCATGACCTAATGTGGCCGATGACGTCATCGTCACACAAGTATCAACAACAACCCGCAACAACAGTAGAAAAAAACAAGAGGAAACTATCGGCGGTACTCTATGAAGGCACACCGCAAGGCGGACAGAAGAGGCGTCGGGTTGAGCGTACTGATGCATACCGACTGCTGCTTGAGTCAGTATGCAGTCACTGGTTAGTTTACACCCCCTGCTGTTCTACTACAAGCCCAGAGGAGCTATAGGAGAGAGAGAGAGGAGGTTACAAGAAAGGAGACATGGAGAGAGAATATCCCAGCAGAAAGGAAAAGGCTTCTGGGTGGACAGATGCCTGGTCGTATGAGGAGGCTTGTGGTTTTCGGTGCAAATCTCTTCAAATGTATTTTTTTTTGCATGATTTGTATGTGTGTGTGTGTGTGTTTAACATTTTGTTGTGTGTGCAAGTTTGCGTTTTGTGTGTAAATGTGCGTTTGAGGCATTGTGTGTTTTGTATGTGTGTGTGTGTGTGTGTGTGTGCGTGCGTAGGTATGTGTGTGTGTGTGTGTGCACCCGTGTGTACACGTGTCCATGTTTGTGTGCCTCTTTGGTCCACTCCACCGACTGCTTTTCCCTTTACGCTCGGATACCCTCGGTGTTGAGACAGAGGTTAAAGCGGTTAATGGTGTCCACTGCTGCCGCATCTAAAACCGAGGACACAAAGTAACCGAGATGAGGGAAGCGAGAGAGAGAAGGAGGATCTAAAAAGAGGGGTTGAAAGGCAGCGGGGGACCCGGAGAGATGACTTATGAGGACAGCGGCGTGTCTGTGAGCACCGGACTCATGAGGCCCGGCGTGTAAGGTTTGCGTTTAGGAGGGATCCCAGCAACCGACTCAGACCAGCACCCATCACCAAGCTTGGGCAGAACACCATTGATTTGGACTGACCGTAGACGAGTGAAGTCCGTTTTTTTTGGGGTGGTGTGTTCCTCATTGAAACGGTCCCTGACAAAGCAATGTGTCAGAGCCTTGCCCTGATGCATTGTGGGATTGACGCGGAGACTGAGATGGGGGCCGAAGCGGTGAGAAGGGGGTGGGGCGGGCAAGGTGTGCGGGGGGAGGGGGGGGGTTGGTCTAGTTGCCATGGCAACTTATGAAAGTAATACTGTACTTTCTAAACATTACTGGCCTGGCAAGATAAATACAAAGTCAATAAAATAATTGATTAGATTAAGTATGGATAATTGTACAGACAATGTGTGTGTGTGTGTGTGTGTGTGTGTGTGTGTGTGTGTGTGTTTGAAAGGCCACTACAGTAGTGTGGGCAGGGCTTTCTTAGGGGAAAAGCTAAGGTAACTCAGAGTGGAACCCGCTTGTCCTTCTGCATTCTGCTTAACCTTGCATGCCCCTGTGTCCCTTGGCGGCATGGTGGCCGCCAAGACAGAGCTGAGGTACCCCTCGGGGGCAGAGCGGAGAGAGGCCATCAAAGACCTCGGATTCATAGGGAGCTGCCTTGTAGTGGTTAGGAACCACCAGGCTCTCGTGGCTGACCGACAGCTTGTGGTTGAGGTGATCGGTCGGGACGGTGAGGTTGGGGTTACAGACGCTCTGCCTCCTGCCTCTGGGTAAGATAGACTGGAGGAAGCTTTTGGCGGTGGTGCGAAGGAGGCCATCAAAGATCTCGCCTTTATAGGGAGCCACCTTTCGTTGTTTAGGAGTCACCAGGTTCTCGTTGCTGACCGACAGTCTAATGTCAGGCAGCCTAACCTGGCAGGGATCAGTTGGGATGAAGAGGAGGTTGGGGTTAGTGACGTCCTGCCTCTTGTCTCTGGGTAAGAAAGACTGGAGGAAGCTTTTGGCGGCAAAGCGAGAGGCTAGATTGGGAGCCACCTTGCATTTTTTAGGAGTCACCAAGATCTCGTCGCTGACGGACAGCCTAGTGCCATTCTGGACGGTGAGGTGGTTGGTGTTAGTGGCGTCCTGTCTCCTGTCTATGGGCATGACGACTTCGCTGCTGACGGACCGCCTGCGGTAGACGTGATCGGTTGGGATGAAGAGGAGGTTGGGGTTAGTGACGTCCTGTCTCCTGTCTATGGATATGACGCCTTCGCGGGCAGGGCGAGAGAGGCCATTAAAGACCTCGGATTCATAGGGGGCCACCTTGCGGTGTTTAGGAATCAAGCTCTCGCTGCTGACGGACAGCCTGTGGTGGACGTGATCAGTTGGGATGAAGAGGAGGTTGGGGTTAGTGACGTCCTGCCTCCTGTCTCTGGGTAAGAAAGGCTGCAGGAAGCCATTGGGGGCGGAGCTAGAGAGGAAGTCCGGGGGGCTGGGGCACATGGCCAGGTTCTCGTGGCTGTTGGCCTGCCCCAACCCGCCTCCCCTCCTCTGTACCTCCACCCACAGGTCTACATCTATCCTACTGCGCGGGGAGTGGGGCTGGAAGCAAGGATGCACACTGACCAGTTCAACCCCAGGGTTGGATGAGTGAGGGTGAGAACCACAATGCTTCGGGTGGGCCTTTTGGGGCACAGGGGACCGGGTGGGGCTGACCTGGGTGGGGCTTGGGACAGAGGTGAGAGGGAACCGGGTCGGGCTTGTGACAGAGGGGAGAGGGAACCGGGTCGGGCTTGTGCCAGAGGGGAGAGGGGACCGGATCGCGCTTGTGCCAGAGGGGAGAGGGAACCGGGTCAGGCTTGTGCCAGAGGGGAGAGGGGACCGGGTTGGGCTTGTGCCAGAGGGGAGAGGGGACCGGGTTGGGCTTGTGACAGAGGGGAGAGGGGAGACAGGCCGATCTCTCACTGGCTTCTCTTTCTTGTGACTGGGCCCTGGGACATACGGGTTGGGTTGGTTGATAGGGGTGGGTTGGAGGACCGGACCCTGACCCCTGACCGGAGACTTTCTGTCGGGGGCCTCACTCGGCTTTTGCCCGGGCCCTTGGGCGCTGTGGCCCTTCAGGTTGAGATTCTTGGGCCTGATCTGGCGCATCTGCTGACTGATCTCGTGCTTGAGGGCCGGATCCAGCACGGACACCGCGGGGTCCATGGTGATGCGGATGCTGGGGGGGAGGGGGAAGGAGAGGAGCTGGGCCGTGTGGGAGGTGGAGCGCCTAACGGCGAGGCCCTGGTCGGTGGGGGAGGAGGCGGCTGGTTGGTTGAAGGACTGGGCATGTTGTAGGGGGCGGGGGAGGTTACTGTGAGCATGTGGTGACGAAGGCTGCTGCTGCTGCTGCTGCTGATGCTGCTGCTGCAGCTGGAAGGGCCGGACCTGGAGGAGTCAGGGAGTCAGAGGGAGGTTAGCCGCCACACACACACACACACGTGCGTGTGCGTGCGTGCACGCACATGTACACACACACAGGGTAGTTAAGGCACCATCCATTATACACAGCTCTTGGGGGCTATGGGTAGAAGAGTTAAAATAGTTCCTCCACATTCGTTCATCGGCCCCCAGTCCTCACAGTCCTCTTTGCTGGAAGCAAAACCTGCCAAGAATGTCACCATTAGATATGAACAATGTCCCACTAGCCCACTGGCTATGTACCGTGCTCATTAAAGAGCTAATTTAGAGATTACACATTAACCTTTACGAAAAAGAAGAAACAGGGCATTGAATACCTACACGACTAACTAGATCCTCTAAACCATGTTGATCTCATCGAGTGCTGTCAACTTTGTGCCGCTCTTTTGCGTGACAAGTGCTACATAAAGCTTCTTTATGTTTGAATTGCATTAAATAACTACGCAGGAATGGCTTTCCTTTTCTTAAAACCTTTCAGTGGGTCGGACGGAGGGGAGAGGAGCTCCTGTCACGCTCGTATTAGCACGCACATGCACGGTTGTGAGCATGTAAGTGTGTGCGCATGTAAGTGTGTGTGTGTGTGTGTGTGTGTGTGTGTGTGTGGCACGCGGTGCCTGGTGCGCACCTCTTTGGCCCACGCAGGTTTGTCGGGTGGGTTTGCGGCGTCTTTGTAGTGATAGAGCTGCTTCTTGTCCGACGCTCTGCCCTCCGGCTGCTGCTGCTGCTGCTGCGGCGGCGGCTGCAGTTGTGCTTGTTGTACTTGCTGTGGTTGCTGCTGCTGTTGCTGTAGCGACACCAGGTAGGCCCTCTCCTGCTGCAGCTGTCTCTGCAGGCGCTCTGCTTGCCGCTGCTCCTCGATCTGCTTGCGTTTGTACTCCTGCAGGAGGAGGAGGAGGAGGAGGAGGAAGAAGAGGTGGTCAGAGTGACTGGAGAGGATGGAGGTCGGGTCAGGTGGCGATCATGCAGCACCGGCCTGTCGAACACACTGCTCGTTCGATGGTGATGACACACACACACGCACACACACACACGCCGTGCACACACAAACACACGCACACACAAGACACAGACATACATGGCGCACACACACACACACACACACACACACACACGCTTTTCACAGTCACAGGGCCTAGCAGGGGGATAAACACACACACAACTGTGCAGATGTCTTTGGCAGGGAAGCAAACAACTGGAAATGGAAGGAGCAAGAGGAAGGAAGGACAGAAGGAATAAATGAATGGACAGACAAATGGAAGACGACAACAGAGCATAACAGGACACTAGGACACTGACCGCGGGTCGGATCTCAAAAGGCCATAGCATCTTTACTTGATCTCATTTCACACACTGAAATGGGTATCAGGGAGACTCACCAGAGGGACAGGGGTTTACTTACAGAGAGGCATTGCAGAAAACAAATATACACATTCATTTTTTTCTTAAAATGTCTTAACCACAGATATCGAGATCCGAGATCCAACCAAGTGAAATGCAGGGGATGCATGCGGGGGTGATGGGGGGGGAACAGGGTGTGATGGAAGTGTTGAAAATGGGCCCTGGTGGGGTTTAAACACAGGGCCCCCTGGTGTTTACCAGCAGTAAAGCCTGCTCCTGTAGCAACTGCTGCTGGAGAATCTCTAACTGTCTCTGTTCTTCCTCCAGCTGCCTACGGATATACTCCTGAGCAACGCGCGGCAGGCAGAGAGACACAGAGAAACACAGAGAGAGAGAGAGAGAGAGAGAGGGAGAGGGAAATAAAGACAGGTGAGTAAGGTATATGTGAGAACAGACAGAGTCAAAGAGAAAAAGAGAGAATAAAAGTCATTTTCGAAACAAAGGCACGTCTCAAACGAGCCATAAAGACAAAGCAGAAAGAGCATTCTAGACAAAAGTAAAAAGAAGGGGAAATAAATACATGTTAGAGCGAGAAAGAGGGAGGAAAATTGGGTTTTATTCCCAGACTGTAGAAGGAGGATAAAGAGAAAATATCACATGACCATATCGAATAAAAAAGGAGAGGGAGAGAGCCTGGCAAACTCAGTATAGTTTATGATATTGTCATAAACCGTAACCATAATAACGGCACATAACAGTGTGTGTTTGTGTGTGTGTGTGTGTGTGTGTCTACCTGTTCTCTCTCTGCGTGCCTCCTCTCCTCGTCTCTCCTCAGCTGCTCCAGCTCCTCATATCTCCTCCTCTGCTCTCTCTCCTGCTGTTTCCGCTGCTGATGCTGATGCTGTCAAAAAAAAGACGTCAAAATAAAAACGTGAAAACATAAAAGTGAATCATCGTTTTTATGCGTTTTTTTTCTACATTTCAACGTAAATTCATCGGAATCGCTTTTCATCGAGAGGCCAACAGCCGGAGAACGCCGAACACACTCATTTGAGTATATAGGCATGATGAAATCACTTAAAGTAAATTGTCGGTGACTTGTTTGTAGCATACAAATCACCTTATCGGGCTCATACGTCGTCACAGTTCAATGGCTGCCGCCATTTTGGAAGCGTAGGAGCATGGGAATGCTAGTTATTGTGTTGGTAGTAACGATTTTTTGGTCATTGATTATTCGCGAAATGATTTGTCATTATGGGGGAGACATTGTTGTGCTTGAAACTGCCACAGCATTTCTCATGCGAGACGTGGCAAACAACGTTTTTGTTAGCCTAGGTTGCGCAATATTTTACGTTGATTTAGGATTTTACAGTAATACTACTCCCTTGAGTCCTCTCAATATGGTAGAGTATCGCCAATGAAACATCCCATGATGCATTCTGATGTACCTATACAAGAACACTGGTGGTCTGCTTTGTGAACTGAGTAAGTCGTGTACTGTGCAACTGTAAGGTTGACACATAACCAACCTTGGATACATTTGGATGTTGAGGTTCAATTCAAAAGGATAATTAATACTGCACTAATAATAGTTACACCATTACACTGTTTTACATGTAATGTCTGTCATGTCATTGGTAGCAATGTAAAAGCAACGCAATGCTCTGATCAGACACATAGATTTCCTTAGCTTGTCCAATGGGCCAAAATTGAGGTGAGCCTGTGTGTATTTGTGTGTGTAAGAGAGGAAAACAGAGAGAAAAGATGAGTTTCGTCAATACAGTTTTTGAGTTAGAATTAATTGCTGTATTGATGCACACACACACACACACACACACACACACAACTTTTTATTCCCCACTCTTAGCTCCAGAGAGCAGGCTTACAGCAGCAATCCTCAGCCCATAGTCTGAGCTCTCTCTCTGGGTTCCCACCAGGGCTAGTCCCCCAGCGCGCGGGGGGCTAAGCACTAACCTAACATGACCCCCACACTAAGCCCCGACTATGAGTCTTTGTGCATGAGTGGGGACTAGTCGGGCTGGTTTCATGTGTGTGTGTGTGTGTGTGTGTGCGCGTGTGTGCGTGTGTGCGATAAATTAATAAATCTACTTTCCTTCGAATAATGAGTTTGGACTCCAAAACAATGGAAACCAAGCAGGTATTGACCGGTTTGTAGAATACATTAAGAAAGGTTTGACCTTTCTAGTCAGTGAGTAACAGTAGTAATATAATAATATAATACCCCTTTATGCCGTACATGATGATGAATCGTCACCGTCAAAACACAAATGTCATGTCCGATTCGGATTCTTCTGTTTCTATTTTAAATATTTTAGAATAAAAATTATAAAAAAAACAATGTAAAATGAAACTAATAAACAAATGTAAACGTCAAGCTAACTTAAACCACAATGTAAGTTTTCCCATTAGCAACCTCTAGTGGCTTGAGTTTGTAGATTGCTTTTCCAAAAGAGGACCAGAATTAAAAAAAATATAGAGATTCCCTGGATGGATTGACTTGTGATCCGGCAAAATTGCTAATAGCCGCTTCAAGTTTCTTAAAATTGTTCAGTTAACTCGATGTTTCTTACCTCTTCAAGCCTCCTCTGCATTTTCTGCTCCTCGATGCGTTTCTGCCTCTCGGCCAGTAGTAGGCGCTTGTGCTCCTCGTTGTGCTGCTGCTCCTGTTGTTGTTGTTGTTGTTGCCTCCGCAGGGCCTCCGACCGCTCCTTATTGGCCATCTGCAGGCGCAGGAAGTCCCGCCTCAGGGTGGACTCGCCAGGGACGTTGATGATGGAGCTAGGGGTTTCCGCAAACCAAGACGAAGGTTGATCGGCGTCGGCGACAAAGGGAAAGTCACTGTGCAAAACAATGTTGAATGTGTAGTGTGAAAGTCTCTGAAAGTGTGAGCATGTGAAAGTGTGTGTTTTTGTGTGTAAATGTCTTTATAAGTATACACACCTGGGCTCTCCCGCTTCCGTCTCCTCGTCCTCCTCTTCACTGCCGCTGTACTCATATTCAGTCTCTTCTAGCCAGAAAAAGGAGAGCGGATAAAACATTGAGAGTGTACAGTAAGAGAACTAAGCTTTTAAAAGGTATACTTTGTATTTATATTATATTATATACATCATGTTCCCGCTCACTCAACCATGTCCAGATGCTAAACTACATTTCCAGTTCATGGTTCTGATTAACTCAGAGTCCATTATTGTTGTCATTGCGTTGCCATTGTTTAGCTGTTTAGGGCAGATTATGTTGCTTATGTTGACTGAGCTTATGTAGTTAAGAATTGAAGCGAGTCCGTGCGAACAAAAAGAGAGCATTTACTTCCTCACAGGGGCGTCAGCGTCAGACTAGGATGAAATTACATCTGGAGACAGCATGCGTCTCTACGGTAACGCGACACTTCTATTCATCATCATCATCATCATCATCATCATCATCATCATCATCATCATCATCATCATCATCATCAGCAGCAGCAGCAGCAGCAGCAGCATCAGGGTGAAGGCTACTTGTTCCCTGAGGTGTGCTGTCTTCTAAGTCAATATGGTCCTCTGTGTGTGTGTGCGTGTTTGTGTGTGTGTGTGTGTGTTTGTGTTGTGCGTCAGTGCGTGTCCGTGTAACGGTTTGTGAGTGCACGTTGAAAACGAATCGTGTATTTTATAATTTTTTGCCCTTGTCACCTGCTACCTGCGTTTAATCATATTTTCATGCGTTCTTTCATTCATTCATTTCAGACCTTCATCACTTCCTCCGCTGGCACCTCGCTTCTATCTCTAGAGTCGTTGCCACTGTGGTACTATGTTTACACCTACCCTATGTGTACTTGTACAGTACTGTATGTGATCAACTAAATCTACCCTGGTAAAGATGGTTTATGGTTAGTGAAGCTAGTCAGTACAATACAGTACTAGTCAGTTGATTACTTACCATACAATACAGTGAAAGCTGGTCGATTTTATACAATATACAATACAGTACAAGCCAGTGGATTACTAACAATACAATACAGTGAAAGCTGGTCGATTTTATACAATATACAATACAGTACAAGCCAGTGGATTACTAACAATACAGTGAACACTCGTCCGTTACTTACAATACAACGCAGTACAAACTAGTACTAGTACTAGTACGGACTTGTACTTGTACTGCATTGTATTGTACTGTATTGTATCTATTTCTAACGCACTAGCTTCACCAAAGGGACAGCAGGTGGGTCATAAAACAACCATTGACTTTTGTCAGCGACTGAGCGGTGTGATGCGAGCGCGGCGCTCCACGTACCTCTCTCGCCGCGCTTCTTCTTGGTGCGGTCGATGTGGTCTTTGAGCTGGATGCGGATCTGCCTCTCGTTGGGCAGGTCCCTGATGAAGGGGTGCTTGAGGAGCTGCTCCGTGCTGGGCCGCTGGCCGTGGCTCTTCACCAGGCAGCTCTCGATGAACGACTGGAACTTTTTAGACCTGGGTGCAAAAAAACGCACGCGCACACACGCGCACGCACACACGCACACACACACACACGCACACACACACGCACACACACACACACGTGCACACACACACACACACAGGCACACACGCACACAAAAAGGAAAAAAGCACATCCACACACAATTACACATTGGATTTCATGGTAATACCACACACAGGGGAAGTTTCAAGCATCTTACGTAAAGGTTGGATAAAAGACAAAGATAAATTATTTCTCTAGTTTCGAGGTGCGCATGTTGCATGCAAACATCACAAACTCCATGACTCACACTTCATACTCTGATACTCCGGTTCACCTGTTTCGAAACACAGACAGATATGCTAAATTGGTCACCAGCTGTCGACTGGCGCAAAAAAAATAATAAAAAAAGCTTTGGTGGTGTATCATCAAACCTGCAAAACAACCGTCTGCTTTCCCCCAGGTTTCATCCCACTTATCCAAACCACTCGGAGGAAAGAAAAGTGACTTTTCTGAAGTCACTGAACTTTGCGGGCCCCGCAGCCACTTTTAAGCAAATTGACAGATAAAAATGAGCTGAGCGGCGGTGTCGGCGCCGGGTTGCAGCAGAGTGCTCCCAACAACTGAAATCCAATCTTCCTGTTGCGTGGCGCAGCTCCTTGACGTTTGGAAATGTCTTTCCAGACTTGACTTTTAAAGCTGAATGAGATGAGCTGCATAAAGTGAAGGATGAAGAGAGAAGAGAGCGGCGGGCGGGGGGGCGCGCACGCGGGGGGGGGGGGGGGGGTATTATCGGCGCTGGAAGAGATTTGAGGGCGCGCTCGGGGCGTTAGTCGTCTGCATATGAAGAGACGGCTGATACAGTCCACTGCAAACCTGAAGCTGCCATTATTCTGACTGTTTCTGCGTATTTGGGATAAGACGTGGGATTCGACAAGCGGCTTTTTTTTTTTTTCTATGAACCTCACAATATAGAGAGTGGACTCTTAAGCCCTTCCAAATGTTGACTTGATTTCAGCAGTAGGCCTGTCAGCTTTAGTGTATGTTTTTCTTGTAAATTCGGTTTTGATTTGGAAATACATGTATGGAGTATTGTAAGGAGGGGAAAGTATCTTACATCCATTGTCCCGTACACATTAGTTCAACAAGAAGTTGAACTTTTCACAGACAAAACCAACCAACTTTAAGTATGTACAGCAACTGCCCTTGCTAACTGAACACGTCTTTGGGAAGCATAGTGTTGTGTTAGATGAGGCCATCGACTCCCATCCAAAAGGTCTGTAAATACCCTTGAGAAAGATGTCTAACCCCTTACCGGCTCCATAATTACCTGTATCAATCTTCACAATACGTTTTTTTAGGAAAAAAAACCTAAAAACAAAGACGATCCCACGATACAACTCGTGAACATCAGCCAACGCTACTGTTGCCAACACAGCCAACACAGCTCACCATTTCTTTGACTTGAGTCTTGGGGCGGGATTTCTCGGGATGAGGAAGAGGGCTCTCATTGGATGCATGTCGCACAGAGCTGGAGAGACAGGGAAGGGGGGAACCAATCAGAAGTGAGACTGTACGCAATGCAAATGTTCCTAAAGAATTATCGTGAGACATAATTCAAAATATTTAAATATATTTGAGAATTCACTTAACCTCAACTGAACAAACTGAATCCGGGAATCATAATTGGCGAACGCGCATTTGAATACTTTCATCCAAAACAGACAGAAAACAGTTTGACAACTGTCTAAAAGTGCATCAAACGCTGGACATGTGTTTATGTATTTTATGCTTTAGAGTGGAACTAATAGGTTAGAGGGACATCAGATATCTGACAACAGACATTATACTGTATCAGTGCTATTGGCCGGGACCCAAGTCCTGTCAGGATTGCCCAGTTTTGCATTACTGTGGAGTACTATAAAAACCAATCACTGGATATGGAAATGTACTGTAGAGGCAGTAATTAATGATGTGCAGAGGACCTGTCTGGGTGTGTTTGTGTGTGTGTGTGTGTGTGTGTGTGTGTGTGTGTGTGTGTGTGTGTGCACGTACGTGGAGCTCCCTCAGCCATCTCTATAGCAGTGATCCCCAATGACCATAAATCACTCTGCAATAATGGAGACAGTGCATTAATATTACGACAGAGAGATATAGACGGAGACAGGGGGAGAAACAGAGAGAGCGCATTAATACTACGAGGGAGAGAGAGAGCGCAATAAAACTACGAGAGAGGAAGAGAGAGAGAGAGAGCGCAATAAAACTACGAGAGAGGAAGAGAGAGAGGGAGAGAAAAAAAGGAGCGAGAAAAGAAAAAGAGAAGAGAGAGAGAGAGAGAGAGAGAGAGAGAGAGAGAAAGAAAGAGAAAGAAAGAGAAAGAAAGAGAAAGAGAGAGAGAGAGAGAGAGAGAGACAGAGAGAGAGCAGATGAGGTTTAAGCCAAAAGCACACCGCTGTGTCAGGACAGATGCAAAATAATGTTTCAGGATTTTTCATGTCCAAAATAGATGAGTCCTGTACGAGGCGAGCTAAAGATTACAGCCCCGCTACATTCACGATGAGTGTTAAAACAAATATGATTGTATTTATTTAATGATAAACGGATGAGAGACTAGAGAAGTGGGACTACCCACATCCTTCTCACTTCCTGTAATGTGTCACGTGAGCGACACAAGGCTCGGCAGGCTTACTGCTCAATATATATTGAAATCACGGTATTGAAGGTATTCTGACCATTTTGACACAAAATCGACATTTTCCTGACTTGTAGATCCGGCGAAAAAAAAACAAGTGTGACCTCACAGTGTTAACCATAGCGCTAGTGTAAGTCCCGCCCACTTGGGAGACCGAAACCGTTTCATGTTCACCCCCCGTCGGCGCTGCTTCGAACGCGTTATCTTTGCGTATCGACCCGCTTCGACTGAATGTACGAACGGAGGAGGAAGAGGGAAGCACCTTGAAGTCGTACGTGGCGTCCGGGTTTCTCGTCGCAGGCGATGACCTCGGGCGCCATCCAGTACGGCGTCCCGATGAACGTGTTACGTCTCCCCACGGTCCGGTCCAGCTGGGCCGACACGCCGAAGTCCACTACCGTCCGCACACACACACACACACACACACACACACACACGCGCGCACACACACAATGTAGATATACAGATCACACGTAAAAATGTACTTCATAGACTCAAAGACTTTCTTTTCAGTGTGTGTGTGTGTGTGTGTGTGGGATCAGGAGGGTGGTGGCGCTGACCTAGTTTGACCTCTGCGTTCTCCGTCAGCAGGACGTTCTGACCCTTGATGTCCCGGTGGATGACCTTGTGCTGGTGGAGGTGAGTCAGACCCTGTGGAAAACACACACACACACACACACACACACACACACGACGGCTTGAGAAAGGGACCAGTACTTCTTTTTTTCCTACCCCAAATCCACTGCAAGGTGCGAAAAGTCCAGGATGTGTATGACGATGATGTTTACTTGTGATAGTATTCGTGATCATTAAACCCACTTCCCGCGGGGACAAAATAATAACAATAAAATGTCCGTGTGTCTGTTTGTATGTTGTTCCTCCGGTTTGCTCCCACACCACAAGACATCCATGTTAGGTTAACACTCCTGCCTGTGCACCTGGCCGTAACGCAAGGCACCAGGCGGTAGACCCGGAGTCGGTCCCCGGATGCTGCACTGCAGGCTGCTCACTGCTGCTAGTGCTGCAGCTAGCGACGGCGGCGCAAATGCAGAGATCACATTTCATTGTGTAATACTTGTGCAATGATAGATGATAGATAAAGCTTGTTTTTGTTTTTCTTCTTCTTCTTCTTCTTCTTAAGTATCTCTCAATCTCAAATCAAAAAACAAGCAGGTTGAAGACATATCACATGTCACTTTGTGGCATGTTTTCTAAAATGTTTTCATTGTGTGCAGTTTTACCAGTAGTAAAGGTGAAATAAGCTCTTGTGTTTGTTTAACCTCGGCGGGCCAAAGAGGTCTCCGCTAAATCTCCCCGAAGCAGACTTTAAACTGCGGCGCTTTAAGCTCCACAGGAACATCAATTAGGATTCAACCTGCTGTTAGTGTTGTTATTGATTTGAAACGGCCTTATACCTTTATCAATTATTCATTTAGAAAAGAAAGAACACAAAACACAGAATACAAAAAAGAAAAGGAAAAAATTCAAATCACTTCAAGATTTGGGTTTCGTCCTCAGAGTGGCAACTTCCTATGCATGTTTAGAAAGACATACAGATATGCATAACATGATATTTTTTAAATTACATCTGCAGGCGGTGTGTTCAAAGCGTAAGTGCACCCCTGTTTCAGCTCGAATTCGAACACACTGAAAAATATGCGTTTTGGGCTGTGGGACGTGTTATCCCCATGGTAACGACCCACGCCAACTCGGTGATACTTTATTTCTAAGCCGGTACCGTCGTTGCTGCGTATGTGAAATGCACCGCACACACCGTGGCGCTATACCGCGAGTGTCCGAGTTACTGAAGCTTACGATTTTGGGTTGGCTTTTATTAAAGTTTGGGGGGGGGGGGGGGGGGGAAGGAGAGCAAGAGGATGGCTGCCTCACTCAAACTAAAGGACATTGATTCTGGATCAGGGGGAATTAAAAGCCATGAAGAGAACAAGTGAACGAAGAACGCGGAAGAAAGGGACGTGGACAAAGAGATGGGGAGGGATGACACAAAGTGTGATAAAGGAATGCTAGATTAGATAGGTGTGTGTGTGTGTGTGTGTGTGTGTGTGTGTGTGTGTGTGTGTGCGTGTTAGTGTGTGTGTGTGTGCGCGTGTGTCTGTTTCTGTCTGTATCTCTCCCACACACGGGGAGGGAAAGAGGATGGGGCAGAGGGAGGGAGAGCGGGAGGGAGAGAAGGCGAGAGGGAGTGAAGGAGGCAGTGAGATAAGGACCAATCGGAGCAGTCAGACCTCCGGAGAGGAGACCGGGGGGAGAGGGAACGACAGCACTTCCTGTGAACACAGGAAGTGGTTCGGCGCTTCGCTTTGCAGCGGCGCCGCGTGTAATTGACATGAGATGGAGCGATACCGTCTTCAGGGGGGGGGGGGGGGGGGGGGGGCTCACGGCGCACACGCGATAACGGTAAACAAGATATGAAATGGGCCACCGGGGGATTCACCTCATCTGATAAGATTCAGGGGGCAGGACAGTGTAGTGGTTTTACGCCGGACCCTCAGCCGAAAGAGTCCCGGGTTCGATCCCCTGCTGACGGCTGCAGCCTAGCCGGAGGCATCATTGATCAAGATGCGCTTATGCGCTTTGGCTGGACGATAATTGGCAATAATAAGAGGTTTTGAAACGTCGGGAGAGGAATGAAAGGAAAAGTAGTTTTAGTCTGATACTACACCTTACATTTCATTATACTTCGGTGTAATGACCCTCGGTTAAACTGTTTAGTTTACCGACTGTAAACTAACTGTTTAATCCATTTTGTCCATATTGCCCAGCCCTACCTGCCTTTTTATTAGCCTGGGTTACGGTGTATTTACGTTGATTTAGGATTTAACAGTACTACAACTCTCTTGAGTCCTTTCAATATGTAGTATCGCCGACAAAAAATCCCATGATGCATTCTGGTGTACAAGCCCTAATAACTTTGTTTGAATGTATCTGCTAGACAGCGAAATAGTAAAATAGTACGAACAGATTCAAGCCGAAAGGGAAAATAAGAATTGCAAATAGATTGTACATAGAAATACATCTACAGACAGACACTTCACTTCATTGCTTGTATTGAAAACTATCCAAAACATGTTTTATTGGCGCTGTTTCTCCGGAGTGGGACCCCACATCAGCTTAACGACGATTAAAGTTTGTGGAGCCCTTTTTTTTGTGGTTGCTTTCTGTGTGCCAATCGATATCACCGCAGTGTGTGCCGTGTACTCGACTCCACACACCACACCACAATGAGAGATGGTCCACCA
>JAOPHQ010004351.1:0-84286 GCA_030340625.1 Merluccius polli
ACTAGAGCTGTGATGATAACCACACCACTAGAGCTGTGATGATAACCACACCACTAGAGCTGTGATGATAACCACACCACTAGAGCTGTGATGATAACCACACCACTAGAGCTGTGATGATAACCACACCACTAGGGCTGTGATGATAACCACACCACTAGGGCTGTGATGATAACCACACCACTAGGGCTGTGATGATAACCACACCACTAGAGCTGTGATGATAACCACATCACTAGAGCTGTGATGATAACCACACCACTAGGGCTGTGATGATAACCACATCACTAGGGCTGTGATAACCACACCACTAGGGCTGTGATGATAACCACACCACTAGGGCTGTGATGATAACCACATCACTAGGGCTGTGATAACCACACCACTAGGGCTGTGATGATAACCACACCACTAGAGCTGTGATGATAACCACATCACTAGAGCTGTGATGATAACCACACCACTAGGGCTGTGATGATAACCACACCACTAGGGCTGTGATGATAACCACATCACTAGGGCTGTGATGATAACCACACCACTAGGGCTGTGATAACCACACCACTAGGGCTGTGATGATAACCAGTTAGGTTTCATCACTATTCATCCTTTATTCAAGGACTTCTGGAGAAACTAAACTTCAGTTGCTCACCACTTGAGCTTCGCACGCGAGGAGGGACGGTCCATCCAACATGTGGGGGATTTATTTAGTGTGCGTCTGATTATTATTAACTATTTCTAGACTTACTTGTGATAACGTTCAGTGTAATACATACACACAACTCCAAGGAATAACAGACAAGCATTCAGTAAAGTTGGGGTTAGATTTGAACTTGTGTGGTAGTGCCCATACAGTTGCTGGCCGCTAGCCGCTTGACATTAGATCAACAATGGCCACCAAACGTTACGTCGCTATTTGGGCACATTTTGTCTTTGAGCCACATGACGAGGAGCAGCCGGCGGACTTGGAAGAGGCAATATGCTGCACTGGTAGAAAACACATATCCATCCCACGAGGAAATAGTCAAATCTAAGATCACAACCTCATCTAGCCAAGTGAAGACGAGCTAATGCTCTGTCCTGTCACCATAATATCCGATGTATTTAGAGGATTCAATCATAATATCCTGTTTATTTAGAGGATTCAATCATAATGTCATATTTATTTAGAGGATTCAATCATAATATCCGATGTATTCAGAGGATTCAATCTTAATATCCTGTTTATTTAGAGGATTCAATCATAATATCCGATGTATTTAGAGGATTCAATCATAATATCCTGTTTATTTAGAGGATTCAATCATAATGTCATATTTATTTAGAGGATTCAATCTTAATATCCTGTTTATTTAGAGGATTCAATCATAATATCCGATGTATTTAGAGGATTCAATCATAATATCCTGTTTATTTAGAGGATTCAATCATAATGTCATATTTATTCAGAGGATTCAATCATAATATATTTATTTAGAGGATTCAATCATAATATCCTATTTATTTAGAGGATTCAATCATAATATCCTATTTATTTAGAGGATTCAATCATAATATCCTATTTATTTAGAGGATTCAATCATAATATATTTATTTAGAGGATTCAATCTTAATATCCGATGTATTTAGAGGATTCAATCATAATATCCTATTTATTTAAAGGATACAATCATAATATCCTATTTATTTAGAGGATTCAATCATAATATCCTATTTATTTAAAGGATTCAATCATAATATCCTATTTATTTAGAGGATTCAATCATAATATCCTATTTATTTAAAGGATTCAATCATAATATCCGATGTATTTAGAGGATTCAATCATAATATCCTATTTATTTAGAGGATTCAATCTTAATATCCGATGTATTTAGAGGATTCAATCATAATATCCTGTTTATTTAGAGGATTCAATCATAATGTCATATTTATTTAGAGGATTCAATCTTAATATCCTGTTTATTTAGAGGATTCAATCATAATATCCGATGTATTTAGAGGATTCAATCATAATATCCTGTTTATTTAGAGGATTCAATCATAATGTCATATTTATTCAGAGGATTCAATCATAATATATTTATTTAGAGGATTCAATCATAATATCCTATTTATTTAGAGGATTCAATCATAATATCCTATTTATTTAGAGGATTCAATCATAATATATTTATTTAGAGGATTCAATCATAATATCCTATTTATTTAGAGGATTCAATCTTAATATCCGATGTATTTAGAGGATTCAATCATAATATCCTATTTATTTAAAGGATAATATCCTATTTATTTAGAGGATTCAATCATAATATCCTATTTATTTAAAGGATTCAATCATAATATCCTATTCATTTAGAGGATTCAATCATAATATCCTATTTATTTAGAGGATTCAATCATAATATCCGATGTATTTAGAGGATTCAATCATAATATCCTATTTATTTAGAGGATTCAATCATAATATCCAATGTATTTAGAGGATTCAATCATAATATCCTATTCAATTTAGAGGATTCAATCATAATATCCTATTCAATTTAGAGGATTCAATCTTAATATCCTATTTATTTAGAGGATTCAATCATAATATCCTATTCAATCATAGAGGATTCAATCATAATATCCTATGTATTTAGAGGATTCAATCATAATATCCTATTCAATTTAGAGGATTCAATCATAATATCCTATGTATTTAGAGGATGCAATCATAATATCTGATGTATTCAGAGGATTCAATCTTAATATCCTATTTATTTAGAGGATTCAATCATAATATCCGATGTATTTAGAGGATTCAATCATAATATCCTATTTATTTAGAGGATTCAATCATAATATCCAATGTTTTTAGAGGATTCAATCATAATATCCTATGTATTTAGAGGATTCAATCATAATATCCTATTTATTTAGAGGATTCAATCATAATATCCAATGTATTTAGAGGATTCAATCATAATATCCTATTTATTTAGAGGATTCAATCATAATATCCAATGTATTTAGAGGATTCAATCATAATATCCAATGTATTTAGAGGATTCAATCATAATATCCTATTAAATTTAGAGGATTCAATCATAATTATTATTATTATTATTATTATTATGAGGCCTTTTACAACTTGAATTGAGATTTGAATCCTGAATTGAGATTTGAATCCCTACTGATCAAACTGTATTCCAGTATTCAGGCTCAGCTCTACTGTATCACATTCTTTAGTTTAAACATGCTGATCGCTGCTTTGGTCTGCCGGGTCATTCACTCAGTAAGGAACCTTCCTCAGCTAGGAACCTTCCTCAGTTAGGAACCTTCCTCAGTAAGGAACCTTCCTAAGCTAGGAACCTTCCTAACCTAGGAACCTTCCTCAGTAAGGAACCTTCCTAAGCTCGGAACCTTCCTCAGAAAGGAACCTTCCTCAGTAAGGAACCTTCCTAAGCTAGGAACCTTCTTAAGCTAGGAACCTTCCTCGGTAAGGAACCTTCCTAAGCTAGGAACCTTCCTCAGAAAGGAACCTTCCTCAGTAAGGAACCTTCCTAAGCTAGGAACCTTCTTAAGCTAGGAACCTTCCTCAGTAAGGAACCTTCCTAAGCTAGGAACCTTCCTCAGTAAGGAACCTTCCTCAGTAAGGAACCTTCCTAAGCTAGGAACCTTCTTAAGCTAGGAACCTTCCTCAGTAAGGAACCTTCCTCAGTAAGGAACCTTCCTAAGCTAGGAACCTTCTTAAGATAGGAACCTTTCTCAGTAAGGAACCTTCCTAAGCTAGGAACCTTCCTTAGTAAGGAACCTTCCTAAGCTAGGAACCTTCCTAAGCTAGGAACCTTCCTCAGTAAGGAACCTTCTTAAGCTAGGAACCTTCCTAAGCTAGGAACCTTCCTCAGTAAGGAACCTTCCTAAGCTAGGAACCTTCCTAAGCTAGGAACATTCCTAAGCTAGGAACATTCCTCAGTAAGGAACCTTCCTAAGCTAGGAACCTTCCTAAGCTAGGAACCTTCCTCAGTAAGGAACCTTCCTAAGCTAGGAACCTTCCTAAGCTAGGAACATTCCTAAGCTAGGAACCTTCCTAAGCTAGGAACATTCCTCAGTAAGGAACCTTCCTAAGCTAAGAACCTTCCTAAGCTAGGAACATTCCTAAGCTAGGAACCTTCCTAAGCTAGGAACCTTCCTCAGTAAGGAACCTTCCTCAGTAAGGAACCTTCCTAAGCTAGGAACCTTCTTAAGATAGGAACCTTCCTCAGTAAGGAACCTTCCTAAGCTAGGAACCTTCCTAAGCTAGGAACCTTCCTCAGTAAGGAACCTTCCTCAGTAAGGAACATTCCTAAGCTAGGAACCTTCCTCAGTAAGGAACCTTCCTAAGCTAGGAACCTTCCTAAGCTAGGAACCTTCCTCAGTAAGGAACCTTCCTAAGCTAGGAACCTTCCTAAGCTAGGAACATTCCTAAGCTACGAACCTTCCTAAGCTAGGAACCTTCCTAAGCTAGGAACATTCCTAAGCTAGGAACCTTCCTCAGTAAGGAACCTTACTAAATTAGGAACCTTCCTAAGCTAGGAACCTTCCTAAGCTAGGAACCTTCCTAAGCTAGGAACCTTCCTAAGTAGAAGACTATTGGACCGCAGCCCTGCTTCATCCTGTGTGTGTTGGTTGCTCTGCACCACAGGTGTGCAGCCCCCCCCCCCCCCCCCCCCCCCCAGAGTCTAATCAGTCTGACCAGGCCAGATGAGGCTGCTTAAACCAGCCACACACTCCACAGATGTTTATATCATGTTGCTTTCTGGGAAGTATTTAATTGAAACACCTGTGTGACGGTATAACATAGATAGATAATATAGAGAGAGGATATTCAACTATTGTATTTTATCATCTAACTAATCCTCACCTCTTCTCAACAGACTGACTTCCATCTTTAAAGTTAACAGGATTATCCATAGACCAGTCACTCTTCATGGAGACACAGCTGGGTCCAGGGGAGTCTGCTCTCTCCTGCTGGACTCTTCTAGAAATACAAGAACCAGGATTTATGGACATTTGATAGATGCTATATCTTTATAATGTCTGATAAATCCTTACCTCTTCTTAATAGACTGACTTCCATCTTTAAAGTTAGCAGGATTATCCATAGACCAGTCACTCTTCATGGAGACACAGCTGGGTCCAGGGGAGTCTGCTCTCTCCTGCTGGACTCTTCTAGAAATACAAGAACCAGGATTTATGGACATTTGATAGATGCTATATCTTTATAATGTCTGATAAATCCTTACCTCTTCTTAATAGACTGACTTCCATCTTTAAAGTTAGCAGGATTATCCATAGACCAGTCACTCTTCATGGAGACACAGCTGGGTCCAGGGGAGTCTGCTCTCTCCTGCTGCTCTGGGCTTCAACACAACACACACACAGCTTTTACTCAGACTAATGATGGTGTGATGATATATCACTGCTGAGCTCTGAGGTGGACAACAGTCACACACAGTTAGAGATCCTCTTCTTACCTCTTCTCCTTCTTCCTCCTCTTAGCTCTGCTGCGGCGGCCATGTTCCCCAGACAGAGTGGTTTTAGAGGGAGAACCCCTCTCCTCTGTCTCCTCATCCATAGTAGACTGGACACCTGACACACACACACACACACACACACACACACACACAGCTGTACGGCTATAATAATATAATACTAATAATTATTAATATTATTAAAATGTGTATTATTGTTTTTAATTAATAATAATAACAATAACAACAATAATAATAATAATAATAATAATATTCATAATAATAATAGTATAATAACAATAATAATAATAATAATAATAATAATAACAACAATAATAATAACAATAACAATAATATCAATAACCATATTAATAATATGAGTAATAATAGTATAATAATAATAGTTATAACAATAATAATAATAATAATAATAACAACAATAGGCCTAACAATAATATCAATAACAATATTAATAATGATAATAATATTAGTAATAATAATATAGTAATAATAGTTATAACAATAATAATAATAATAATAATAATGTGGCTCTGGGATCTCCAAAAGACAGAAGTCACATCTCTACAGAAACTCAACAGCATTTCTAAAAGGTTGGAAACTAACGGACGTAAAAGAGTTGAAAGGGTTAAAGAGTGAGGAAGTCAACGTTTAGTGTTTAAAACCAGAGAAAGCAGCTGAATGTTGGAGTCTGTAATATAAGGCCTCTAAGTGTCCACATAGAGAGTATATGGACAATATTAGACAGTAAAAGTAGAAAGTCTGCTCAACACGAACTTTACGTGAAAGCGAAAGTGAAAGTAAAACACACACACACACACTCTTTCACACACACACACACTCTCACACTCACACACACCCTACACAGGAAGGCCTTTGTTTGTGTAGGGTCGTTGTTTTTATTGAAATAAATATGAAATACTGTCCTTAATGTTTATCGTGTTTGCGTTATAATCTCCAAAAGAGTAGAAAGCGAGTGCGCCACGGATGACGAAGTCCGCCATTTTGTAGTTTAGCGGACTAAGGAAGTTTAAGTTTGTTAACATGTTAATAAAGTTGTCGGTAGTGTTAGTGATGTTAGTACTTTAATACGAGGAGCTGGAGACCTATATGAAGAACAATAGACAGTAAAGCGCAGATATAGTCGTAGCCTACCTTTACGTCCTCCGCGTTACAAGTAGTGGTGGGCGGATCGATCCAAATATCGATAGTATCGGATAGTATCGGTATTGGTATCGGATCGATACTAGCCTGTTAGGATCGATTCTTTACTTTAAGCTAACTTTCGGCAAAGAGGAAACAGCGGTCACCGGACTCGCCACTCCTGTGTCAGCACAGAGCTCACTCTGCCCCTCCCCCTCTTGTGTCCCCCCTCCTCTTGTGTCTCTCCCCCCCCTCTTGTGTTTAGATGTTGCGCCGTCACGCGAGTCACGTGACGCAAAGCAAAAAACTTGATAATAAAGCATTTTCTATTTAATTATAAACTTTGTTCTCATTCTGTCCTAGGTTTTAACTATTTAATAATACAAAAGGAAACATCACAAAAAACACTTAAGGTCATGAAAATTAATTGAGATTTAGCAATTCAATGATTCAATCCGCCTTATTTATTGAAACGTATCGGTATCGGTATCGATATCGGCGATACTGGCCCGTATTTACTTGGTATCGGATCGATACCAAAATATGCAGTATCGCACACCACTACTGGGGAGGAGAGAGAGGAGGGGGGGAGAGAGTAGGGGGAGGAGAGAGAGGAGGGGGAGGAGAGAGAGGAGAGGGGGAGGAGAGAGAGAGAGAGGAGGGGGGGAGAGAGAGAGGAGGGGGGGAGAGAGTAGGGGGAGGAGAGAGAGGAGGGGGAGGAAAGAGAGGAGAGGGAGGAGAGAGAGGAGAGGGGGGGGAGAGAGAGAGAGAGGAGGGGGGGGAGAGAGAGAGGAGGGGGAGGAGAGAGAGGAGAGGGGGGGGAGGGAGGGGGAGGAAAGAGAGGAGAGGAGAGGGAGGAGAGAGAGGAGAGGGGGGGGAGAGAGAGAGAGGGGGAGGAGAGAGAGAGAGAGGGAGGAAGAGCAGCGGAAAGAGAGAGAGAGATATTACAAATTATGACGTTATGACGTATTAATGAGAATTAAATTAACTACTACCATGGATGTATATATTAATAATACTCACATGAATACATTATGTATACCATGGTCTGGGTGAATACTGGATTCTGATTGGCTGGCGGGTGTAGGTTATATTTATACCATGGTCTGGGTGAATACTGGATTCTGATTGGCTGGAGGATGTAGGTTATATTTATACCATGGTCTGGGTGAATACTGGATTCTGATTGGCTGGCGGGTGTAGGTTATATTTATACCATGGTCTGGGTAAATACTGGATTCTGATTGGCTGGCGGGTGTAGGTTATATTTATACCGTGGTCTGGGTGAATACTGGATTCTGATTGGCTGGCGGGTGTAGGTTATATTTATACCATGGTCTGGGTGAATACTGGATTCTGATTGGCTGGAGGGTGTAGGTTATATTTATACCGTGGTCTTGGTGAATACTGGATTCTGATTGACTGGCGGGTGTAGGTTATATTTATACCATGGTCTGGGTGAATACTGGATTCTGATTGGCTGGAGGGTGTAGGTTATATTTATACCGTGGTCTTGGTGAATACTGGATTCTGATTGGCTGGCGGGTGTAGGTTATATTTATACCATTGTGGCGTAGTAGATGCCACAGGGTTTGTCAATAGGGAATCTCACAGCCGGTTTCCAGTTGAATATGTTTTATTTTCAATGTACAATGATCACGCACACCGGCGTCTTTTCCAATATACAATGATCGCGCACACCGGCGTCGCCGCGGGCCCAGCTCTGGCTCCGTCGCCGACCCGTGTGCTCGGGTCCGGGTCTCCCGGGTCCAGCACGCTACTGTGTTTATAAAGGGAGAGAGTGATTAGCACAATGGAACCCAGGTGTGCCAATCACTCTCACCTGGCGCGGCTCTCCCGAGCCCTCTCCACAGCTCCCCCTTGCGGCTGATGCACCACGCCCACCCACATACCTCCACCGCCTGATTTAGGCCGGGGACCCATCCGGCCTAACCCACTCCCCCCCCCCATCCCCATGGGAACGGGATAGGAAGTCGGCCACAGCCATCTGCGCCCCCGGCCTATGGATCACCCGGAAGTTAAATGGCTGCAGTGCCAGATACCACCGGGTGATCCGGTTGTTAACGTCTTTCATGCGGTGGAGCCACTGGAGGGGAGCGTGGTCCGAGCAGAGGGTGAATGGGCGCCCCAGCAGGTAATACCGCAGGGCATCGACCGCCCACCGGATGGCCAGGCACTCCCTCTCCACGGTGCTGTACCTGGCCTCCCGTTCGGACAGCTTCCGGCTGATGTACAACACCGGGCGGTCGACGCCCCGTACCTGCTGGGACAGGACGGCCCCCAGCCCCCTGCCCGATGCATCCGCCTGCACGACAAAAGGGAGAGAGAAGTTAGGTGTGTGGAGGAGGGGCTCCCCACAGAGGGCCTGCTTTACCCTCTCAAGCGACTCCTGGCACTGCTCCGTCCACTGGACCGGATCTGAGGCACCCTTTCGGGTGAGGTCGGTCAAGGGGCTGGTCAGCTCCGCGAAGTCTGGAATAAACCGCCGGTAATAGCCGGCCAGCCCCAGAAACCGCCGCACCTCTTTTTTTGTCTTGGGCCTTGGGCAGGCTGTAATCGCTGCCGTCTTATCTACCTGCGGACGCACCTGCCTGCCGCCCAAGTGGTACCCCAGATACCGTACCTCCCTCCGTCCAACTGCACACTTCTTTGTATTGGCCGTGAGCCCCGCCTGCCTCAGTGACTCGAGCACCGCAGCCACCTGCTGCACATGCTCTGCCCAGGTGTTACTATGGATGATCACGTCATCCAGATAGGCGGCAGCATATGCAGCATGTGGACGCAGCACTCTGTCCATGAGGCGTTGAAATGTGGCTGGGGCCCCGAACAATCCGAACGGAAGTGTGACAAATTGGTACAAACCGTACGGAGTGGAGAAGGCCGTTTTCTCCTTAGACTCTGGAGATAAGGGAATCTGCCAGCAGCCTTTGGTTAAATCCAGCGTCGTAAAAAAACGAGCCGTGCCCAGGTGATCCAGGAGTTCGTCCACCCGGGGCATAGGATAGGCATCAAACCGTGAAACCTCATTCACCTTGCGATAGTCCACACAGAACCGGATAGACCCATCCTTCTTGCCCACAAGAAGGATGGGGCTACACCAGGCACTGTTGGACTCTTCTATTACCCCCATCTCCACCATAGCTTTCAATTCTGCCTGAACCACTTTTCTCTTGTGCTCAGGTAACCGATAGGGCCGTGAACGCACCGTCACACCCGGGTGAGTCTCAACCCGGTGTTGAATAAGGCTTGTGCGTCCCGGCCGGGGGGAGAATACATCCGCATAACGTTGCTGCAACCTGTCTATGTCTGCTCTCTGGGACAGTGAGAGCTGGTCCCCACAAAGGAGCGAGGCAGGATTGGTCGATTTTGGTACCTCCGGCCCCAACTCATCTCTTTCTGCAATTGCCGTCACCAGAGAAACAGGCTCCGTCTCTCTCCACGCTTTAAGGAGGTTGAGGTGATAAATTTGTGTCGCCCCTCCCCTGTCCGAACGCACAATCTCATAGTCAACGTCACCCACTTGCCGTGTGACCACAAAGGGTCCTTGCCACTTGGCGAGTAATTTGGAGGTAGACGAAGGGAGTAATACAAGCACTTTATCTCCCTGTGAAAATTGTCTTAGCCTAGCTCCCCTCTATTGTACAGCCGCTGCTGCCATTCCTGGACCTGTAGCAAATTCTCACGTGATGAATGTCCTAGTGTGTGGAGTTTTGCTCTCAGGTCCAGGACGTATTGCACCTCGTTCTTACTCGGGCTCGGACCCTCCTCCCAGCTTTCCTTAACCAGGTCCAAAACCCCACGTGGTGTCCTGCCAAACAGTAGTTCAAAGGGAGAAAATCCCGTGGAGGCCTGGGGTACCTCGCGCACTGCAAACAACAGAGGGTCTATCCACATATCCCAATTACGACTATCCTCGTGCACAAACTTACGGATCATGGACTTCATAGTCTTATTCAGGCGCTCCACGAGGCCGTCCGTTTGGGGGTGGTATACACTGGTTCGAATTGACTTGATGCCCAATAATCCGTATAGTTCTCCCAGTGTCCGTGACATAAATTGTGTGCCTTGATCAGTCAGGATCTCTTTCGGGATCCCGACTCGGGAGATAACTTGAAACAGTGCCTGCGCCACACTCTTTGCAGAGATGGTGCACAGCGGCACTGCCTCCGGATATCGCGTTGCGTAATCCACGAGAACTAACACAAAGCGATATCCGCGTGCGCTCCGGTAAAATGGCCCGATGAGGTCCATCCCGATGCGCTCGAACGGCACCTCCATTAGAGGTAATGGCCGCAGCGGCGCTCCCGGAGAGGACGGCCAGATGGTCCTCCGCCAGGGTGATGGCCCCGGCTAGGTCCGCCGGGCGGTGACACATCACCCAGTCCGAGGTGGCAGCTGGGAGCCCCTCCACGAACTGCTCCATGACGATCTTCTGCAGCATCCTCCCCTCGCCGGCGGACCCCCCTGGTTGCAGCCAACTGGTCGCTGCGTCCTTTATTTGCTGGGCGAATATAAACGGCCGCTCGGCGGGCCCCAGCTTGCCCTCCCGGAACCGGCGTCGGTGGTCCTCCTCTGACAGCCCCAGCCGGTTCGAGTACCGCCCTCTTGACCTCCCCGTACTGTCCTCGGGAGGGGGTGGGCAGTCCCAGCGCCGCCGTTTGTGCATTGTTACGGCTGTATGTGTTCCCTGTGTGTTTGCTTCCCAGTGCTTTTCCGTTGCTTGTGTCTGTCTCTGCTCAGGTGTGCTGCATCTGAAAGGAGGTGATTAGGAGCACCTGGGCAGCTCGTCAAGGAGGAGTTAAAAGCCACAGATTCCTGCACCTCAAGGGGGGGGGCTTTTTGTCATGGGACCGCTGGCTGTTCATGCTGCCTCTCAGCCTGGGATTTTTGTCTTGTCTTTATGATTTGGACTTTGTCTCTTGCTTAATGTAGTGTCCTGTAAATATGTCTTACTGTTAATAAATCCCACTGGTTGGGTATATTTTAAAAGGTGTTGTTCAGTGTTTGGGGTCAGAGGTGAGTTGTTGTTAGCCCCAGTAGGGCCAACAAAGTTTGGGGCGTAACAAATGGGGGCTCGTCCGGGATTGAACCTCCATGAGGTGAGAAGGTGTGTGGAAGATTTTTAACTGTGATGAAGACTAGAGTGCAGTAACTTGTGATGTCACTCTTTGTGTGTGGTACAAGCACTCCACATTTGTTGGGTCACGTTTTGGTTGCAGCTTTAGAGTAAAGTTGGCAACATTTCTGTGTAGCGGTGACTACATTGTGTCCCTTTTGTGTCGTGGTAGTTGCAGTCCACTTTTGGTGAGTCACTTGTGTGTTACTGTTTGTGTCGAGTCACAGTTAATTGTCTTGTGACCTTTTGTGTGTGGGAGATGTAGCCACTCAACAGATCGGTGGATCTTCGTTTAGTGGTGGTGGTATCCCAAATTTGTCAGGTCACCTTGTGTAACTGATTCCCTTTGTACATCATAGTAACTTGTGTAAGGGTGTCCTGGTCGTGTGGTGGTAGTGGCAGTTCACATTTGTGGGGTCTGTGTTGCTGTTAATGTAAGCCAGCAACGTTGTAGTTGGTCTACTGTGTTGACCCTTTTGTTTGTGGCTGTTTGACTCCACTCTGGTTGGTCACCTGTTACTGTGTTGTGGGATTGCAGTGTTCTGTCAAGGTTTGCACCTCATGGCGGTAGCCATTTTGTCTAGTGGGAGTGGCACCCACTTGACTGGCTACTTGTTTGGCTGCTCAGTCAAAAGCAGCACTCTAATTGGCCCATTTTTGTTTCAAATCTTTGACCACTTTGACCCTGATTTAACACCTTATTGCCAGCCGCAGTCCCAGTGTGGTAATTGTATTGCACATTGTGTGCTTATGAGGCTTAAAGTCTTGTTTATATACCTGTTAAGACCAATGTTAATGTCTGGCTTATGTACATTCTGTGTTGTCCCCACTTCTAAGACCCATTTGTGTTTTTTCTGCACTTTAGTGGGATGAGTATCAGTCATAGCCTCAAACTTTTGCAATTGCGGGAAGACTCACACTTTCTTTTCACGGAGGTTAGTCTCTGTATTTCAGGTAGTGAGTGTTTTGTTTTTCTTGGTAGAATCCCTGGTTGGTCGCGGTAGTTCTGGTGTTTCTGGTCCCTGTTAAAGCTGGTCTTGTTGTTACCCATGCCTCTTCCACAGACAGATAGGAGTGTCCAGCTGAACTGTTTCAGTCTCTTCCATCGGACACTCATTTGTTTTTTTGTAAAATCTTGGTGGTGGGGAGTGTACTCTGGGGGAGACTAGGTTCTCCGTGGGGGGTAGCCTTGCAGTTTGTTCTGTGAAGTTGCCTCGAGCCCGGTAAGCTCCGAAGACAGAATTGGTTAGTTTTGGTGATAGGTCTGAGGAAGTTGCATGTTGAGGCTGGGCTTTTTGTGTTTAAGTGACCTGGGGCATCAGGCTGTCGTGTCAGCCATGGAGAGTTCTATTGTTTGGGCTGTGTATTTGAGTGGTGTCTAATTTTGGTAGTTTGCTGATTTTGTTTCGTGTTCATGTTCACTGCAGTTAAAATCCTTGTTTTAACATGACTGTAGACTAGGCTCAAGTAGTTGCAGAGTTGTTTAATCACTTGGTCTGAAAATCAGTGAGCACTGTTTCTGTGTTAAAGCTAGGGCCTTTGGAGTAGTTGCTTGTTTCGTGGGTTTGAGTCCCAATTTGGCCTAAGCCAGGGTTGGCTAGGATTGTGGGGAATGACTGGTTAGACTTGCATGGTGCAAATAGTCATCCTTTTGTTAAGTAACTTGGCCCGTAGCTCTGTGAAACAGTAGTGGGACTGCATGTCGGTTAAGCAGCCTTTGAATAGTGTTTGGTGTGGCTTGGTATAAGCACATTGTGAGGGAATATGGTTTTCTGCTCACGTTGGCTATTATTGGCTAGCTTGTGTGTAGTCTCTTGCTGTTAATTTGTCTGCGTGTATGGTTGAAGACCATTGTGCTCTGTCAACTTGTGTACCTTTTTGTTTGGTCAGCAAACTAACTTTGTACTGTGGTGATGTGGTAGTGCCTGTGAGAATTAGTGTGTGTTGTGATGCCCTGCACCTGTTTTGATGTGAGGATCATGGTGGCCTTACCGAGTTAACACCGATCATGTGTTCAGGTGAGCTGCATTGTGTGAGGGTGCAGTCTGCACCTGAGTGTTTAGGTAACTGCCAATTGGGTTTATGCCATTATTAGGATCTATGTTTGATTATGACAAAGTGCAATTGTAATTTTGAATGGCTTATGATCTTCTGTCGTAGCCACCATGCTCTTGGTTAATCAATTGCAATTTTAACATGCAGCCTTGTGATTTTAACACGAATGACATTGTATTTCTCTTTACATTTTACAATGAATAAATATTTAGTACACTTTGTATATTTAGTAATTCATGTATGTGATCTATTGACTTGAATTCTGACTTTTAGATATATGCAATTATTTATTCATTGTTTTAAGGGGGAGGGTGTTACGGCTGTATGTGTTCCCTGTGTGTTTGCTTCCCAGTGCTTTTCCGTTGCTTGTGTCTGTCTCTGCTCAGGTGTGCTGCATCTGAAAGGAGGTGATTAGGAGCACCTGGGCAGCTCGTCAAGGAGGAGTTAAAAGCCACAGATTCCTGCACCTCAAGGGGGGGGGCTTTTTGTCATGGGACCGCTGGCTGTTCATGCTGCCTCTCAGCCTGGGATTTTTGTCTTGTCTTTATGATTTGGACTTTGTCTCTTGCTTAATGTAGTGTCCTGTAAATATGTCTTACTGTTAATAAATCCCACTGGTTGGGTATATTTTAAAAGGTGTTGTTCAGTGTTTGGGGTCAGAGGTGAGTTGTTGTTAGCCCCAGTAGGGCCAACAAAGTTTGGGGCGTAACAGCATCCACTGACAGCAGGGGAAGCAGCCGCACGGCCCACTCCGCCACCAGCCAGCCGTCTGCCGCTGCCGTGGCCTCAAACATGTCCAGGAATGATTGCAGGTCGTTGTGGGCCACCATCTTGTGGACCGTCATGCCGGTGAACGAGGGGGCCGGCGCCGCTGCCCCTGCTCGACTCACCGTTGCCTCCAGCAGCTGGGTCTGCCTCTCCGCCTGGCCCTGGAGGGCCGCCAGCTGCTGTCGGCTCAGGACCGCCTGGTCCCGGCTCATCGCCGCCACCTCCGCCAGCATCTGGGCCAGCGTGTTCATAGGCTGCTGTGGATCCATCCTAGAGGTCCCGTCTGAGGTGCCAGTTGTGGCGTAGTAGATGCCACGGGGTTCGTCACTAGGGAATCTCACAGCCGGTTTCCAGTTGAATATGTTTTATTTTCACTATACAATGATCACGCACACCGGCGTCTTTTCCAATCGCGCACACCGGCGTCGCCGCGGGCCCAGCTCTGGCTCCGTCGCCGACCCGTGTGCTCGGGTCCGGGTCTCCCGGGTCCAGCACGCTACTGTGTTTATAAAGGGAGAGAGTGATTAGCACAATGGAACCCAGGTGTGCCAATCACTCTCACCTGGCACGGCTCCCCCTTGCGGCTGATGCACCACGCCCCCCCACAACCATGGTCTGGGTGAATACTGGATTCTGATTGGCTGGAGGGTGTAGGTTATATTTATACCATGGTCTGGGTGAATACTGGATTCTGATTGGCTGGAGGGTGTAGGTTATATTTATACCGTGGTCTTGGTGAATACTGGATTCTGATTGGCTGGAGGGTGTAGGTTATATTTATACCATGGTCTGGGTGAATACTGGATTCTGATTGGCTGGAGGGTGTAGGTTATATTTATACCATGGTCTGGGTGAATACTGGATTCTGATTGGCTGGAGGGTGTAGGTTATATTTATACCGTGGTCTTGGTGAATACTGGATTCTGATTGGCTGGCGGGTGGAGGTTAAAAAGTGTTAATGTACACCTAGGAAAGACGTTCGGGTCAAATTGCCTGATTACAGTTAGATTACTGCGCTGGCTCAAACGCTAGATGGTAACCATGGCAACGGAGAGGGAATACTCGATTCTGATTGGCTGCAGGGTGGCCATTAATCCCTGCTATATGCAGAGCTAGCTCTGCTATATGGACACCTACTAAGTACTTCCAGTCAAATTGTCTGTTCAGCCTTCAAAACGACAGCTGGTAAAGTGTGAAAAATGCATTAAAGTGTAATCAGAAAACGGTTATATGCTATAGACCCCATAGTATCTGTGGTGTAAAGGCTGGGACACATTTCAAATTATAAATATGTACACTTTATGTTGAAAGTATAGACCCCATAGTATCTGTGGTGTAAAGGCTGGGACACATTTCAAATTATAAATATGTACACTTTATGTTGAAAGTATAGACCCCATAGTATCTGTGGTATAAAGGCTGGGACACATTTCAAATTATAAATATGTACACTTTATGTTGAAAGTATAGACCCCATAGTATCTGTGGTGTAAAGGGACACATTTCAAATTATAAATATGTACACTTTATGTTGAAAGTATAGACCCCATAGTATCTGTGGTGTAAAGGCTGGGACACATTTCAAATTATAAATATGTACACTGTATGTTGAAAGTATGAAGTTAGGGACCTTTCGGTCTTTATTTGTCATTCCCATATTCGGGAATGAAATTTGTTCTCTGCATTTAACCCATCCTACTGTACGTAGGAGCAGTGGGCTGCTATGATCAGCGCCCGGGGAGCAAGTTGTGGTTCAGGGTTCAGTGTCTTGCTCAAGGACACTTCGACACGCAGACAGTTTGGAAGTGGGGATCAAGGGGATCGAACCGCCGGCCCTACGGTTAGTGGACGACCCCGCTCTGTCCACCCGCTCTGTCCACCCGCTCTACCTACTGAGCTACTGCCGTCCCGTATATACCCCATAGTATCTGTGGTGTAAAGGCTGGGACACATTTCAAATTATAAATATGTACACTTTATGTTGAAAGTATAGACCCCATAGTATCTGTGGTGTAAAGGGACACATTTCAAATTATAAATATGTACACTTTATGTTGAAAGTATAGACCCCATAGTATCTGTGGTGTAAAGGGACACATTTCAAATTATAAATATGTACACTTTATGTTGAAAGTATAGACCCCATAGTATCTGTGGTGTAAAGGCTGGGACACATCTCAAATTATAAATATGTACACTTTATGTTGAAAGTATAGACCCCATAGTATCTGTGGTATAAAGGGGGACACATTTCAAATTATAAATATGTACACTTTATGTTGAAAGTATAGACCCCATAGTATCTGTGGTGTAAAGGGACACATTTCAAATTATAAATATGTACACTTTATGTTGAAAGTATAGACCCCATAGTATCTGTGGTGTAAAGGCTGGGACACATTTCAAATTATAAATATGTACACTTTATGTTGAAAGTATAGACCCCATAGTATCTGTGGTGTAAAGGGACACATTTCAAATTATAAATATGTACACTTTATGTTGAAAGTATAGACCCCATAGTATCTGTGGTGTAAAGGCTGGGACACATTTCACATTATAAATATGTACACTTTATGTTGAAAGTATAGACCCCATAGTATCTGTGGTGTAAAGGCTGGGACACATTTCAAATTATAAATATGTACACTTTATGTTGAAAGTATAGACCCCATAGTATCTGTGGTGTAAAGGGACACATTTCAAATTATAAATATGTACACTTTATGTTGAAAGTATAAACCCCATAGTATCTGTGGTGTAAAGGCTGGGGACACATTTCAAATTATAAATATGTACACTTTATGTTGAAAGTATAGACCCCATAGTATCTGTGGTGTAAAGGGACACATTTCAAATTATAAATATGTACACTTTATGTTGAAAGTATAGACCCCATAGTATCTGTGGTGTAAAGGCTGGGACACATTTCAAATTATAAATATGTACACTGTATGTTGAAAGTATGAAGTTAGGGACCTTTCGGTCTTTATTTGTCATTCCCATATTCGGGAATGAAATTTGTTCTCTGCATTTAACCCATCCTACTGTACGTAGGAGCAGTGGGCTGCTATGATCAGTGCCCGGGGGAGCAAGTTGTGGTTCAGGGTTCAGTGTCTTGCTCAAGGACACTTCGACACGCAGACAGTTTGGAAGTGGGGATCAAGGGGATCGAACCGCCGGCCCTACGGTTAGTGGACGACCCCGCTCTGTCCACCCGCTCTACCTACTGAGCTACTGCCGTCCCGTATAGACCCCATAGTATCTGTGGTGTAAAGGCTGGGACACATTTCAAATTATAAATATGTACACTTTATGTTGAAAGTATAGACCCCATAGTATCTGTGGTGTAAAGGCTGGGACACATTTCAAATTATAAATATGTACACTTTATGTTGAAAGTATAGACCCCATAGTATCTGTGGTGTAAAGGGACACATTTCAAATTATAAATATGTACACTTTATGTTGAAAGTATAGACCCCATAGTATCTGTGGTGTAAAGGCTGGGACACATCTCAAATTATAAATATGTACACTTTATGTTGAAAGTATAGACCCCATAGTATCTGTGGTGTAAAGGGACACATTTCAAATTATAAATATGTACACTTTATGTTGAAAGTATAGACCCCATAGTATCTGTGGTGTAAAGGGACACATTTCAAATTATAAATATGTACACTTTATGTTGAAAGTATAGACCCCATAGTATCTGTGGTGTAAAGGCTGGGACACATTTCAAATTATAAATATGTACACTTTATGTTGAAAGTATAGACCCCATAGTATCTGTGGTGTAAAGGGACACATTTCAAATTATAAATATGTACACTTTATGTTGAAAGTATAGACCCCATAGTATCTGTGGTGTAAAGGCTGGGACACATTTCAAATTATAAATATGTACACTTTATGTTGAAAGTATAGACCCCATAGTATCTGTGGTGTAAAGGCTGGGACACATTTCAAATTATAAATATGTACACTTTATGTTGAAAGTATAGACCCCATAGTATCTGTGGTGTAAAGGGACACATTTCAAATTATAAATATGTACACTTTATGTTGAAAGTATAGACCCCATAGTATCTGTGGTGTAAAGGCTGGGACACATCTCAAATTATAAATATGTACACTTTATGTTGAAAGTATAGACCCCATAGTATCTGTGGTGTAAAGGGACACATTTCAAATTATAAATATGTACACTTTATGTTGAAAGTATAGACCCCATAGTATCTGTGGTGTAAAGGCTGGGACACATTTCACATTATAAATATGTACACTTTATGTTGAAAGTATAGACCCCATAGTATCTGTGGTGTAAAGGCTGGGACACATTTCAAATTATAAATATGTACACTTTATGTTGAAAGTATAGACCCCATAGTATCTGTGGTGTAAAGGGACACATTTCAAATTATAAATATGTACACTTTATGTTGAAAGTATAAACCCCATAGTATCTGTGGTGTAAAGGCTGGGACACATTTCAAATTATAAATATGTACACTTTATGTTGAAAGTATAGACCCCATAGTATCTGTGGTGTAAAGGGACACATTTCAAATTATAAATATGTACACTTTATGTTGAAAGTATAGACCCCATAGTATCTGTGGTGTAAAGGCTGGGACACATTTCAAATTATAAATATCAATCAATCAATCAATCAATCTTTATTTATAGAGCACCTTTCATACATCGGAAATGCAACACAAAGTGCTTTACACACACAAAAAATAGAAACAGAAAAACAATTACAAGTAAAACCCCTCCCTCCCACACACACACACACACACACACACACACACACACTCTCTCTCACTACTGACACTATGGGGCCATGGCATGGCACTGAGGATTGAGGAAGCGCCATCTTTGGGGCCGTCCACACTGGGAGGAGCGGCAGGCCGTGCCACCGGGGGCACCAGCTCCCAGGCCCCCCGACCCCGACAGACCACAGCCAGCGGAGCCGAAGGGACCCAGGGACAGCGCCCCCAGCAGCAGCCCAGACACTGATCCCAGCGTGGACGACCCCCCTGAGGAACACTGGAGTTAAAGCTAAAAACTAAAAACATAAGATAGGATAAAAACATTGGAAAATAAATAAATAAATAAAATTTAGTTAACAGAATGGACAGTTTGAAAAGATAAAAAATATGTAAGATAATAAATAAAATAAGTAAAACAAGTAAAATTATTTAAGGTTAATAACATATTTAAAAGCAAGATAGAAGCAGAAAATAAGATAGAACCATAAGAAGAATTTAAGATCTAGTTCTAGTTAAAAGCCTGACTAAAAAGGTGTGTTTTTAACCTTCCCTTAAAAATATCAACTGTCTCTGCGGTCCTGAGGCTCTCCGGCAGGCTGTTCCACAGGTGGGGGCCATAATAGCTAAAAGCCGCCTCACCGTGGGTTTTGGTTCTGGGTTTTGGTATGGATAAAAGGCCGGTGCCGGAGGACCTCAGGGTCCGCGAGGGTTGATATGGTAAAAGCAGGTCAGATAAATAAGAGGGCGCAAGGCCGTTAAGACATTTAAAAACTATTAAAAGGACCTTAAAATCGATCCTGAAGCGTACGGGGAGCCAATGCAACGACTCTAAAACTGGCGTAATATGCTCCCGCCCTCTGGTCCTCGTCAGCACTCGTGCGGCTGAGTTCTGTAATAATTGGAGATTAAAAATACTCTTTTTGGGAAGACCAGAGAGCAAGGCATTACAATAATCTAATCGACAGGTGATAAAAGCATGCATCAGCACCTCCGTACTGGCCTGAGAGAGAAACGGGCGGACTCTGGCTATGTTTTTAAGATGATAAAAACCTATTTTTGTCATATTTTTGATATGTGGAAGAAAATTCAGCTCAGAGTCAAAAATCACGCCCAGATTTTTTACTGACTGTGTTGGTTTAAGATCCTGTAGTTTTGGTAAAAGTTTCTCTCTCTGGCCTTCAGGACCAATGACTAAAACCTCAGTTTTGTCCTGGTTGAGCTGTAGGAAATTCACTGCCATCCATGACTTGATGTCTAAAATGCAGTTAAAAAGGGCATCAATTGGCCCAGTGTCATCAGGAGACACAGCGATGTACAGTTGCGTATCGTCAGCATAACTATGGAAGCTGATGCCGTGCCTCCTGATGACGTCCCCAAGGGGCAGCATGTACAGATTAAAAAGAAGTGGACCTAAAATTGACCCTTGGGGAACCCCACATCCAATTTCATGGATTTCCGAGGAACATGTATCCATACTTACATAAAAGCATCGGTCTGTGAGATAAGAACAAAACCAGTTAAAAACAGTACCAGAGAGGCCCACCAGGTGTCTAAGCCTATTTAATAAAGTGTGATGGTCTACTGTATCAAAAGCGGCGCTTAGATCCAGTAGAACCAACACTGTGAGCTTTTTATTATCTAAATTCCACCTGATGTCGTTTAAAATCTTTAAAAGTGCTGTCTCGGTACTGTGGTATTTCCTAAAACCAGACTGATGCTTTTCTGAAATGTTCTTTCTGTTTAAAAAGTCATTAACTTGGTTAGAAACCAGTTTTTCTAAAACTTTACTTAAAAATGGTAAGTTGGATACAGGTCGGTAGTTATTAAGAACACTTGGATCTAAATTGCTCTTCTTCAGAAGGGGCTTCACCACCGCTGTTTTAAAGGCGGTGGGGAAGACACCCGTCTGAAGAGAGCAATTCATGATGTTTAAAAACTGTTCCTCGAAGAATCCATAAAACGATTTTAAGAGTGATGTGGGAATGGGATCTAAAAGGCAGGTTGTTGGGTTTACTTGGGAGAAAACTCGACCAAGCGTCCTTGCATCAACCAGGGCAAAACTCTCCAGTGTTTCCTCAGGCAAGGACAACAGTTCAGTGTCAACAGATAAAACTTGATGGGATAAAAGGCAGGATCTGATGTCCTTGATTTTGGTTCTGAAGTGGTCTGCAAAGTTCTCACAAAGATCATCTGTTGGTGTCTTAAAAACGTTATTAGAATTAGCACCTGTTAAAACATTAAAAGTGGAGAAGAGGAACCGGGGGTTGTTTTTATTGATGGTGATGAGTTTTGAAAAATGGGAAATTAGTGCCTTTTTGACTGTATTATTGTAAGTTTTTAGTTGTTGACATAAAATCTGGTAATGAATTGTCAGTTTACTTTTCCTCCATCTTCTCTCGGCACTCCTGCATTTTCTTTTCAGTTCATTGATTTCATTGTTTTTTCTCCACGGGGGTGTTGGTTTTCTTTTTACTGTTTTAGTTAAAAGTGGAGCTACTGAGTCCAGAGTTGACTTCAGTCTACTGTTAAAATGATCAACAATAAAATCACAAGGTGCAGGTAAAATTTCAGCAGGAGTGCTCTGTAAAATCTCCATAAAATTTGCAGCCACTTCAGAAGTAAGATAGCGCCTCCTCACTGTTCTCACTGGGGCCTCCTCTCGGTTAAAACTGGTGATGCTAAAAAACACACAGTAATGGTCAGACACAGCCAGGTCGACAACAGAGGACACACCGATGGACAGGCCATGGGTTATGACCAGGTCCAGGGTGTGTCCTCTGTTGTGAGTTGGCTGTGCGACGTGCTGCTTAAAATCAAGACAACTTAAAAGATTTAAAAACTCTCTGGATATTGGATCCGAGGTGTCGTCGACGTGTAAATTAAAATCACCAGTTATTAAAATCCTGCTAAAAGAGGTGTGAATAATAGATAAAAGTTCTGAAAATTCACTGATAAAAGAGCTCGAGTAATGGGGTGGTCTGTAAACAGTAACGCCAAGAATTGGAGGACTGCTAAAAGTAAAGGCATGGTATTCAAATGATGCATAACTGTTAAAAAACACTCCGTTTGAGTTCAATGAATCCTCTATAATTGATGCTGTACCTCCTCCTCTTCTACCCTCTCTAGTAGAGAATAAAAAGTTATAATTTGGTGGGGAAGCCTCAGTGAGAACGGCAGGTGCGTCAGTGCCAAGCCATGTCTCGGTTAAAAGAAGACAGTCTAACTTGTTGTCTAAAATCACATCATTCATTAAAAAGGTTTTGTTTAAAAGAGAGCGAACATTAAAGAGTGCCATGTTGATGGTGACAGGTGGCTTGTTGATGGGAGAGGTGGATTGTTGTGTGAGTGATCTGAGATTGTGAAAGTTCACAGAGTGGGTGTGGTAGTGTCTGATGTGGTGATGGTGTGTAATGATAACGGGAATGGGTGAAGTGTTGATGTGCAGAGGTCCAAGTCCGGTATTGAGTGTATGGTGGAAGGTGGAACTGAATGCGTAGGAGCATGGACCAGGGGGACATCAATCGGAGGGGGACAGAGCAGCTGGTGCGGGTTTGAGCTGATTGGCATGCTGTACGCCGTATGCCAGGTTAGCAGCTAGCATGCGGGCACCTGCCCTGTTCAGGTGGAGCCCGTCCGACCCAAAGAGATGTCGCCTCTCCCAGAAAACGTCAAAGTTATTAACAAAGCCTACCTGGTGTGAGCTGCAGACAGAGGAGAGCCAGGTGTTGAGGCTGAGCAGCCTGCTGAAGCTGCCGATCCCTCTGCCGCAGGTGGGGGTGGGGCCGGAGATAAAAACAGTCACCTGGGACTGTGAGACAGAGTTAAAAAGGTTGATAAAACCTTGTTTTAAAAGTTCGGACTGTTGCCTGGCGATGTCGTTTGCCCCTGCGTGGATGATAATCCGTCTTGCCTGCGGATGGGAGCTCAGGATGTCCGGAATTTTCCCGGTGATGTCCGCAACGGTGGCTCCGGGAAACGCCATGGTGAACGCCCCCCTCATGCGGACGTGCCTCACAATCGAGTCCCCGATGACCAGGGTTGTGGGCGCGACCGCTCGGTTGTCAGGGGGGCAAGCCAGCTCAGCCACCCCGCCACCCACACCTGGACCCCGGGTGTGATCCCTCGCCTGGTGGGAAGAGCGGGAACGGGATGAGCGCCAGCGCACCGCGTCCTCGACGAGCCGCCTGCGCTGGGATGAGGAGCTGGGCAGCGGAGGCGGACAGCCCCGAGTTTGATGCCCACCTGCTGGAGGGCATCTCGCCGCGAGTGGAGGGAAGGCTGTGGTGTCTGTCAGCGGGGGGACAACACAGGCAGCAGCAGAGCGGCTGTCGGGACCTCCAGAAGACTGCGTTGGGGAGGCTGAACCGACCTGGTGGTGCAGGGTAGCTGCCTTGCTTCCCCCCGATGGCGAGGGACCCGCGGGCCTGGGTGGTGGTGCGCCCCCGGGGAGGGAGGCTGTGGACGCCGCGCCGGTCGGAGGAGCCGAGCCCGGACCCCGACCATCACACGGGGCGCCAGCAAGCTGCGACAGAGCCTCATAGTGATTGGAGAGTGGGATTGGAGGCGAGACAGCTCCAGGTGGGGTCCTCTGTCGGCCATGGGTAACCCGAGTCCATGATCGCTGGAGGCGGGGGGGTGGAGCAGACGGACGGCCGCTGGCCGGTGGGATCCCAGGGCACCGTGTCCTGGAGGGCCGCTGACAGCGATGACATCCGGAGAGACTGCTCGTGAGCTACGTCCAGGGACTGCTGGAGCAGGTCCTCTTTCCTTCTCAGCTCCCTGGAAAGTCGGCGAACATCATCTTTCAGGTCAATCACTTGTAAACAATCAATCATTAAAGGAATCAAAGAAAACATAAAATATAAAACATAAAAACACATCACATTCAGATAAAACTTTCAGTCATGTTGACTCCTAGTATAGAAATTATGATCCACAGCTGGTAACAGGAAGCAATGTTCCTGTTGTTCATCCCGTGTTTGCGGTCCATTCCAATGTCCAGTTTTGAGTCCATTTAGGGCAGGAGCCTCAGATCAACTGTCCTTTCTCTGATGGACCTCCCTCTATTGTCCTGAGAGGAAGAAATTCCAGAACCAAACAGTATCTTTGCAGAAAAGTATCTGACACAACATAACCTAATCAGTATGTGAACAGTTATTACAGTGTAATTATAGATCAGCTGTGTCCAAAATCCTGAATGAACCAAATGATCTTCTATCATTTTTAATTAATATTCCCATAAGTTATTATTACCATTGATTAATATTCAAATGATCCCCCCTTGTACCTTATCATCTACTTTGTTCCCCTTAGGTGATCATTAGTACTGGTTCCTAGTTAAAGTTTGAAGGCTGATTCCCATTTATATAGACAATAGTAAATAATTGTTAATAAGTGAATTTCTGTGCACACTTAATATATCAAACAAATGTGTATACATAGATGGTTCAAATAATAGGTGAATATTAGTGAATAAATGAATATTTATGGTCACACTGGTCCAACATAGTCATTGAACAGTCATTAGTAAGCTTGATTACTTAAAATGGATACACTTCAAGTAAACTACCCTCGATTTCCATTTCCTCATTGTCATTATCCTGATTTTGATATAAACAATGATGCCACTGGAATGTCATATATGACATAAGATGTTCATTGGCTCTATCCCCTTTTATAATAGGCGCTAGTCTTCTTGTTTGGTATCGATCAATACAGTTTTTGGTGACATTCCAAATGGTGTCACATAGATCCTCTTCTATCATGCCTACAGCATTATCTTCTACACTTCCTTCATCGTTTTGGAAACATTCTAATCCCTGCTCTACATTAAGCTCAACCCCTTTAGGTACAGACAATTCTCCTATTCTATTGGACAATTCCATGTCCTTCTTTAGATTTACTGTATTCACTTGATCCCATATACATCAAACATTGACCTCAACATAAGGGCATTGACCATGCATCATCATTTGGGCTCACTGTTGTACTTTGCATTTGATTTCTTTCAAGTTGTTATCTTTCCTGTTCTTGTTTTTTAGTGTAACTCCTCAATCTCTTGTTCACAGATTCCCCAATTATATTCAATATTTATTATATACAATGTATCTTGATGACTTTTAGCACACATATAACGTTTTGTTTGTATCAGACTTCCAGTAAATACCACCCATGTATACCTATTGTTTGCTTATACAACCACTTTCTTGATTTTACCACAATTTGTTTTTCAATGCGTTCAAATCCATACTGTTTAAGTTTTCTTGTTATTGAGAAGTTATTATTATTTTCGATTTTGTCATCAATTTTGAGTTTAATCTATTTTATCAGTAACCGGATTTGGATCTATTTTGTCATATTGAAGGACTATACCATACGTTGGTCCTTGGTCACGCAAGAGACTTCTACATTTGGTTTTAAGTCTAGTATTATTTCTAACTCTACATGCGGAAACCTCTTTTTAATTCTAATTTATACGCACTACTACCCTGATCCTATTGATCTCGAGTCTACCGTTATACACCAGTACAATGGTTCTTGCCGAATGTCAATTGTACATTGAACTTGTCCCCAGGTAACTAAGTTATACTTTGGGTGTATTGCTACCTAGCATCTCGCTACCTATCATGACAGTAAGAATAATTTGTTGTTCGTCTGCATAGTTAACACTTTGAATATATAATTTTTCCCTTGCATGTTTAACTATTCCGTATATCTCGGGGCTGGCCTTTCCTGCAACACGTTCATGCTTTCTCTAGTGTTACCACCTAATTCCTGGTTGGTCCAGGTCTGCTCTGTTGTGGTTTCACTCTTCCTCTGGATCCGTCCCTGGGTCTGTGGAATTTGCCAAAGCCCGCAGAGGATCAGTAGCAGGCTCACCAGCCTCGGCATCATCATATGTCTGTTGTTCCTGGCCGGGTTAGGTCTGGTACTGGGGTGGTCGTTCAGTGCTGGGTACACCTGCACTCAGCTCCTCCTTGTGGTCCTCCCTCATCTTTGGTTGAGCATCTTTTCTGCAGTGGTTGAGGTGGTACCATGTGGAACTCCCTTCCACCTCGATATCTGTTGGTGTCGTATTGGTGACTTTGTATGGTCCTTCTCTCCTGGGCTCGTTCCACTTTCTCCTGAACCCCTCAGGTACAACTGGTCATCTGGCTCCACCCCCCTTGGTGGTTCTTCCTCCAGCTCTGGGACTCTGTCTTTCTCCTGTTAGAATATGAGCTTGTGTATGGAAGTTAGTTGTCTGATATACTTTTTCCAATTCTATTTCTAATTGTTCTAATGGGGGCCCCTTGTGGGGCCCTCGAAGTGTTGGTGAAAGCATGGGTCGCCCCGTAAGCATTTCATGCAGGATTAGATGCGTCATTCCGTTAGCTTGCATGCAATAACTCATTAGTGTTAGTGGTATTACATCCATCCAATTCAATTTACACTTCCAGAAATGTTAATTTTTGTCTTGAATGTCCCATTCACTCTTTCCACCATTCCTTGTGACTGAGAATGGTAAACACCTAGCTGATCCATTGTCTGAGCTACTTTCTAATTGAATTCCAAACCTTGGCATGATTTTTCTAGTCAAAAACTTAATTACAGTAGTCACACTTTTATCTTTTAATGGGACTGTTTCTACCCATCTGTTAAATCTTTTAATGCGTACTAGCATGTACCTTTTACCATATACACTTTTGATCATATCAACATAGTCCAAGACCTGATGTCTAAATGGTCCCTCAGGTATGGGAATGTGTCTCAGTGGAGTAGTGATTGTTTTTCTTACGTTGTTTTCTGCACATACTTCACAATCATTGAGCTAATTATCAATCATTGTTTGCAAGTATGGTGACCAAAAATCTTGTTTTCCAACATACCTTTTGACTCTACACTCATCAAGTGGGACATGCATACATAGGGGGTGAGGTGAGGCTAAGCAAAAGGGATTGGGGGAAGGAGGTGTTAGGTACAACAGCTTATAAGCAATACAGCGAAGTTGCCCCTCATGCCTTAGGGGAGCGGGACAACTTCTTTTTTAGTAGACGGTCAGGGTCATATCGCAATAGGATTCTTCGTCATCGTCTTTAAGGGGCTCGACCAGGAGTGAGCCCATCTGATGTTCATAGTCTCTGGGGGCGTTTTCTTTGGACAGGGCCGTGGCAATGAGTCTGACACAGAGGGTGCGGGCACAGGGGATGCAGCAACATCCACAGGTGATAAGAATGGCCAGAAAACAGGCCAGGGATGTGAGGACGGCCATGACAAGGGCCTTCCACTTGCCGAACAGGCCTCGCATCCAGGCCTCGAGTGGGTTGTCCAACTCAGAGGCTTCTTTCAGCTCCGTGGACAGGGCTCGGAGACCATTGAGTGCTTTGGTAACGGACCCATCCGGGGCCGTGTTGTTGGGGATGAACGTGCAGCACTGGTCACCGAACATAGCGCAGACACCTCCTTTCTCGGCCAGGAGCATGTCCAGGGCTACGCGGTTCTGGAACGCCATTAGGGAGGTGGCAGCGAGTTGGGTAGAGATGCCCTCCACGGCATCTCGGGTGAGGTTGGCTAGGCGTTGCACATTGTAGTGGATATAGTTAATACGATCAACGTTTTTGTTTGGCGTAATAGGGAAGAGAGCTGATAGGATCTCGAATCCGGCCCCGATCTGGTCTGCTAATTTGTACTCGTTTGGAACGCCTCGTGGGATGCCTATGGCATCGATGTAGCAGGGAGAGTTTTGGAGGTCGAAACTGGCGGGGTAGGCAGTGTCGCGTCGGGTGCGTTCAGGGGCCGTATTGTTAGTTGTATTAGACGTTTGGACGAACACGGTCACAGGTACAGTTAGCCGTACGATAGTACAGGTCCCAGACCAGTGTCTGGGTAGGCGCAATCGCAGAATGTCAGTAGCGCATAGCCAATAAAGGTCCATTCGACCGAGAGTTAGTTGAGTCATATTCGGCCATCCAGTAACGTTATATGTGTGTTGACACCATGCCGCGGGAAGATCCCCTACCGGTCGCGTACTCACTCGAGTGAAACACCAATAGGGGGCGGGTTGCGCTTTGAATGTGGGCGGAGTCGTTTTGTTCAGGCCGGGGGGAAATAAATTCCCGAGGAGAGTACAGTTCTTGGGGTGCGCTTCTATAAAGAGTCGTATCATGCAGTAGGTGCCACGGGGGTTGTCGGTTTTGTTGAGGTATACAGGGATGGTAGTTAGAGCGGGACGAGCTGCTGCACAAGCGACGCAATCGGATAGGCCTTGTAGGCGGACGGTGCCAACTAGCCATGCTAGCCATTGATTAGTTTCAGAGAACCCAGTGGCTTGAGCGAATATGTCGTGGGTGGGTATATCATTAGTGGACTCTACGTTGAATATGGTTACGCCTTGTTCAGAGTATGTAACTGCCGGGGTTGATGATTTCGATTCGGGTAGGATATTAACTCTAACGACGCTCATGGGGTCCCATGCTCCCCATCTACTAACTCCCACAGTTAGATATAAAACGTTCGGTGCGGAGGGACAGAGAGGATTATAATATTGGTGAGCGCCTACCGAGGTGAGAGTGAGGATCAAGTTCTTCCCTTCCATAGTTAATCCCCCGCCCTCTTGGAGTACTCTAGTACCGTCCCAGCGTGCGCGAGGGTTGGTGAATGCTCTAGTCGCCCGGTTGCCGGTCCCCGCTATGCCTATCCCAGCCCCTTCGTCTCTGGTATCCCATAGAATATGCCCCGCATTCCTACACCCCGTGAGACTACAACCCCAGGAGGCGCCTTTTCGCCATTCGGGTCTCCCCCCCTATCGGTCCGTCGCACACATACTTGTCGTCATGCTCCCATCTGGAGCCAGAGCGTTTCCATATGGTGTCAGTGAATAGGGTGTGTAGGGGGATAGAGTACATACGTTTGGTGCTGTTGATGTGGGTGAGCTGGACGCCATCAAACTGGCGGAGGCAGGGGTCGGAGTCGTTTCTTCGTGGGGCATGGGGGTCGTCGTAGGGGAGGATGGTTCTGCGTCTGCGGGCAGGGGGGTTGTAGGCAATTGGGGGTTCACGGGTAGTACGTTGGGTGGCGTTGGTGTGGTTGGTACTGCCGTTGTCGAGGATGTCCCATCCCCAAGACATAGGGATGCGGGTGGTCGTCGGGATTGGATCAGGGTTGTCCGTGATGATTCTCAGGAGACCATACAGGAACAGCATGCCTGCTAACACACTTAGCAATGCTCCCACAAATAGTCTCTGGCTTACTTTGTGGCTCTTGATACACCGCCAGTTGGTCGGTGGATTCCCCATGCCCGATAGCAAGGAGATCCTTGTGAACTTGGTCGTCGGTACTTCTGGTGTGTGTCAGGTGGTGCCACTCTGCCCCGCCCTTGCCTAGTAGGGAGACAGAGAAGGGGGTAGCCAAAAGTACCTTGTAGGGGCCTTTCCATCTTGGTCCAAGTAACTTCCTCTTGTGGACCTTGACGTATAGGTAGTCACCAGGCAGGGTCAGGGGAGCTGGCTGGGTAACCTGAGGTGGTGGGGCGGTAACCTGAGTGAACAAAGCTCGGGAGGCAAGAGTTAGGGCCTGGACGTATTCTAACAGGACTTCGTCTAGGTGATCTGACATGGGCCCTACAGGCAGAGTGTGAGGACCTGACATCGGTGATCAAGTCCTAGGGCGCGTTCTACCTCATCTAGCAGTCTGTTCGCGAAATGGCTACCGTTGTCTGAGGCTATGGTCTTAGGGAAGCCCCATCTAGGAATAATGTCATTTTGCAGGTGTTTTACTACCGTTTGGGCGTCTTCGTGTTTTGGCGGGGAAAGCTTCTACCCACCTAGAGAATCGGTCTATTATGACTAACAGATAGCGATACCCTCTCACTTTGTTGTCTTAGCCCATGTCGGTATAGTTTATGCACAGTTCTTGGAATGGGAGTGGGGGAACGGGGAAGTGGCCTTGTGGTGACTTTTGGCTCTGTCGGGGGTTGTGGGCTTGGCAAGTCTGGCAGTTGTGGACGTGTTGTCGTACTATGGCTTCCATCTCAGGATGGAACCAGTCAGGTGAAATGGCTTCAATCGTCGTCCTAGACCTTGTAACTACAGGGGTTAAAGCAAAAAAAAATCATCTGACTGAAAATGTATTTAGGTATCACTTTGGGTCATGGCCGCATACTGCCTCGATGGTAACACTTTACAATAAGGTACGCAAAACGCGGGTAGTTACTGAGGAACGAATGAGTAACAAATGATGAATGACCAGGGCCCTAACTGGGGCCCTAACAGGGCCCTAAGTGACAGTTACTCAGTAACTACTGAGGAATTACTGGTAAACAGACTAGGGGACTACTGTATTCGTTACTGAGTAACTGTCACTTAGGGCCCAGTTAGGGTTCCTGTTAGGGCCCCGGTTAGGGCCCTGGTTGTTCATCATTTGTTACTCAGTAACGAATACAGTAGTCCCCTAGTCCAGTGGTTTTCAAAGTGGGGGCCGCGGCCCCCTGGGGGGCCGCCAGGGGGCGCTAGGGGGGCCTCAGAAAATTGGAGGGAAGATGAGAAAAAAAATGCAAAAAAAAAAAAATGCAAAAAACAAATTAAATAAAAATAATAATAAAAAAATAAAATAAAAAATAAAAAAATAAAAAATTTGTCCTGAACTGTACAACACGTAAACTGCCGTAATTGCCAGATTCTCAAGTTCAGCTGCAAGTTCGGCATGACGACGTCATAATCTGTGTAGACCTGGCCGTTGTTATCAAGCTGCTCTGCTCCTCAAGCTAGCGTGTAGCTAGCTAGCGCAAAATGGACATGTTTTTGACAACAAATAGACCGAAGGAGAAGACCAACAGCCCTGCCGTGGAGGACTCTGCTGCAAAAAAACCTAAGAACTCATGGCCAACTAAAAACCAAAAATATGAGGCAGCATACATTAAGTATGGCTTTACAGCCATACAGAAAAATGGCCATGATTGCCCGAAATGCGTCCTCTGTCTGGAGACCCTCTCAAACGAGTGTTTAAAACCTTCGAAACTTCAGCGTCACTTGATACAAAAACATCCGGCAGAGGCCGATAAAAAGATGTTTATTTTCATATTTTGTAGCATTGTCGGTGGGTTTGGGGGTCCCCGGCCAGAAGCTAATGCTTTTTGGGGGGCCTTGGCATGGAAAAGTTTGGGAACCCCTGCCCTAGTCTGTTTACCAGTAACTCCTCAGTAGTTACTGAGTAACTGTCACTTAGGGCCCCAGTTAGGGCCCCAGTTATATATATATATATATATATATATATATATATATATATATATACAGTATATCGGCCAACAAAAGTGCAGTAAAAGCAGTAAAAGTGGGCATTAAACTGTATAACTGTTTTGAAAAAAAGTGGGAAAAAGGCCGACATATGCCTATACAATATGCAGCGGCGCTCGGAAAAGGCTTGCAACAAAAAGATGAGCCACACATTTAGAAACAATTGCATGATCTATCTAAAAGCAATACCTTAGTCAGAAAACATATATGAGGCTGAACTTTTTGCTAAAATGTCACAGTTAGGGAAATATTGAAAATGTTGGAGCGGCTGGCTTGACCATGCGAAACCGAGAGACGGCTGTCTTGACCGCAGTATGCGATCGGTCATTAATCAACAATCATATTTAACCGTATAACTGCACATAACTTTATTTAAAAGCAAGCAAATGGAAAACATGTGTGTTTGTATTCTGGTGTCCGGTGCGTGTGGATGTGCGGCTCCTCCGGCGGAGCGGTCAGAAAGATATTAGATATTCAACCGATATTCACGCTCCGAATTACAGCGATCAGACACGGCGAACTAAAGCCGCGATCACCGGGCACCGCTTCAAGACTCACAGTATGCAACACAACGTCCTTTTGATCGATAACAATATAAATTGATCGACACATATCTTAATGATCAATGATCGATCATCGATTAATTATGCCCATCCCTAGTAGCAACACTTCTTTCTACTTTTGAAATAAAAAAAATAAACATTTTGGTCATACCTGACCGAGGAGCATCTCAAAGTGCATAAAAACAAACTAGTGCACATTAGTAGTAACGTTTGTTGTTTTCTGTAGCTCTCTCTTGGGCTGTGCATGAACGTACCATTGTAGTACAGCTCCGTACGATGCACCAAACTGCGCGTTTGCACGGGTCCCTCTCCTGAGATCCGTCTGGAAAGTTTGCGCGGAAAGTCGGGTGTTTCTCAACGTGGTGCCTCTGCACGCTGTAATCTTTCAGAACCGCGACACACTCATTACAAATTAAACACATCGGTTTGGCATTTAAACTTGGCGGTAACATAAATAAATATTTATCCCTCAAGGCGGGGTTAAACCGACTGTTTTCATTTTCAATTGTACGTTTCTGCTTTGAGAAAGACATGTAGTTTTCTACTACCGGCGACTACTACAGCCATAGATATATATATAGAACACTAGATGTGTTACAGCGGAGTCTAGAACGTCCTCACAGGTCGGCCATCTTACTCCAGGCAAGATGGTCGACCACAGGCATCTTACCACAGGCAAGATCAGTACAGGGTGGGGGATTTCAACATGCAGCCTTTCTTATAGCCTATTTGTAATAGGAAATATTGTAGTCTACCTATTTTAGAACATTATTCTATTTTTTATTTTTATTTTTATTTTTTTTAATTATGCAGTGTCATAACTACATCTTTGACGTTTATAACAAACCAAACCGTTTGAAAATCGGATGAAATTTGAGCAAGTTATGGTTATCTAAAAGTACATGTACCACTACAACACATGTTATGGGTGACCGAGCTGCCTGGAGTAAAATGGCCGCCATGTGCGGACGTTCGACTCCGTTGGCCAGCAATGCGGACGAGGCGTCTAGTGTTCTATACATACCTATGACTAGAGCTACCACTTCTGTCAACAAAAACGCACAGACTTATGGGTTGAATGTTGCTAGGATACGTGGAGTGTTGCATTCATGGTCTGTACTACTGTAGGAATTTTTAAAGGCTCTCGAAATGCTTATTTTTTCTTTATATGCGGTTCTCACTCTGCCTTTCTGGTGGGACCACGGGACCTTACGAGAGCCGAGTTGACGGATTTCCGTCATAGCGACGGAAAACTTCAACCCCTGTAACTATCATTCAAAGGTAACTAGTCACATAAATAGGAGAAATTACATAAAAATGGTACAATATGTTGAGTTTTGTTCTTAAACTCCATTGTGTTAGCAGTAGCTCAGTACCAATTCAATTCAATTTTATTTGTATAGCGCCAATTCATAACAGAAGTTATCTCAGGGCACTTTTCAAATGGAGCAGGTCTAGACCAAACTCCTAATAACATTTACAGAGACCCAACAGTACCACCATGAGCAAGCACTTGGCACGGGGGCAAGGAAAAACTGCCTGTTAAAAGGCAGAAACCTTGGACAGACCCTTCGGCTCTAGGTGGGTGGTCATCTGCCTTGACCAGTTGGGGTGAGAGAGAGAGAGAGAGAGAGAGAGAGAGAGAGAGAGAGAGAGAGAGAGAGAGAGAGAGAGAGACTACATCAATACACTAATGAACATGATGATGAAGACAGCACCAATGATGGGGGACAGCGAGCAGCATCAACAGTAACTGTATATAACTGGTAACTGATATTAGCAATGGCAGTCAAGCAGGACCATGGAGGCTCCGCCAGGATCCATGAGAACCTGCGAGACGAGAAAACACAAGAACTCCAGGGAAGAAGTGTTAGTAACATGCATTAATGGGACATGAATGTGTGCACACAGAGAGAGAGAGAGAGAGCGAGAGAGAGAGAGACTCAGTGCACCAAGGGAAATCCCCCGATAGTCTAGGCCTATAGCAGCATAACTAAGGGATGGTTCAGGACTCACCTGATCCAGCCCTAACTATAAGCTTTATCAAAGAGGAACGTCTTAAGCCTACTCTTAAATGTGGAGAGGGTGTCTGCCTCCCGAACCACAACTGGAAGCTGGTTCCACTGAAGAGGAGCTTGGTAACTGAAGGCTCTGGCTCCGGTTCTACTTTTAGAAACTATTGGAACCACCAGTAGCCCTGCATTCAGAGAACGCAGTGTTCTAGTGGGGTAGTAGGGTACTATGAGCTCTTTGAGATATGAAGGGGCCTGCCCATGAAGAGCTTTATAGGTGAGGAGGAGGATTTTAAATTCTATTCTAAATTTTACAGGGAGCCAATGCAGAGAAGCTAGTACAGGAGAGATGTGATCTCTTTTCCTAGTTCCTGTCAGTACTCGTGCTGCAGCGTTTTGAATTAATTGGAGCATCTTAATGGATTTATTAGGACAACCTGATAATAAGGAGTTGCAGTAATCCAGCCTTGAGGTAACAAATGCATGGATTAGTTTTTCTGCGTCTGTCTTTGATAGGATGCGTCTGATTTTTGTAATATTACGTAAACGAAAAAAGGCAGTCCTAGAGGTCTGCTTTATGTGGGAATTAAATGACAGATCCTGATCAAAGATAACTCCAAGATTCCTGACAGTGGTGCTAGAGGCCAATGTAATGCCATCTAGAGTAGCTATATCTGTAGACATTAAGTCTCTAAGGTTTTTGGGGCCAAGTACAAGAATTTCGGTTTTCTCTGAGTTTAACATCAGAAAATTGCAGCTCATCCAGGATTTTATGTCTTTAAGACATGTTTGTAATTTAGATAATTGATTAATTTCATCGGGTTTGATCGATAGATATAACTGCGTATCATCTGCATATCAATGAAAGTTAATGGAGTGATTTCTAATAATATCGCCTAAAGGGAGCATATATAAAGTAAATAGTATTGGTCCAAGTACAGAACCTTGTGGAACTCCATGACTAACTGTAGTATTTATTGAAGATTCATCATTCACATGTACAAACTGTGAACTAGTGATGGGTCGTTCGCGAACGAACCAGTTCGAACAAACGACTCTTTAAAGTGAACGAACTGACCTCGTTCGCCACTCTCGTTCGCTCGTTTGTCTCGTTCGCTGAGTCTCTCTGACGCGCTGATTCGCGGCGCCGCTGATTCGCGAGTCGTTCGCTGACTGATTGACTCGAGGACTGAGACGTCACTCACGACTCGTCATCACGAGAGCCAGCCAATTTATGTTGTTTGTCTGTCTGTGAGTCTAGGACGCTTTCGAATGGTTGACACATTAACAATACCACTTTCACATTTGAATATTGCCTTTTACATTTACATATCAGTGAAATGGTAAATACATGCTGTCTTTGTATTTTCTGTGTCATGCCAGATTAATAAAATATTTGAATGTCTCGTCAATCTGTCTCGTTCTTTCATGCTTCCTTCTCACGCACGCAACCCGGCCGGGACCCCCACCTTGGTGGATCTTGGTCTTGAGTGGGGGTGGCCAATGGCCATCTTCACAATAGTGAATAAAATATGCCCAGAATAAACACAACTGTACATCATTAACTTTAAAACTCATCATTGCTAAATCAAGTCTATTATCTTGCTGATATACATCCAATAATCTACTACGCCCCCCCCCCCCCACACACACACACACACACATCCCGCTGCGTTTGGTTTGTCTAACTTTACCTTGAATTGGGGGAACGGGGCATTTTGATCCTGACATGTCATTATGCATACATTAAATAAATCTGTTGAACTCAAATTAAATACATATGTTAACATATTCAACCAGACACAATGTTGTATTTGCTATTAACACATTTATTAACACCATCATTTGCACCATTGCACGATTGTGAATCGTGATTTCGTGATTAGTTAGTAAATGAGAAGAACGAGGGAGTCCGAGACCGACTCAGCTGCATTGATTCGTGAACGAGGAGGAGCCGAGTCTGACCGACTCGGCTGGCATTCGCCGTTCGCCGAGTCGTTCGCGATTCGCGAACGAGGGAGGAGCTAAGTGAACGACTGAACGACTGAACGAGTCAGTGAATGATTCAGCGCTACCGGAAACACGAACGAACGAACGAACGAACGACTCTCTGTGGCGAACTGAACGACGCAAACCGATTCGCGCAAACGAACGAGAAAATCCACCACTGCTGTGAACGATCTGATAGATATGACATAAACCAGCTTAGTGCGGTTCCTTTGATGCCAATTTCATGCTCGAGTCTCTGTAAAAGAATACTATGATCAATGGTGTCAAAGGCAGCACTAAGATCTAATAATACAAGTACAGAGACAAGTCCATTGTCAGAAGCAATCAAAAGGTCATTATTAACTTTAACCAGAGCTGTCTCTGTGCTATGATGAACTCTAAATCCTGACTGGAAATCCTCGAATAAACTATTATTGTGTAGAAAGTCACACAATTGTTTGGCGACTACTTTCTCCAGAATTTTAGACAGAAAGGGGAGATTAGAAATCGGTCTATAGTTGGCTAAAACCCCTGGGTCAAGAGTGGGCTTTTTAAGAAGGGGTTTAATTACAGCTACGTAAAAGGACTGTGGTACATATCCTGATAATAAAGAAAGATTAATCATTTCCAGTAAGTGCCAATTAAGGGTACAATTTCTTTAAGCAGCCTAGTTGGGATGGGGTCTAACAGACAGGTTGATGACTTCGATGAAGAAATTATAGAAGTTAACTGATGAAGACTGACAGCAGAGAAACACTCCAAATACACATCTAAGTTTGCACCAGTCAAAGTGTCTGATGTTGGAGAGCCAGCGATACCTATTGAGGGCATTTGGTGACTAATTTTCTCTCTAATAGTAATAATTTTATTATAAAAGAAGTTCATGAAGTCATTGCTACTTAAGTTGATGGGGATACATGGCTCAATAGAGCTGTGACTCTCTGTCAGCCTGGCTACAGTGCTGAAGAGGAACCTGGGGTTGTTTTTATTTTCTTCTATTAGTGCCGAGTAAAAGGCTCCTCTGGCATTACGGAGGGCCTTTCTATAATTTTTAAGATTATTTTGCCATATTAAGCGATTTTCTAATAAATTGGAAGCGCGCCATTTCCTTTCTGATTTCCTTGTTTCTTGTTTTAATTGACGAGTTTGTTGGTTGTACCACGGTGCTAGTTTCCTATGTTTTATTATTTTCTGTTTTCTAGGAGCGATAGAATCTAATGTTGATTGTAGAGAGCCTACAGCACTATTAACAAGATTATCAATTTGGGAGTGACTAAAGTTAATATAGGACTCCGTTATATTCAGATATGGCATTGAATTAAACACTGATGCAATCTCCTCCTTAAATTTAGCTACAGCACTGTCAGATAGACATCTGCTGTAGGAAGTTTTGCTTAATGGCTTATAGTCAAATAATAGAAATTCAAAAGTTATTAAATAATGATCAGATAGGAGAGGATTATGTGGAAAAACTATTACATGTTCAATATCCATGCCATATGATAGAACAAGGTCAAGAGTGTGATTAAAACAATGGGTTGGTTTATTCACACTCTGACAGAAGCCAATTGAGTCTATTAATGAGGTAAATGCGTTACTAAGGCTGTCATTTGTAACATCCACATGGACATTAAAATCACCTACAATAATTACTTTATCTGATTTAAGAACTAAACTTTATAGAAACTCTGAGAATTAAGATATAAAATCAGAGTACGGTCCAGGGGCGCGGTACACTATAACAAATAGGACTGGCTGCAGTGTTTTCCAGTTTGGGTGAGAAAGACTAAGAATAATGCTTTCAAATGAATTATAATTTAGTTTTGGTTTAGGGTCCATTAAAACCCTCGAATCATATATAGCTGCTACTCCACCTCCTCGGCCTGCGCCTCGGGGAATGTGAGTATTAATATGACTGGGGGGGGTGGATTCATTTAGGCTAACATAATCCTCATGGGACAACCAGGTCTCAGTAAGACAAATCAATATCATAATCTGATATTAATTCATTCACTAGAACAGCTTTGGATGACAGAGACCTGATATTTAACAGTCCACATTTAATTATTTTATTTTGTGCTACTGAGGAGTTGGTTTTAATTTTTATTAGGTTTTCATGGTTAACTTCTCTTGTTTTTATTTCTTTACATAATGTAGGCGGTCGGGGGACAGACACAGTCTCTATGGGGTGGTGGGTGGGGGACTGTACTAGAGGAAGCGCAGAGAAGTGTGTTAAACAGCAACTCTGCTTCCTGGTCCCAACTCTGGACTGTCAGGTTTTAGAAATAAACTGCATCATATTCCTGGATAAGAGAGCCGCTCCATCCAACGTGGGATGGATGCCGTCTCTCCCAATCAAACCAGGTTTTCCCCAAAAAGGCTGCCAATTATCAATGAAGCCCACATGGTTTGCTGGACACCACCTGGACAGCCAGCGGTGGAAGGACGCCATGCGGCTATACATGACGTCACTGGTCACATTGGGCAGGGGTCCAGAGAAAACTACGGTGTCCGACATTGTTTTGGCGTATCTACACACCGATTCCACATTAATTTTAGTGACCTCCGATTGGCGTAATCGGGAGTCATTACCGCCGAGGTGAATAACAATCTTATGATATTTACGTTTGTCTTTCGCCAGCAGTTTTAAATAGGATTCAACGTCGCCCGCTCTGGCCCCAGGGATACATTTGACTATGGCCGCTGGCTTCGCTAACTTCACGTTTCTGACTATAGAAGAGCCAATAACCAGAGTCTGCTCCTCAGCGGGTGCGTCGCTGAGTGGGGAAAACGTATTAGAAACGTGAATGGGCTGGTGGTGAGCCGTGGGCTTCAGTGGGTCCAGTGGGCTGGTGGTGAGCCGTGGGCTTCAGTGGGTCCAGTGGGTCCAGTGGGCTGGTGGTGAGCCGTGGGTCCAGTAGTTTGCCGCTACGCTTCCCCCGGACAGTCACCCACTCTCCGTGGCTTCCCGGCTGCTCGGGGTCTACCGGGGGACGGCTAACTAGAGCTACCGCCGGCCGGCCCGCACAGACTACCGGAGACGGTGTGGTGCGGTACCGGGCCTCTAAGTCACTAATCCTCACCTCCAGCGCACTAAATAAACTACATTTAATACAGGTACCATTATCACTAAAAGAGGTGGAGGAGTAACTAAACATTTGGCACACTGAGCAGGACAGAGGAGCAGAGGAAGAGGGAGAAGACATCGCTAACTGCTAATGCTTAATGTAACTAGCGTGTGAAGACTTAAAATAGCGACTTGTCGCTATTTTAAGTTTAAATGTTTAAGCGGGTAAATAACCGCTGTAACGAGTAAAACAAATGTATATTTAGCGTTCACCGACAGCTACAACACCAAACAGTGTACACAGAGCAAGAGGTAGACCGGAAATGAGTCGATGCTTACCGCAACAGCGACACCACAAGCTGTAAAATTATTTGCAAATTGGCCACTGGGGGTAACAACTATCAAACCCACACACACACACACGGAAGTATGTGTGCAGAAACTTCCTGGACTACAACATGCAGTGCAGGTTTCTAACAGTAGGGGAGCTGTTGCTTCACCTGCTTTAACTTCATTCATATCACAGACACTCTTGTTGGCATGTCCAGACAACATTTGTCTGGCCAAAGCAATTTGGCAATTTAACAAATAAAACACAAAAACAAAACAAAAAACCAAAAAAAAAACAGAATTAAATCACTTTTTGTATGATTTTTTCACAATTTGTATGTCCCAACAAATCCTTAAACGTTGTAATGTGATCACAGTGCTTTCTTTATTCATGTTTTATTCTAACCCCTCTAAGTCTGTTATCCCCATGGGACATACTGAGCTGGTTGTCCCTTTACCACTTTGCACTGTAAGGCGACCTTGTGTGTCTCGAAAGGCACCTTTAAACAAATGTATTATCATTATTATTATCATCATTATTAGACACCACACGAGACGTTCGAGATGTCCCTTTGGAGAGGAGCCCCCCGGCCACGGAGGTCCCCTCCTTCGCTTAGGATTCTCGTACAAATGTAGATAAAGGAAAAGAATAAACAAAACAGAGATTCAATGTCTATTCAAGCAAATTTGCTCCACATCAATGACAGAACATCTTTGATCGCTGTAATAACATCTGTCAACATAGGGTTATTTATGAATTTAAAAGTCTTGATTATAAAATTCATGATCAAATAATGACCACCAATAAACAGAATTATTGTACTAGGCCTCATTCTGCCTTCTCCCCCCCTTGTAGCTCCAAGAGTGCAATAGGGGCGTGGCCACGCATCTGTGTAACCTGTAGCTCCTCCTAAAATCCTCGCATGCGCAGTTCACTTGTTAAAGTGACTTCAGAGAGAGCGGAGCCGGGCCAACGCCCTTATGGATCAGAGGGGGAAACCTAGTGGTCCCCTGGATAGAGAATCATTTGCATCACCTCTGTGAGTCTTTCTATAGGCTTCCGTCAGCAGTTGTTTAATCTAAATAGTTTCACAACTTTAAGAAATAATAAAACTGCTTTTTACGATATTTACATAAGGAGTCGTCACTCTTGTGAGTAAGGTGAGGGAGGAGAGTGGGAGGGTAGGAGGGAGGGAGGAGAGCTGGTAGGTAGGAGGGAGGGAGGAGGTAGGGAGGAGAGCTGGGGGGTAGGAGGGAGGGGAGGAGGGAGGGAGGAGAGCGGGAGGGTAGGAGGGAGGGGAGGGAGACCAAGGGAGGGGTGCGGACGAGGGAGGTAGGGGAGGAGGGTGGGGGCCATGGGTGACGTCGCCGAGGGGGGGGGGTAGAGGTGAGGGTGAGGGCCATGGGTGACGTCGCCGAGGGGGCCTTAGTCGGGATTGGTCCAGAGTCAGCGGAAGTGGTCAGGGTAGAGGTGGGAGTGGTCAGGGGGTTTGGGTCAGGGTCGGGGCCCGTTATTACAGGCTGAGCTGGAGCAGGGGGCGGGGGCAAGGTGCTTCAATACGCGGCGACGAGGATCCGGGAACGCGCCTGCGTTTGCCGGGCGCGCTCTGGGTGATCACCGCGCGCCGCGGTCTAACCCTTGTTGTAAGAACGGCAGGCTGCCCTAGCTGTCTCTCTAGTTATCCTAGCCTCCAGGCTGCGGAGGTGGGCTTCGGTTAGGCCGGTTTTGGCACCCACCCGCTCTTTTCCCACTTCTGTCTGTACTTCACATGTCTTTCTAACCACTTTTTCTTTCCCTCTGGCCCAGCACCCGCTTTGGTGCTCGCGGCCAGGAATACGTCAACTCTCCACATCTGGGCATCTCTGTCCAGCATACCGATCTTCCGATCGCCCATCTTAGCCACTGTCTTTATCCTTACTTCTATTCCTACAGTTGTTTAACCGTTTTATTCTATGACTCAGCGGCCGTCTATTCTCAACCACAGCACAGCAGTTATCACCAACACAGCGATCAGACAATATATTCTCCACTCCGCAAATACATATATCTATCACTAACACAGCAATTGCTATCAACACACGCACTCAAGTATTTGCGCACTCACAGACCTGCGCACACACACACACACAAACAGACCGGCACACACACACACAAACAGACCGGCACACACACACACAAATAGACCGGCGCACACACACACACAAACAGAAGGGGGTATTGTAAAAGTCACGCGCGTGGAGCTCCCCTTAGCTTAGTATCTGTCCGGATACGCTGCCTAGGGTTTCTGCCCTCCCCCCCGGATGTGTTGTTTTTAGTCTATGGGCAGGCGTGGCCTCTATGACGCATAATATGCTCTGATTGGCTAGTGTTGAGCGCCCGCCCCCAGTGTATTATGTGTGCCGCCACCTAGTGATCAGGTTGGGTAAATACAACTTATATTTATATTATAGTCCTTATTAGCTATGTGAGGATATTACAGTCTGTTGATACATATGTGCGGTTATCCATTCGTCACACTTTACACTACCGAACCGCAAATAGGGATGGGGATGGAACAATTGTGCTCAGAAGGTCCGCGTATGCTATGCACTACCAAACTGCAAATAGGGATTGGGGTGGAGCACTTTTGTTCAGAAGGTCCGGTTATTTTATACACTACCGAACCGCGAGGGATTGGGGTGGAGCACTTTTGTTCAGAAGGTCCGGTTATTTTATACACTACCGAACCGCGAGGGATTGGGGTGGAGCACTTTTGTTCAGAAGGTCCGGTTATTTTATACACTACCTGAACCGCGAGGGATTGGGGGTGGAACACTTTTGCTCAGAAGGTCCGGTTATTTTATACACTACCTGAACCGCGAGGGATTGGGGGTGGAACACTTTTGTTCAGAAGGTCAGAGTAATCAATACACTACCGAATTCACACAGTTTGCAGATAGTCGTTGACAGGGTATGACAATTGTATCAGAAGGTATTATTTTATTATTTTTTATCTTATCATTACAATTTATGCACGGTTTACCATTACCTGGACCACTGCCCCACTATGTTTCATGAGCCACTACGCAGATTTGAACAATTCTGTCAACAGGTTCTGCTTACCTTTTATTTGTGGACATCCAGGGGCAGTGGACTCAGGTTGGTGGCGTCACCGGCGCAGGCGCCCGCCGTTGTGTCAGTTCTCCCGGTTTGTTAAAAATCACGTCGGGGTCACCAATCTGTTGGGAGAAAAATCTCGGGCCTATTCTAAGCTAACAACGGCGCGGACCCTATAGGTATCAGATCAAAAAATAAGGCGAAATAAAGAGATATAAACTGAGTAGATTTATTCTTAATCAAACTTAATCAAAAGTCAACGAGTAAAGGCGTATAATAACAAATACAGCGCTGGTGTCACAAAGGGCTTCCCCTCCTGAGAAGTTCTGCTGATTGTGAGCCCTGAGTCTCAGGTCTGTGGATACTTTGTAGAAAAATGGTTCAGGTCAGGGGCTAGAAAAAAAAGGTTCATCTCAGGGGCATAACATCATGTGCCGGTATATGGATACTTTATGGTTGCCTAGGGCAAGGTCAGGAAAGGTGATAAATAGTGTTGCACCGATACCGATTCTAGTATCGGGAGGGGCCCCGATACCGCACTAAAATGCTGGCATCGGTATCGACGAGTACGAACAAATAATGCGCCGATGCCATTTACAGATACTAATATGAAACTTGGAACGCAGCGCCTTGTGTCTTTCTGTGCGTTCACACCGAAAGCGCACAAAGAGGAATCCACCTTGTCCACTCCACCTAAGTCGCTTTTGTCGCTTTTGTCTCCCTTCAGAATGTTCGTTCTTGCTTTTTTTTTTAATTTAAAAGGCCAGCGCGCCACACGCTAAACACCACCACGCAACTACTGCTGTAGCACAGCCCAGTTACCGACATCGTTGATCACGAAAAGTTACTTGATAAAGTCATTAAAAACAGAATTACTCCGATTGGCTGGAGAGTGTAGGTTAAAAAGTGTTTATTTACACCATCTTTGATTTACACCTAGGAAAGACGTTGACGCTATGAAGACGCTATGGCCACGTTGCTTGGCAACGCCTGCATACGGGAGATATTAAATAGTCTGCTCTTGTAAAAATAAAAAAAACCTCACGATTTCAACTCTAAAACACATTAAAGTATTATTAATTGATTACATATTTCATTCTTTCGTAAGTGACCATGGTACTTCGCGGAAGCAACGCTCCGCTTCGCGTCGGACGGTTCACGCCTCCGCGTCGTCCATTCATTTCTGTTAATGGACACCTCGTCGGGTTACTCCCCAATCATATTTACGGAAATGATCATCCCAAATAAACACCGATTTTGCCAAATGTAATGTTGTCAAATCATAGAGGACATCATAGAGGACATCATAGAGACATTCTCTCCCTTCACTCACTGCACTCACTGCAGTTATTTTTGCCACTGCTCGTTTTAGTTTTTTCAATGTGGATTTTGGAGTTGTAACTTGTTGTCATAGGACACCTTTTATTTATTTTATTTTATTTATTTTACCCTGGCTGCACTTAGAGGAGTGCACATCAGCCTAGACCTTACAGGAGGAAGTAATTTCTTATTGCAATTCTGATTTGTTCTTACCTCAGATAGGCCTTAATGCCATGCACTCTCTACCTCATATGTATATTATTTCTTATTTTAATTTAATTTAACTTCTTGTTGCACTACGATTTTACATGTTGTAATTACATGGATATTGCACTATTTTGGCATATTCAATTATTGTCACCCATAACAGGTAGGCAATAAAAAAGTTCTTCTGGATTTACTGTGTATTAGTCTTTTTTCCTGTTTCACAAAGGTTTTTAAGCAGTTCCTGACCAAGCCATGATAGCAATGATTTTACATCCAAGTGAGTATGCAGTTCTTTAGTATTAGAAGAAAAAAAGCTTGTATATATATATATATATATATATATATATATATATATTTTTTTTTTTTTTTTTTTTTTTTTCCAAACGGCGTGGTATCGGTATGGTATCGGTATTGGCCGATACTGCACAGCCGGGTATCGGTATCGGTATCGGGGGCCAAAAAATGGTATCGGTGCAACACTAGTGATAAACATCATGAGTGGATCTATGGATACTTTTTAGTCACAAGGGGCAATTCAGCTAAGGGGCATAACATCATGAGCGGGTATATTTAGTTGACCTCCCACACCTTTCGTGGGGAAGTTTGGGCCGAATGACGTCACCAAGCGCTCTGATTAACATGGCTCTCAGTCTCAGGCAGTAGCGTTTGTCACCTGCTACTCCCCTGGACATTTTGTTACATCTGGGTGCGCAAGGGATTCTCTGTGAGGGGAGGGGGAGCACCTATAAACAATGTCCAGTACGACCTTGTTATTCTGGCTCTAAGTAACCGTTTGGGCCTTTTAGCATTCTGAATATTTCAATAGTTCCCTCCAAAACGTAAATTCCCTCCAAAACGTAAGGTCATTCATTAATTTCCAACATGGATAGTGAAAGGAGAACTGCACTTGGTGTATCCCTTGTTTATGTTTGTTCGTATAATTCCGGGTGTTGTTGCACCAAAATTATTAGCTTCTCATTGTCAAGATCGCCAATGTTTTCTCCTTGTGTGAGGAAGCTACGTAACATCCGGTTGTAAATTCCGTCGTGGAGGACGGCAAAAAGTTAAAATATTTTAACTTTGGACGGCATTGCCATCTACCGTTACCGTTGCCGGTATTTTCTGCTGGCCTCACCTCATTTTACCATCCTGCTCTCGTCCACTAAAATGATATCCGGTTTGCTGTCTGCCGGAATCCATGTGAATGCAGCATAAACCCCAGGAGAAGGGAGAAGGGGACGGGAGGTGAGAGGGGGCAGCAGTAGAGATGGTGGGTTAAGACACTGGCCTGCGTGACCACACTATAACCATGGGTGTTGGCAGTTGTGGATCAGCCTTTTTTTGGTATTTATACGTGGGTGATTTTTGGGCGTGTTAGTTAAAATCAGCTTCTACATTTCTTGCTAACAGCTATTTCTTGTATGCATCCAAATTGTTTTGTTCAAGTTCTGTATTGCATAAACTTTAATGCCATTATAAAATCCTACATGATTTTTTTCAGAATATCTTATTTGTCGTCCTTGTTGGATAGATACGTGTTTTTTATAGCTAGGGCTATGCCTATTGTATTCATTATTTATATTCACATGCAAATGCCTCTTTATTTTGCCATTGTAATATTTCAGCTGTCTGTGTTTTCTTCTCAATAACGTTTTGCCTGAATAAAGAAAGCTAATATGCTATAAAGTCGTTATCCAAAGCATTAATCCAAATGCATTAAGATAATAGGCTGCAACTCACGCAATGAAAAAGTTGGCAACAATTCTCAGCTTTCAACCGCTTGAAATTATGGTTATCCGCAAATCTCCTTCATATGAAACAAAATTAATAACTAATAACTAATAACAAAGTAGTTTTCAGCAGCACAAATAATGCAGCAATGTGCAAAGCTCTGGCCTCAACTTGCTCTGCCTTCTCAAGTAATCAAGCCTTTTTATTTACTCAGCTAATAATATAATAGCCTAGTAGGCATACATTTTACTCAACTAATAATATAATTGCCTAATAGGCATACATTTTTCTAATTTCAGAACTTTGGTTCCATCTTTTGAAGAAAAGCCTTAGTTTAGACGGTGGATGGTGAATAAATAAGTTTGTTTTAGCCTTCGAAAAATCGAAAATGTCCAGCAAGGTAGGGGGGAGAACACCATGTGTGTGTCATTTTTGAGTAGCAGTCGAGGGCAGTTACAGCAATATGCGGATTGTGACGAATAATTAACAGCACATACAACAACAGGCTGTAATATCTGTAATGTATTGTTTTGGAGTTCGCGTTTGCCTTTGGGCTTCCGTAGCTGCCGACCTGTGTGTCCCTCGCTGTACCCTGTGCTGCTGTTCGTACGCGCGCCGAGCTACAGTAAAGTCACGTCCTGAGTAACGCCAGCCTCTTTATTGTGTCTTCACACAATGTACATAAAGTGAGTACATAACATGGTGTCAGAAGTCTGTCAAGAACAGTACACGCGGCCATGAATACGCAGTTTGAACACCCCAGGATCGACTGGGATGCCGCCGACCTATATAAGGAATTCGAAAGATTCCGCTCTCACGTGAGTTTTGTCTTCGACGGTCTGCTCTCGGAGCTAGAAGCTAAACAGCAAGCCGGCTGGCTAGGAACGTGGATCGGCGAGCAGGGCAGAGAAATCTACAAGACGCTAACGTGGGCGGATGGTGAAAAAGAAAATCCGGCTAGAGTTTTGGATAAGTTTGCCAACTACGTAAGGCCGAGAAAGAATAAAAGAATAGCCAGACATCGTTTCAAACAGAGGAAACAAGGTGCAACGGAGAGCTTTGACCGCTTTCTGAAGGATCTGAGGCTACTGTTAATGGACTGTGAGTATGCTGACTCGGATGATATGTTGATTGATGCTATAATAGCGGGAGTTAAAGAAAAACGAGTCCAAGAAAGGCTGTTGGATAAAGGTGAAGATCTGACATTAGCTAAAGCCATTGAAATTCCCCAGCAATTCGAAATGTCACAACAGCAGATGAGAATTGTTAGAGAGGAAGACTCGCAAGTGTCATCAGTGGCCACAAGAACAAAGCATGCATCTTTTGCTTATAAAAAACCACACAACACTGTACAAACAAAGCCCATGCAGAGACAGTCAGGAAACGAATTCAAGAACTGTTCAAAATGCGGGAAACATCCACAACATGCGTGGAACCAAGGAAAATGTCCAGCTAAAGGCTCTGTATGTTCACACTGTCACAAGCCAAACCACTGGGCAGCGGTTTGCCGCAGCCGTAGCATGAGTTCAGTGAGTGTGGGGCCAGAAAACTCACCTGAGGAGGAGATGCTGGACATAAATCTGACAGTAGAGGAGGTTCCAGTAGAAATTGTGGCAGATGACAAGTGGAGTGTAGACATCAGAGTTCTGTCTCAGGAAGTGCAGTTTAAAATAGACACAGGTGCAAAGTGTAATACACTAACTCTGGACTGTTATCAGTTATTGTTGCACACAGGTGAACTGAAGCGCTCCAACAAGATGCTGCGCTCCTATTCAAACCACAAGGTGAAGCCAATTGCTGCAGTCGACCTTCCCCTGAAATACAAAGACCGAGAAGCAGATGCGGAGCTGGAAATTGTGGACATCGTTCAAGAGAACGTGCTCAGTGGCACTACAGCTGAGGCCCTTGGACTGATTGTTCGGCTGGACTCTCTACAGGATGGTGCTAATGGAGACAAGGTGAGCACTAACACCGAAGCCACTCCGAACCTTAGCACACACACTCCAGTTGGATTGGAGGATTTTCCTGAACTGACACGCACCACTGGCACTTTGCCAGGCAAATACAGCATCAAGATTGATCCAGATGCAAAGGGCGTTGTGCATCCAGTGCGCCGACAACCAGTAGCACTCAAGCCTAAGATAGTTGAGAAGCTTAATGAGATGGTCAAGGATGGACATATTGTCAAAGTCGACCAACCGACAGAGTGGGTCAGCTCCATGGTCGTTGTCACACGCAAAGACAAGATCAGAATCTGCATAGATCCGAGTGATTTGAACAAGGCCATAAAGAGAGAACATTATCCTATGCGCACCATAGAAGAGGTTATATCCACCATGCCCGGTGCAAAAGTGTTCTCAGTCTTGGACGCTAAATCAGGCTTCCTCCAGATAGAGTTAGATGAAGCGTCGTCCCTCCTCACGACCTTCAACACACCAATAGGCAGGTTTAGGTGGTTGAGGCTGCCGTTCGGTATAAAATGCGCACCGGAGATTTTTCAACGCATTATGGACCGAATGCTCGAGGGCATTAATGGAGCCACAGGTGTGATGGATGACATTCTTATAGCAGCGCCCACAATGAAAGAACATGATGCAACACTACGCAAAGTAGTTGAGAGAGCCACAAGCTACAATCTGAAGCTTAACTTCGACAAGTGTCACATCCGCCAGTCAGCTGTGCCATATGTAGGTCACCTGATTACAGCTGATGGGTTAAAGCCAGACCCAGCGAAAACTGAAGCAGTGAGGAGCATGCCTCCGCCGACAGACAAGGAAGGTGTCCGTCGCTTCTTAGGGTTTGTGACATACTTGTCAAAGTTCATTCCTAACTTGAGTGAGGTGGACGCTCCACTGAGGCAGCTTGTGAAGAACGACGTCGAGTTTGCGTGGCAGCCAGCACAACAACAAGCATTCGACAAACTCAAGCAACTATGCACACACCCCCCACTACTCAAGTTCTATGATCCAGCAAGGCCTGTGGAAATATTCAGTGACGCCAGCAGCATGGGACTAGGAGCCGTGTTACTACAGGACGACCAGCCTGTCGCCTTCTCGTCCAGATCCCTGACTGATGCTGAGACGCGCTATGCGCAAATTGAGAAGGAGATGCTCTCCATCGTCCATGCCTGCATTAAGTTTCACCATTACATATTTGGTAGGCATGTCACAATATTCAACGACCACAAGCCACTGGAAGATATCTACAAAAAGCCGCTGCTCTCCACTCCCATGCGTATACAGAGAATGCGCCTGCGATTACAGTGGTATGACATCACAGTGTGCTACAGAAGAGGAAAGGACATGGAGCTGCCTGACACCCTTTCCAGAGCACAGCTACCAGACAGCACACCAGAAACAGCTGGCCTGGAGTGTGTCTCCATGCTCAACTTTGTGTCGGTGAGTGATCAGAAATATGCTGAACTGCAGGAACGCACACAAGAGGAGTTAAGCCTTCTCCAGCAAACAATTCAGCAAGGCTGGCCGGACAACAGACGGGAAGTACCTGCTCCTGTTCAACCCTACTGGGACTCAAGAAGCCAGTTAGCTGTGTCTGATGGCATAGTGTTTAAAGGACTGCGCATCGTCGTGCCTCCCACCATGCAAAGACGCATGTTAGAGCTCATACACCAGTCCCACCTAGGTATAGTGAAGAGCAAGCAGCGGGCACGTGAAGTGTTATACTGGCCAGGTATGAGCGCTGAAATTGAAAACATGATCAGAAACTGTGGCAAGTGCGCTGAAATTCAAAACAGGCTTCCTAGGCAACCACTCATACCAACAGAGACACCAGAGCTGCCGTTTGAAGAGGTAGCCTCGGACCTGTTTGAGTTTGAGAGGAAACAGTACATTGTACTCGTGGATTATTACTTGAAATACATTGAAGTGGATGAGCTTAAAGACCAGCGCAGCTGCACCACTATAGAGACTCTTAAAGCTCAATTCTGCAGACATGGAATCCCTGCAACCATTAGGACAGATAATGGTCCGCAGTATTCATCACAGGAATTCAAGGAGTTCTGCAAGAGCTATGGTATCCTGCACAAGACATCCTCACCTCACACACCACACTCTAATGGTGAAGCAGAGCGTGCGGTGCAAACAGTCAAGAGGCTTTGGAGCAAAGCGCCCGACAAACACCTCGCCCTGCTAGACTACCGAACTACTCCGCTTGAGTCAGTAGGCCTGTCACCAGCTCAACTGCTCATGGGCAGGAGACCTCGCAACAAACTGCCTACTGCTCGTGCACTACTTAAACCTATGGCTCACGACCCTGTCAAGGTCAAGCATCTGCTAGACAAGACCAAGCACACTCAGAAACTTTACTACGACAGCAAAAGAGCAGCCAGACCCCGCGCTGCATTACAACCTGGAGATGAAGTCAGAATGGCTCCTTATCCTGGAAGCCACAAATGGACACCTGGAGTTGTAGTTCAGCCACATTGTGCGCCGCGATCCTACATTGTGGACAGTGGAGGTAAGAGGTTCCGCCGTAACAGCCAACACCTCCGTGCCAGCACTGCAGCCGCCAATCAGTCACGTCACATGTGTGATGAGCCTTGGCGTGAGACCCCTGGACTGCCTGCAGTGGAAGAGCCGCAGCCCCCACCAGCTCCTCCAGAACACCACTCTGCATCACGTGTGGTAGCATCAAGCTTTCCACAAACCCGACCAGGCGAACTGTATACCACCAGACGGGGCAGAGTTGTGAAACCCCCTGATAAACTGAACTTGTAGTTTGATGGACTAACTGTGCATTTGTTAGCATCTCAGGGACAGGTGTGGTAAAGACACCTGAAGGAAGTGATGTGCTAGTAACCTCTCCTTCCTAGTTAAATGTTTGAGTTCTCTTGTTGTTTAATTATGTTAAGGAGTCAGAGACATTAGACATTGCCAGTGTGAGCAGAGTTTGTTTATTATAATATGAGGAAAGGAAATCAGTTTATTATCATCAAAAAGCACTTCACTGTTGCAGTTGTTAACACTAGTAAAACAGTTGTTATTGTATATAGTAGCTTACACATAACACAGACAGCAACAGTTTTCTTTTGCTGAGGAAAGGAGATGTAATGTATTGTTTTGGAGTTCGCGTTTGCCTTTGGGCTTCCGTAGCTGCCGACCTGTGTGTCCCTCGCTGTACCCTGTGCTGCTGTTCGTACGCGCGCCGAGCTACAGTAAAGTCACGTCCTGAGTAACGCCAGCCTCTTTATTGTGTCTTCACACAATGTACATAAAGTGAGTACATAACAATATCCTCACATAGCCACAAGGGAATAGGACCAAATTTGTGGTAAGCTGTATTAACCGCACCTGGCCACAAGATGGCAGTACATAATACACCTGGAGGCGGGCGCTCAACACTAGCCAATCAAAACATATTACGCGTCATAGAGGCCACGCCTGCCAAGGTACTATCGAGCGCACACAAGCAGGAGAGGGCAGAAACTCTATAGGCAGCGTATCTATTAGATATCCAGCTAAGAGTCGCTCCACGCGTGAATGATACAATTCCTCTCCTTTTGCTTCATAGATAATAGACCAAAACCTAAAACAAATAAAGTTACTTAAAAGCGATCCTGTGTCGGCGGCCTTCTTCCTCAAAGAACACAACAACTTGGTGACCCCGACGTGATTCAGAGAGGAGAGGCAACGGACCGGGGGAAGCGGGGCCACGTGGCAGCGCACGTCTTGCCATCTCTGTCACAGGCACGCCATCAAACCAGGTGAGCAGAACCTATTCTCTAAATGACTGAATCTGCATAGGACTTAGATATAGAGACATTAGGTGACAGAGGTGGCTAGCGTGTGTTGTTGTAAAGCCCTGTTATTCCGGTCCATAGTCGTTACAGTTAAGCCAACGTGAAGATGAACAGTCGCTGATAACTCTGATTGGGAATTAGTTAAATGATATTTTGTCGTCATTGTATGACTATATAGAAGAAGCAAATGGCCAGTATTGTATTATTAATTCTGAGGTTCGAGTGCTTAGTGTTTTCTTATTAATTTCGGGGTTCAAGTCCCTGATATTTTCTTATTAATTTCGGGGTTCAATCCCTGATATTTTCTTATTAATTTCGGGGTTCAAGTCCCTGATATTTTCTTATTAATTCTGAGGTTTAAGTCCTGGATATTATTTTATTAATTTTGTTAAGGGTTTGAAGCCCAGTATGATACTGTGTTAAATTCGGATGTGTAGAAACCTGGGAAATCAGTGGAGTTGTATCAGATGCGATAAGAGGTTGATTGGGAACGTATTGCTGGCAATATTTCCATCCTCAAAGAACTAAGCTAACTTGCATGAATCATAATACCTTTTGTGTGATTAACCCTGTTATGTGCTAATGCTTGCTTGCTTTGCTACGGTGCATCTTCGTTTTTTCTGCAATGTATGATTGTTCATGTGACTGAAGGAATCCCACCACGAGGGAGCTGTTTTATGAGGCTTTGTCTTCCACTAAGAGGAGTGGGGGAAGTGCATGTCTTGTGAGGCTTTGTCTCTCACTAAGAGGAGTGAGAGAAGGACACATCTCAGTTTTTCCTGCAGTGTGAGATTGTCCATATGTTGTAGGAATCCCTCAAAGTTGGGTTTTGTTGTGATGTTCTTTGAGGAAGAAGGCCGCCGACACAGGATCGCTTTTAACTCACTTTATTTGTTTAGCTTTAGGTCTACTATCTATGAAGCAAATGGAGGGGTATTGTATCATTCACGCGTGGAGCGACCCTTAGCCGGATATCTAACAGATACGTGGCCTCTAGGGTTTCTGCTCTCCCCCCGGTTGTGTGGTTTGGTAGTACCTGGGCAGGCGTGGCCTCTATGACGCATAATATGCTCTGATTGGTTAGTGTTGAGCGCCCGCCCCCAGTGTATTATGTGTGCTGCCATCTGGTGGCCAGGTGCAGTTAATACAGCTTATATATTTGTTCCTGTTCCCTTGTGGCTATGTGAGGATATTACAGTCTGTTGATACATATGCTGTTATTTATTCATCACAGTTGGGGTTATCAGTTTTATGGCCCCACGTGCGGCCAATGTTTAGGCTAAGAGAGGGGAGAGAAAGAGTAATTATCTTTTCTTATCTTTCACTCTAACTTATAGACATGTACTAAACAGTGCCAGTAGATTTGAACACATGCACACATAGACACACACACATAGATGGTCATATACACAGTATTTAGTAGGAAGATATAAAGTGCGTTCAGTTAGATAAGAGCAGTGGGTCTATGCTATAGCAATATCACACACCGGGAGCATAGACAAGATCTCCTGGGAGCTTACAGGACCTGATAAAGTTACAAATCCCTGTAAGCCATATTTGGAGTTCAGGCACAACCCCATAGGTTTTAATCCTCAGACTCCATGTTTAGAGTTCTTAGTATTATCTGTAGTTAAAATCCACCTAAATGACACCCCCCTACTGGCCAAGAACAGGAACTACCATCAATTCCTGACACCCCCTACTGACCAACCCCGACCAGTCCTACCCCTACCCCCACCCCGACCGACCCTGGACTAGCCCCGACTAAAACCCAACCTTCCCCCTACCCCTCCCTCGACGACTGCCTCTCCCCTACCGCACCACCTCCCCTGTACGATCCTGAAGAATTCCCCCGTGGGACAAAGGAAAAAAGGCGTTGGCCAGTCCATTATTTGGCGCGTAAGAAAATTAATGTGGTTCATATAGAGGGATTATCAGTCTACGTCACTCTACGTCACTCCCAGCTCTACTGCGCATGTCGTTTGCAGAAAGAGACGAGCGGACGATCATGTCTTGTTGTGCTGTTGGTTGCACAAACCGTTTTAATAAGTTTAACAAAACTCGGAAGTTCTATCGTATACCATCAACTCGCACCCCATTAAAGGCAAACAGGAGACGTCGTTGGTTACAAGCTATCAGAAGAAGCGATTGGAACGAGCAGATGATTAAAAATGCAACAATCTGCAGCGATCACTTCATATCAGGTAAGCTAACAAGCTAATCAGTGTAATCTATCCAGTGTAAAGCAGCACAGGTTCGTGTGCGTGGCTCTCTGACCCTGGAGGACCATCTATTGGCCATCCTTTGGGGATAAGGGTGGTAGTTGGTGATGTTGTGGTTACGGCCAAGCAAGCAGTAACTTACTTAGGCTGTATATTAGACAGCATTCTATCAGGAGAATGTATGGCAAATAGAGTAATCACAAAGGTGAGCCAAAGGACTAAGTTCCTGGCAAGAATATCCAGCCTCTTAGATAGCAACACCCTGAAAACCCTGGCCGATGCCCTAGTTCAGTGCCATTTTGACTATGCCTGTACATCTTGGTACACTGGCTCTACTAAATGCCTAAAAGACAAGCTACAAATATGCCAAAATAAACTGATCAGAGTGGTCCTCAAACTCAATCCCAGAACACATCTTCTTCCTGACCACTTCTCCAGTCTTAGATGGCTCAGAGTGGAGGAGAGAGTCTCCCAACTTAAACTGGGTTTAGTTTATAAAATAAGAAACAACCTGGCACCTAAGTACCTAAGAGATTACTTTTCCAAAGTTAGTGACACTCATAATTATTCCACCAGGGGGAGTCTCACGGACTTCAGGCTCTGCCGGTTTAAGAGCTGTATGGGAAAGTACTCCTTCCTATACTCGGCAGCTGTCCTGTGGAACAGCTTACCCTTAAGCATTAAACTGTTGAGCACATCCTACGTTCATTTCAAATCTTCTATAAAAAAATGGTTATCTAACTCATAAACCATATCAAAAGTTGCATGAAGCACTATATATTTTGTACTATCTGTTTGTGTGTCTAACTGTCCGTCAGGGAACTTATCCCTTGTTTTATTTATTTTATTTCCCTTTGTCCTCAATGTTTCAGTCCATCTTGCTGTGTGTCCCATGTCTTAGTCCATGTGTTGTATCTCCCCCTCCATCTAAAGGACCACAAATAAAGCCCTTGGGCTTTATTGTGTTTTTAATCCTTTTGAACACTTCTGTTAATTGTTGTTCAATAAAGTTTTCAATCAATCAATCAATCAATCCTCATGAAACTCCGATTAGGGCTCAGCAATAAGGATATTGCATTTAGATTTAATGTTACCCAATGTGACATCTCAAAAATTTTGAGAAGTTGGCTCCCTGTTTTATCTCAGACTTTGAAACCTCTAATCAAGTGGCCAAGCAAGCATGCCATATTAAAGAATATGCCAAACTGTACACAAGCGTTGCAGGTGCATTATTGACTGCACTGAAATTTGTATTAACAGACCCACAAATCTAACAGCCAGAGCCCAAACATATTCAAATTATAAGAGCCATAACACAGTTAAGTATTTGGTTGGCATGTCACCTGCAGGAGCAATTACATTTATGTCCTCAGGTTGGGGTGGGCGTGTTTCTGATAAACAAATTACAGCTGAGTCTGGATTTTATGACCTTCTGGAAGTAAATGATGAGATACTAGCAGATCGTGGTTTTACCATCAGAGATGAGCTTGCCTTGTGTGGTGCTACCCTGAGGATCCCTCATTTTACCAGAGGAAAAAAGCAGCTGTCTGCTCAAGAAGTGGAAACATCAAGGCGTTTGTCAAACGTTAGGATACACATTGAAAGAATAATAGGTAGATGGAAAACTTTCTGAATTCTGACTACTGTTGTTCCACTTTCACAGGTGGACCTGTTAGATGATATTGTAATTGTGTGTGCAGCATTAACAAACATTTGCAAATGTATAGTCCCTAGAAAATGAATTGTAAATACTTTGATAAAATATCCAAGAGTCAAGGATACATTTAAAGCGTTTTATTAGTACAGCAGCACTGACCTGAATGATATGATAATAACTTTTTACTTTCTTTTATATAAGATGCACACTGTAATTTGAATAACCAAGTGCAAACTTTGAACAGGAACAGTTGCAATAAATGTGTTTCAAAGTGCATCGTTTTTAGTTGTTTTTTTACACTGCTCACAATGCCATTCTTTAACCTTTCTTTTTATTTTTGCACATTCGTAGTGGAAATGCTTATTGCACTTTGCACAGGTGATCTTTCCAACCTCTGGCCCTCCACAGTGAAAGCAGACTGTAGGTGCTTGCCTTTTCGGGTCCATGCTGCGTGTTAAGAGCTCAGGCAGAATACTTTGTCTGAAGAACTGTTCAGCAATAGGGAGGAATGTGTACAGCATTTCTTCATCTCTGGCTACACGAGTGATGACTAGATCCCGCTGTGTCCAAATCACAAAGTCACAGTACTGGACACCACATACAAACATGTGAAGCTGAACTTGATGGTAGTATTTATGGTTCTTCTTGAGATGGAATGATTTGTCTAAGCAAAAATCGATGTCATCACTGCTCCCTTTCAGACCATCATGGTATTTGTATGGGCACTTGATCTCTACAGCTCCTCTACCACAGCAGCTACAGTTTGCCACTCCATCTGGTGATGCCCCAAGATGCGGGTTGTCTGGATGTACAACAAGACCGCAGAGCTCCACATTGAAGTTTTGATGACGTTCTCTCACTCAGTGCGTTTACATGACACTCAAGAAAGTCGACTTATTGGCTTAGCCCAACTATGATTGGATTACTAAGATGCATGTATACACCTTAGTCGAGCTATACTCGAATCGAATTGGCTTACTCATAGTCGAGTTAAGACCCCTAGATAATGCGATTCATAGTCGAGCTAAGCGTGCATGTAGCCAATCGAATTGGCTTATGCGTTTGATTTGCGTTCTGCGCATGCTCGAGATCTTTTCCTGGGGCCGTGAGCCGGAAGTAGAAGGAGACGATAGTCTTGTTGTTGTCGCCGCCGTCGGATAAGGGATAACGAGAAACGGCGATTTATTTAAAAAGGTGGCGCAGAAGATGGAGGAAGCCGGTGAATGTAGTTACCCCCTATAAGGATTGTGTCCCGGCCGCGGGAGCGCGCATGGCATGCATTCATTAAAGGTGGAAGCACACGGACACTACGCTTCCATTTCACCCAAGGCTGAATTAAAAGTACATGTTTTTCTAAATGTGGGTCATCAACGAGGTTGTAAAGTAGTAACTTTGGGCACATCTGTCAAAATAAATGTTTTTTTCTCCCGACGTGTTTACGATCTTTATTCATTCATTGCGCCGCGGTGGGGAATGTATACGGACGGGCGGCGGAGGGGCTGTTCTGGTGGGAGAAATATGTTTTCAGTAGACAGCTGTCAACTAGAGCAGCCGGAGGAGTCGGCATACGACCGAGAGGTCGGAACAATGGAGCTTCGGAGAAATTATATGGACCCGAAGTGAACTGACAGCTGTCTACTGAAAACATATTTCTCGAATGAGTTTGTTGTTGCTGGTGACGTAAAGAGGTCAACCGGTGGCTCTATTACCACTAGTTGAAATGGGCACAGCGCCACCTATCGTACCGGGGCATTACACGCTTCGGCCAATGAATCGATTTACTCACCGCCATGTATACGCGGACAATTGCAGTTGTCCAATTGAGGAGCATAGTCGAGCTATGGCTTTAATGGAATTAAGCTGTGCATGTAAACGTACTGATTGATTCAGTGTAGCATTTTCTGGCAGTGGGCTCATGTTCTCTTCCTCAATGTATTGCATTTACACCAGACAAGTCTTTGTTGTCATAGTGCATTATCTGTTTCACTAGGTTTGTGTTAGCTGTCTCAGCTCTAACAGTGCATACACGATGTAGGGTGGTGCTAGTTATGCGTCCTATTCTGTGTGTTTGCCAAGCCTGTGATTGGGCCTGATTTTTAGTGACGCATTCAAGGTTCTCACACTTCTCCTGTGTCATTTCCTTCCTCAGTCTGGAAAATGTCTCATCACTCTTCTCCTGTAATTCAGTTGAGGAGAGGCCTCTCAGATTCTCATCATACAGGGCCGCCAGTGGCTCCAGCGGGTCTTCGTTCTCTTTGTCCGATTCTGATGCGGTGTCTGTGTCACTGCAGTCCAGACTAGTGAGCACAGCTGCCTTGGGTTCTAGTAGTTTTAGTTTCTTGATGTGTTCATCTGTCACCTCTAAATACATAATACAATAAATGTTAGATAACACATGAAAACAAATTGTGTAGGACACAACATAGTACTGTAGTATAATAGCGATAATATAAAAATAAAAATAATAATTGCCTATTTTAAAAATAAAAAAAATCATACCTTTGACATTGACCTTTTGACGTTTTCCTTTGGCTGGTTGCAGTAAGCCGGTGTCCGTCCACTTTGGCCTTCTAACACAGATTTCACTCAATCTGGCTGCCTTTACCTCTCTTCTGGATGTGAGAAGCCACTGGTTTGTCCCTGAGGTACAAGCCTGCTCGGTCTTTCCATACCTGACCCATAGCTCGACTTTGAGCATCAGTGCTGCAGCATGCCTACAGCATGACCCCAAGCTGAGAGAACAAAGAACATTGGTTTTAATTTCGAGCAATATAATGTGTTAGACACATTGATTTGAATGGTGATAAAGCTAGAAATGCCCAAATGCACAGCTGTATAGTTGCATAAATGAGTTGTGAAATGTTTACAATAACGACAATGACTGAGGTATCGTCTTCAGTCGGCGGGCCAATTGCATTACATTAATTAGGGACATTACACCCCTACATTGACACCCCTGTAATAGGCTATTATAATATACTGCATAAATATAAATTGATAGATATATTATTATCAATTACATACCCAGCCATGCAGGTGCAGTTCGCTGTCAGGATGCAGTTGTTTTTCTTATTCAGAATGACCCAGACATTATAGATCTCCGTCCTCTTCCCTTGTCTTTGACTAGGCAGCACCTTGGTCTTCAGAGTCACAAAGTTTTCAATTTTGTAATCATGTAAAAGTATGTCCTGAACATGATTGTCTGTGACATAGCTGTAGGCATCCAGTGTTGTGTAGGACTTCAGGCTCTCTCGGGAATAGAGACTTGGTGTCTCGATCAGGTATGAATGGATGTCCGGCCACTGAAGTCGGGGCCACTTTTTCTCATCATTTATCCACTCACCTGCCCCTAACGCGTATGGGTCATTAAGACGTATCCCATTCACTAATGTTAATTTATGCGCATAACCAATTTTATCACTCGCTGATAAACTGTTGTAGTAAGCTGACAACATCGCTAATTTACACCGCAACTGCAAGTTAACCACACGGAGGTAACCATGGCAACCGGTAAAACATTTTTCTTTCTGCAGTCATGCTGCGCGCGCATCCGCCGTGTTGATAAACAAATAATCCCCCTATAGGCCTAAAGTTAATTTTAGTCTATGTTTGTTCTTTGCAAGTGCCTAGCGACAGACATGTGAGGGACTGTAACGAAGTAATATGACGCGGTTATAGACGCCATTAAGTTGCGTGAGTGTGCTAAAGAAGCGTGAATGAGGTTACTTATTTGTAAATTGAGCTCTAAATATTATTAATGACAAGTGGTCTAATTGTGGGAGTGACGACTCCTTATGTAAATATTGAAGAAAGAATTCTTATCATTTCTTGAAAATGTGAAACTGTTTAGATTAATAAGCTGTTGGCTGAAGTCTAGGGAAAGACTCGCAGGGGCGATGCAAATAATTCTCTAGCCGGGATGCCACCAGGTTTCCCCCTCTGATTCAGAAGAGCATTGGACAAACTCTGCTCTATCTGACGTCACATTAACAAGTGAACTGCGCATGTGTGGGTTTTAGGAGGAGCTACAGGTTACACAGACGCGTGGTCACGCCCCTACTGCACTCTTGGAGCTGCAAGGGGGGAGAAGACAGACTGAAGCCAAGTACAATAATTCTGTTTATTGGTGGTCATTACGCAATCATGAATTTTATTATCTAGACTTTTAAATTCATAAATAACTATGTTAACAGATGTTTACTGCGATAAAAATTGTTTTTGTGTAAAAGCTGATTGATTATTCTTAAGCGTCAACTTGTCAGTAATATGAAGCAAGGTGTTCAAATAGACATTAACTCTCTGTTTTATTCTTTTCCTTTATCTACATTTGCACGAGAACCTTAAAGGAAGGAGGGGACCTCCACGGCCGGGGGGCTCCTTTCCAAAGAAATATCTCGAACGTCTTGTGTGGTGTATAATAATGATGATAATAATAATGATAATACATTTATTTGAAGGTGCCTTTCAAGACACACAAGGTCGCCTTACAAAACAAAGTGGTAAGGGGACAACCAGCTCAGTATGTCCCATGGGGATAACAGACTTAGAGGGCTTAGAATAAAACATAAAGAAAGAAAGCACCGTGATCATTAGAACATTTAAGGATCTGTTGGGACATAGAAAGTACACATGTAGAGATCAACTATGTATTTATGTTTGTTATTTGTTTTTATGTTTTCTGTTGATTTGTTTTCTCTGTGAATTTGTTTTATAACTGTGTTTGTAAAAGTGTTTTAGTGTTTTGTGGGACAATTAGCAGACCAACAGCTCAGTTAAGTTGGGTACTATTCATTTAAATCAGAAGTTATCTCCTCTACCGCTCGTCCACAGAAGTCCAGGGGTCAACCAGCGCTGGGGACTCTTTTAAGAGTTCAGGGAAATTCCCCCCTCACCAAACTGAGGTAGTGGGACCCGCCCTAAAAGGACCCTGCGGGAGCGCGGTAGTTATTACAATGTAAACACCTGATACGCAGTGTTGGGGTGTACCAATTGAACAAGTCCATCTGTAGGTTGCTTAGTTTACCTCCATAACGAGGTGTCAATTGTCTTGTCTTTATGTACGATGTTTTGTTTTTGCTCAATACTGCTAACCGTTGCTAAGGCTATGATTCTTCGATGGGCCGGAGTGTTTTTACCTGGGGGACAAACACAGGTGCCATTGATAATTAGAGATGACTTGGACGATGACAATGAGGAAATTGAGGTTGGTTTATTTGAGGAGTACCCATTGTAAGTACTCAAAATTACTCATGACTATTCAATGACTATGTGTGAACATATACAGTATATATATATTCATTTTTCACTTCATTCACCATATTCACCTATTGTTTGACTCACCTTTGTATGCACGTTCGTTTTTATATAACTTTCACATATTGTTTGAACTACTTAGATTAGTAACGATATAAGATAATTTAGTCCATTTAGGATTTGGAAATGCCTGATCTATAATGACATAACAGAAACAACTGTCTACATATTGTTTATGTTATATTGTGTCAGATGTTTTTCTGCAAAGATACTGGTTGGTTCTGGTCTCTCTTCCCCTCAGGACAATGGAGGGAGGTCCATTAGAGAGAGCACAGTTGATCTGGGGCTCCTGCCCTAAATGGACTCAGAGACACATATCTGGACATTGAAATGGACTGCAAACACGAAATGAACAGCAGGAACATTGCTTCCTGTTACCAGCGGTTGATCATAATTTTCATACTAGGAAGCAACATGGCTGACAGTCTTACCTAAATGTGATGTGTTTTTACGCACTATATTTTCTATTTTCTTTTTGATTCCTTTACTGATTGATTTCTTTACAAGTGATTGGTGTTGACAGTTGTTAACACTCTGTAATGATGATTTGTTGTGCATTTGACAGTGATTCGATTGACGAGAAGTGCCTCATCCTGATTGGCTTGTGGGTGAGATCTTCTCTAGATTTACATCTCCTAGAGGTGGGTTTTCGACTGGATGATGGTAACCCGACCTGGACAGACCTCTCTTCAGCTGCTGAATGGCTAACTGGGAAGAGCTCTTCCGGTGGGGCGAGACTAGCTCATGAATTTGGCCTTATTAGAACAATTGAATAAGTTTACCTAGTCTAAAAGTAAATAAAAATAATGTGGGCATAAGATTCAAAGGTAACGCTAGAAGACTAAATTAGTTGTTCCAAAATGCTTGATAAACTAGGACCTAGAATCACTGTCATATATATATATATTTTATGTTATTATCATCAATATATAAAGGACAATACAAGCGGGAAGTATGAATGAAACATGCTTAACTTTTTGTTAGTTTCCCGTGACTTCTTCAAAGTCACGAGGGGGGAATAAGTAGAGTATTTTCTGTTATACATTTACAGGTTGTTCTCCTTATTTCTTTTGTTCATCATATTCACTCATCCTTATCATAAAGAATGCTTCTGCTCTAGGAGAGGAACACAGAGGTGTCCTCTTACAACTTAGAGACATAGATAAACCTAAAGGCTAAAGGTGTAAATTAAAGGAGACAGACATCCCTAAGTGCTAATTGTTTATGTTAAGAGCTCTCCCCCATGTCCTGGGACCTTGAGGTTATCTTGGTCGTAAAATCTAAACATTATCTGCTCGCTGGGTGTAGAGTTCGGAAACAGCCATATCTTGCTTTCCATGTGTTTTGTTGAAATAGATTGCATTTTGATTTTCATTTTGATTTTGTTTCTGTTTCTGTTTTAGTTTTTGTGTTTTATTTGTTTAATTGTCGAATTTGCTTAAGTCAGACAAATGTTCTTTGAACATAAAGTAATCATTGGAAAGTACTTCAGCAATCTGTTGGGAAGGGATCCAATGCACAAGCTAGATAGATTGACATTAGGAAGAATTGGGATTACCTTGCAAACGCCAACGCCTAATGCTGTTATGCTGTTTAATATCTTTATTTATTAGCTTCGTCCACTGCCGCGTCAAAAATACAGCGTCAACGCCGTGTGGTGCAGCAGTTACGCATCAAACAGCGGTTAGGTTTCATTCTCAGTCACAAGGAATGGTGGAAAGAGAGAGCCAAAGGTCGAACCACCAAGGAGGGTGGAGCCAGGTGACCAGGTGTACCTGAGAGTGTTCAGGGGACAGTGGAGCGCCCCGACTTGATCAGGCTGGGTTACTGAGAGTAGTACCTGATTTCCTGGAATTCAGCACCTGTGTCTAGGAGGATGTTGCATCTGATTTACTTGAATGATGAATTATTAAAAGTACAGTGTGGGTCATGATTGTCATTGCAATGCATTGTTTAAGTTCGGATGTGTTATGCTGTTTTCCCATGATTGCTTTAATAATGAGACTGCTGAATTTCTTTGGTGCTACTGGAATATGTTCTGACTACTGGTACGGCCGAGTTGATGAGTGGGTCCACGGGCGAGGCACACATGGGTTCGTGCTAGTAACCTTGACGTGTGAGCCTTGCCCATGGCCGGGAAGATGGACATTCAATTCATGAACTGTCCGATCTGAGGTCGGCTACGGAAACGGGAGCTAACACTGCGACGATGGTTGAGGACCCTGCGTGCATGGAGACCATCTGGGCCATTGGCAACCATGCATGCCTGCAGGGTGTTCGATTTTGTGTTATTCATGCATAGAAGTATTTGAAGGGATTTCTTGTGATGAATACATATATATATATATATATGTGCCTTTGTGTCCTCATGATACTGTGACGGTATGACATATTGATTGTATGATGTGTTGATAATTTGTCTACTGTTTGTTGGCTATGGCCCATGTATTCTTTGAGACACAGCAAGGTGAATGCCGTTCCACATTAGGGATGCGACAGGTTTTCCTCCTGTTTAGTGGGGGGTTTTCCCGAACTAAGTCGGTTGGTGATGTTGATGTTGATCCACGGTAACCAATCCGGGGTTTTTTTTTCTTTTCGCTTGAATTTATACTCACCACTTTTATATCTCATATGATACATTGCACGAGTAATTCGTAGTATGGTCATCAGTGATGACCAAGGGGGGACTGTGACGAATAATTAACAGCACATACAACAACAGGCTGTAATATCCTCACATAGCCACAAGGGAATAGGACCAAATATGTTGTAAGCTGTATTAACCGCACCTGGCCACAAGATGGCAGCACATAATACACCTGGAGGCGGACGCTCAACACTAGCCAATCAAAACATATTACGCGTCATAGAGGCCACGCCTGCCAAGGTACTATCGAGCGCACACAAGCAGGAGAGGGCAGAAACTCTATAGGCAGCGTATCTATTAGATATCCAGCTAAGAGTCGCTCCACGCGTGAATGATACAATTCCTCTCCTTTTGCTTCATAGATAATAGACCAAAACCTAAAACAAATAAAGTGAGTTAAAAGCGATCCTGTGTCGGCGGCCTTCTTCCTCAAAGAACACAACAGGATTTGGGTAAGAAAATACCTTAACCATGCATCACTAGGCAGCAGGGACCCCACTATTCATCACAGGGGCCCCAGCCTGCAGGTTGTGGTTCCAACAGAGCCCACTATTCATCACAGGGGCCCCAACCTGCAGGTTGTGGTTCCAACGGGGCCCACTATTCATCACAGGGGCCCCAGCCTGCAGGTTATGTTTCCAACGGGGCCCACTATTCATCACAGGGGCCCCAGCCTGCCGGTTGTGTTTCCACTGGGGCCCACTATTCATCAAAGGGGCCCAATATTCATCACAGGTAGGGCTGAACGATATGGACAAAATTTCATATCTCAATATTCATGCCAGATATCTCGATATCGATACGATACGATATGACTATGGGTTCGGTGAAAACATTCACATTTTAAAGCATTTTTCAGAAAAATAAAAACATAATACAAAAGAATGTAGAAAGTGCAGTTTCTTCAGTTAAGTAATGTACAAACATGACCTATTGTATGTCTCAAAAACATACATTTTGTTTAATGTTTAAAATCAATGCTTTAATTTCCTGTAAAATGGTCAGATTTGCTCAGCAGCACATCAAGTTGTTGGGGGCATAAATACAGCTCCAATCCAATAAAAACAGGGATTTTAAAGCAAAACAATGGCTTCTCTCATCATAAAACCCAATGTCAGTTGAAGTCCTCCAGTCTTAACACACTGTTTACTACAAGAACACTTAAAGCACCAGCACCCTGTAGTTCTTTGGGGTTTTCTTTGTAAGGGGGGGGGGTGGCAGTACGAGGATCATGGAATGGTCAGGGGGGCATTTGCTCAAAAAAGGTTGAGAACCACTGCTCTAGAGTCTAGATAGTCAAGTTTGATCGTCTTCTCAGCACGCGGGCCAGAGCCACGAAGACTTTGGCGGGGCCAATCTGAGGACCTCACTAAGCCATCCAATTGGTAGTAGCGACGGGCGGTGTGTGCAAAGGGCAGTGTGTAAGCTGTCACCTGATAGCCGTGCCTACAGTAGAACAGTGCCAGACCGATACAGTGTCACTCTTACTTTCAACACCCCTATACATGTGGCCTTACTGTAGAACATTTGTCCCCAATTACTCCTGCTTAGAAGGGCCCCTGAGTGCTATCGCCCACGGGCCAGGACTGACTCCCGGATAGGCATTGGCCTGTCATTTGCATCCCCACCGCCACGCCACCACCTGCATCCCGACCGTCTCCGGTCTCGGCCCCAGCCCAAGCTCCGGTCCTCACCGTGCCGGTGATGACCCGGCCTGCTGCTCCAGCCCAGCGGGCACCATGTCAGCCTGCTCCTTAGTCTGCTCCCAACATGGACCCAGCGGACGAAGTCCAGGAGGTGCTCTGAGACCTCCGGGATGTCATGCTCCGGGCCACCATCCCTGAGAGCCAGCCTGGAGCTAGCACTCATTCAGATGAGCTAGCTTTATGTTTCAGAGCTGCTAATGATCAATCTAGCCTTTGTCTCTGCTAGCTGTCAGACTGCCTCCCAGCCAGCTAGCCTCCATAGCGCTAGTCTCTAGCACTAACCCACAGCCTGCTCCCCAGTTAGTTAATTCCCTTGTTAGTCCAGTTGTTCATCCCCAGCCCGCTGACCCACAGCCTGCTAGTCCTCTGCCCACATGTGGACTCTGTGGGAGTACAGAAAACCTCCTTAGGTGCAGTAGGTGCCAGATCTCCTTTTACTGTAGCAAACAACATCAGAAACGGCACTGGAGAGAACACCAGCTCACCTGTCAGGAGGTTGGTTTCCCTCACCACCAGCCCGCTAACCCTAAGCCTGTACCCTTGCCTGCTAGCCCCCAGTCCAGCGCTCCAGTCTCTCCCCTGCCCAGCACTCCAGTCTCTTCTCTGCCCAGCACTCCAGTCTCTCCCCTGCCTAGCACTCCAGTCTCTCCCCTGCCCAGTGCTCCAGAGTTTCCAGTGCCCAGCGCTCCAGAGTCTACACTACCCAGTGCCTCTACTGAAGCCCAGCCAGCTCCGGCTCCGCCGGAGGAGGTTGTTGAGGAGGTGGTAGTCAATGCAGAAAAGCCAGGTGTCGTCCTTCTTTTTAACTAGGACAGCTGGAGCTGCCCAGGGGCTACTGGAGGGCTCGATGCCCGCCTCCGCCATCTCCTTGATCTTTTGTTCTGCAGCAACCCGCTTGGCGAAGGGCAGCTGACGGGGGCAGAGGCGGATGGGGCGTGCATCACCGGTGTCGATGTCATGCTGTACCAGACTGGTGTGTTTACTACTCGTCCCTGGCTGCGAAGATGTCGGCAAACAGCTCCAGTAGCTCCCGCAGCTGGCGTCTCTGGTCAGTCTCAAGGCCTTCGCTACTCCTCTGGTACAGGTCGTCAACAGCTTGCTAAGTCTCGGCAGATGGCGGTTTGCTGGTGATGGCCGGTGATGGCTGGTGGCATGCAGGACCCTCTGGCTGGCGATGGTGATACAGTGGACCCTCTGGATGGTGGCGATGGCATGGAGAACCCTCCCACTGGCGGTGATGATGTGGTGGACCCCCTGGATGATGGTGGTGGTACGGAGGACCCTCTGGCTGGCGGTGGTGGCACTGTGGACCCTCCAGGGCGGACCAGAGAAATGGTAGACTCCATGTCCCCCAGGGCTTGGGCATCATCGGCATAAGCACAGCGGCTGAAACAGTGCTGTATTGCTCTTTTGATGGCTGGCCAGTGGAACCGCTGTTCCAGTTGGATGTCTGTGAGAATCTATAGGGCTTTGCCCTCCAAAGCAAGGGCGACTTGGACTGCCGTCTCTTCTGCTGGCTGTGTGTCGCTGGTCCTGTCGGGTAGGCCAGCAGTGTAGGCAAGTATACATTTGTCTTCGATCGCCCCGCTTTAATGGCTTGCATGCGCGTGATGAGTCCATCTATGTCTCTCAGCGTAGCTGTCATCCTGAATCCCACTTCTGACACCAATGTAGTAAACTAAGGTTTTTCAGTGGCATGAACTTACACAGATAAATTATCCCAGTTGATTTAGCAACCCCTATGCTCTCAAAAAGCACGGCCAGGAAAATGCTATTTTTATTAGCTGCAAAAACAGAACACCAACCAACTACGCATGCTCCTTACACTTTCTGACGCGATTTTACGAGCAGTACATATAACTTTATTCACATTATAAACACGCCCTCTTCATAACAGCAACTGTACTTGGAACACTGTAGAGTTAGCGTGACGAACAGTAAAACAATTAACTTAGTAAAACTCTACCCCCGACACGCTACACAAACTTCATTTAGGCCTATAGGTTATAACAGTGTAAAACCACATTACAAAACATGGTTTTACCAAGAAACAACTTACTAACAAAGATCAAATAAGAAAAAAACACAAACCGCAACATTCAGAGCTATCAATGAATATCATGACCCAACCCCCAACTTGGAAAACTTGGATCCAAATCAGATTTTAAAAAATCATTGAGTTAATGCTTTGACAGACATATAAACAGACACAGATAATTACTTGCTGTTTATTTATTTGGACAAATTTGTAGTCTACTTCATGAAAAAATGTAGGCCTTACTTTTTATTTATTATAATGTATTTAGGCTATTCTTTTGTTGAGAAGGTATGAAATATGGGATGATAACACCTACACAGTGAATTGCCACAGTTTTAATGGATGTCATGACCATGTTGTGTAAAATAACTGTATGCATCCATATAGGGTGATGATCTTTCCCAGGACTTTTGCGTCACTATAGTTGACGCATTTCCATGCAGCGTCAATATTGTCAACGCATTTTCACCTTTCTACCTACACCAGCTAAGCCTAAGGCTACTAACCCTATGCCTAACACTAAGCTCATCCCTAAGCCTAAACCTCAACCTAACCCAATGCCTGACCCTAAAAGTACAGTAGAAATGCCGTATTGAATGCATCTCATGTGACGCATTGGCAGTGTTGGGTAGTAACGCGCTATTAGTAACGCCGTTACTTTTTTCAGTAACGCGTTACGTAACGCGTTGTTTTTTTAAATTCAGTAACTCCGTTCCCGTTACCAAACGCTGCGTTACTCCGTTCCTTTTGGTGAGGTTTTACAACGGCACACAGTTCCCGATCAATAAAGTTTAAGTCCGGCTTTAGGCCGGACTGTCCGGTTTTTCAATGCCCTGTCCGGCGTCCGGCGCGGATGCGTATTTGTCCTCCTTTTTGAGACAACCCCGCCGGTCACAGGTCCGCCCGCCGGTCATAGGTCCGTGGTGTGTTACGATCGCGCGCGCACCCCTCCCCCCGCCCCCGTCGGCCGTAGGTCTGAGGCGCCCCCCCCCCCCCCCCCCCCCCCCCCCCTTTGGTGCAATACTTTGGTGTTTGTGTTAAGGTTTGTGTTGGTGCACAACGGATCATATTGCTTGGATGATTAGATTCAGTGATGTGGATGCAAATTAATTGAAACGGTTGTTTTAATCAACAGTTTGTATTATTCAGCATCAGTACATTACTGAAATGACGTTGAGAGGGGAACTCAATCAATCAACTTTTATTTAAGAACGTTGTACAGTAACTAAAAAGTTACTTTCTCAGTAACGCATTACTTTTTGGTTTAAGTAACTGAGTTACTAACTGAGTTACTTTTTTACAAAGTAACTAGTAACTGTAACTAGTTACTATTTTTCAGTAACTAGCACAACACTGCGCATTAGTCACGGGAGGGGAGCATCGTCACCCTATTGGCGCATAGGATTGATAACATGTGTCTATATTTAGGCTAGGGCTGAACGATATGGAAAAAATTTCATATCTCGATATTCATGCCAGATATCTCGATATCGATACGATACGATATGACTATGGGTTCGGTGAAAACCAAGCATTTTTCAGAAAAATAAAAACATCATAATACAAAAGAATGTGGAAAGTGGAAAGTGCAACTCACTGCCAGTCATGAACATTAACATAAAGTAAGAATAAATAAATTACAAATACAAATCAAACATTTTACTGCAGCTTTGCTTTAACAATAAATAACAAATATATGCAGCAGCTGGTGGAAGGTTAAACACTGAAAGTGCATTGAAGTGCAACATCTTATATTCTGCAAAAGACAACATAACTGTATGCAGAAAATGCATTTGCTACTTACAGAACAGAGGTAGTTACAGCACAACTTCTACAGATTCTTTGCCAGGAAAACTAGCTTGTTAACCATGTCTGGCTTCAGACAGGACCGCTCACAACTCACAATGTTGCCTGATGCACTAAAAAGTCTCTGAGGGAGAGCTGGTGGCCTGTATGCACAAGTATTTTCTTGCCATGTTGCTGAGCCGGGGAAAGTTGACTTTGTGAGTTCTCCACCACAGAAGGGGGTCCTCTTCGTTGTCAATTGTGGAAGACTGCATGTAGGCACTCAGCTCAGCTTCTATGACAGCAGTGGGATCGATTGGTACTGTGGCACTTGCAGTGGATATTTTGAAGAAGCTTGCCAACGACTTCTTAGCCTTTTTGGTGGGTGGGGGACCCCCACCCACCACTGGGGGTGAAACTTCTTCCACTCTGGTGCACTCAACAGAATGCTAGAAAATAGTTTAAAAAAAAGAAGAAAAAAAAATTGAATTACTTTATATTATAATACAGTATCATAATGTATGAATGATCATCACTGTATGAATAACAAAATTCAGCTAAATTTAAACTTAAACATTTACTAAAATGTAAGATAATGCATTTAAATGGAAGGAACTGTTCTCATTTAATCCATTCTAACCATTATTTTTGGCTTGTGTTCCATCGTCTTCATCTCTGACACCAGTCTGGCTTTGATGATGGGGATGTCATTAACACTGATGTACTGTGTCTTGTATCTTGGATCTACGAAGGATGCCACATCCAGGAGCTCTTGTGTGACTCTCTCTTCATACTTGCTATTCATGTACAACATTTTCTTTTTTAAGGACTTGGTCATGTCAGTGTCACCCTCCTCTGGTGCCAAGATGGTTGTGTTAAACAGGTTGAGTATTGGCTTGATGTGTGAAACACTAACATAATCCTCCCCTGACAGAGCAGCCGTGAATTCAAGCAGTGATCCCAGTGCCTTGCTGACTGACTCCAGCACATCCGGATCTTGATGTCCAAGAATTAGGTGCCGGGTGTTTCTGTCCTCTGAGAGGACCTCATGGAGTGCTTTCTGCTGCTCCAGAATCCTGTTAATCATGAGCACCCTAGACCATCTAGTTTGACACTCAGTTATGAGTCCATGGACTGGAAGGTTGAGGTGCTTCTGGGCTTGCTCAAGTGCCACTCTCTTTTTCCAGCTGTGTGAGAAGTGGCACACCAACTTTTTGCAGACACCTGTTGCACGGCTGATCCTGTTGTCACCTTTCACTGCGTTTTCTAGAAAAAATAGATGTACAAAATAATTCATGCATATATTACAATAGCTAAATAACCACATATTAATGCGGACTGTTCCCTCTCTCTCTCTCTCCCCCACACTCTCTCTCTCCCACACCCTCTCTCTCTGTCTCAAAGTTATTAAAATAAACATAGCAAAACGTAGGTCTACCTATTGCCAGGTGCAGCCTGTGTCCAAAGCACTGAAGGCGCGTCCAGCCATTCACCTCCAAAGCCTTTATCATGTTTGATGCGTTATCAGTCGTCACGCAAACCTGTTGGTCCTCCTTCAAGTCCCAGTCTGCTAACGCACCTCTCATCTCCTGCGCTATATTATCCCCTGTATGCTCCCCGGGGAAGAAGGACGTCTGCAGACAGTGGGTCTTGAGTTAGAAGTTTGTTGTAATAAAATGAACCATTAAACTGATGTAAGGTTCGGTTGTCCGGCTCAACCACAGGTCCGTGATTGTGGCGAAATGATCGCTTTCACGGAGCTCGGATTCAACATTCATTTTACACTCATTATAGAGTTTCGGAATGGCCACTTGATTAAAATGTGTTCGGGATGGTATTTTCTAACGCTTGTCCAGCATCTGAACCATTTTTTTAAAGCCCTCTTTCGAGACTGTGTACACGGGTACCATGTCTTTTGCTATGTGGTATGTTATAGCGTCTGTAATGTCTTTATGTCTGGTGGACGTCGACTCGTACGGTGTAACGCTACTGAACACATCAGCAATCAAACTTTGTTTGGGCTTCTTTTGGAATGACTGAGAAGTTCCCGGTGTTTCTCTCATTGCCATACACTCTTCGTGCAGCGCGATGGTGTTGTTTCAGGTGGTGAAACATGTTTGTTGTGCTACCATGCTTCGTTGCAATTGTCGTCAAGCACGACCTGCACAACACCTCGCTCTGGTTTACATCAGCCTGTTTAAAGCCAAAATACCTCCAAATAATGGAGGATGATTTATGTTTTGGCACCAAATGAGATTCTGCACCGCCACCGGCCGCAATATCTTCCGCACTCATGTCACTTTTCTTTCTTTCTTTTTAATTTACCCACTATATGTAGTGTGTGTGCGTCGGTCTCCGTCTCCCTCACTCCCGCCCTCATATGTTTGTCATTGGTTGGCTTCAGCTGTCGATCCACAGCAAGCATGAAATAAGGTTTGTGGTTGGCTGGCCTTAGCGGTGCATTCAAGGGCAATCGTAAAAATGATGTTTGTTGTGACTGCCAGAGCTGTACATGCAGGGCGAGCGCACGGGGGGGAAATCTATATCGTTTATATCGTTGCTTTTTCAATATTAATATCTTGAATGTTCATATCGAGATATAGATACGATAATGATATATCGTTCAGCCCTAATCACAGGGACAGGTGGACCCAGGCTCATTAATCTAGTGATGCCTTATTAGCAGGCAGTCGGCCTGCTGATAAAAGATGTAACTCAGTGCTTTGTAGTGCACTATGTCAGCACGGCTCACACACACATACAAAACACTCGCTGTGCAGAAAACTAACTGGGCATTAAACACAAAAGGTATGGTGGCGTTTTCCAGAGAAGCCCATCGGGTCATCATGGAGTGGTTGCTGAGTGGCTACAAAGCATCCTGTATGTGCAGATATAGGACACGGTGTGGAGAAGAGTAGCATCATAGCATCATGTAGCAGGATGGGTTCATTTTACAGTCGTGTTATAAGAAAACATGTTAGAAGCTACAGCTGGATAGTGAGAGTGTTTTAAAATGATTATTTTCGCTGTATTGCTAACCGTCCCATCACCAACCCACCTCCAAAGTAGTCTCCATCAAAGAGCTCCCTCTGGACGCCATCCATCTCTATGTTGACGTGCCCTTCGCTAATGAAGAACATGCGGTCTCCTGGTGCCTTCTCCCTGAAGATCATGTCCCCCTCCTGGAACACTTCATACATCAGCTTAAGGAGCACAGCGTTGATGAAGTTGGCGCCTTGGTCCTTGAACATGGGCACCTTCTTCAGCAGCATACTGCACACTACCGTCAGGATCTCCTGGGGAGGGAATGAAAGGCAGGATGGACCATGTCTGATGCTTAATGCTCGTTCCAGCCTATCAGGCAACAGGCCTGTTTGAGGCGTTCCCTCACCTCTCTCAGAGACTTGGACACCATGTTCAGGACGTTCTTCTCGTCAAACCATCTGCCACCGTAGCGTGTCCGGTAGTAGTATGGTGCGACGCTGCAGCTGCTTGGGGAGCTTCCTGTAGCCCATGTAGTCCTCCAGATGGTTGACCTGTAGCACACAGACCAGCGTAAGCCCCACAGCTCCACAATCAGCTAAACCCAACCGCCTGGCCTTAGTGGTGGTTCCATAGAGACCCCCTACCCGATCCACATACTGCCAGCCCACAATACCCTAAAGAGAATTAAACTGAGTAGATTTATTCTTAATCAAACTTAATCAAAAGTCAATGAGTAAATGCGTATAATAACAAATACAGCGCTGGTGTCACAAAGAGCTTTGCCTCCTGAGAAGTTCTGCTGATTGTGAGCCCTGAGTCTCTGGTCAGTGGATACTTTGTATACAAAAATTCAGCTCCGGGGCATAATCTCATGAGCGGGTATATGGATACTTTATGGTTGCCGAGGGCAAGTCCAGGAAGGATGACAAACATCATGAATGGATCTATGGATACTTTAGAGTCACAAGGGCTAGTTCAAGAAGGATGCTGACCATCATGAGTGGACCTATGGATTCTTCATGGTCACAAGGGGCTAGTTCAACCAAGGGGTATTTGACCTCCCATGTCTTTTCGTGGGGAAGCTTGAGCCGAATGACGTCACCAAGCGCTCTGGTTAACATGGCTCTCAGTCTCAGGCAGTAGCGTTTATCACCTGCTACTCCCCTGGGCATTTCGTTACATCTGGGTGCGCAAGGGATTCTCTCTGAGGGGAGGGGGAGCACCTATAAACAATGTCCACTGTGTCTGGTTTTCTGTGAGGGGAGGGGGGAAGCACTGATAAACAATGTCCAGTATGACCTTGTTATTCTGGCTCTAAGTAACCATTTGGGCCTTTTAGCATTCTGAATATTTCAATATATTTTCAATATATGCATACAATATGTCGTGTTCAATACATGTTTCAATATATGTTGTCAATAAATGTTGCAATAAAGTTTTCAATAAATGGTTTCAATATACTGTATTGTGGCGACCGGTGCGGGAGGAATGAGACAGGAGCCTAGGTTTACATGTTTACGCAACTCCCGTGCCCCATACACCGCACGACCCCGGGAGTTGCCTTTATTTGTACTGTTGTTAAAAAACAAGTATTTGACGGACGATGGAGAAAAAGAGAAGAGGCCAATACAACGAAGGAGGTTTCACCTATGTGTCTGAGTTTATTCAACAATTACCAATTACCACATCTGATCAAATGAGCACAGAGTGTGAAGGGCACATAACCGAATAGTACTATAAGTTCCCGAGAGAACTGAGGCACCCCTGCTTAGAGCCTGCCTCCGGATAAGTGCAATGAAGGAAGTTCAGGTCTTTCTTTATATAATCAGCAGTTTTGCTCCCTGTGTCGACCCCCCCCTTCTTGCCGATCAGGAGGTTCAGTTCCCTATTGATGTTCTAGATGGAGGTGAGAGGTGAAGTCTCCATCACCGGCCTTTTCTGTTGTCTGGTTTCAGTTCCTGTTTTTCAGGGGGGTCGAGTTCACTGTCATGTGTTTTGTCCGCTTAATGCGTGCAATATGGATCAGCTGATCACAAATCAATGTGTTGTTTTGCCACATGTACTGCTGATGTCACTTGTTTTGTACATTAAAGACGTGGACTTTGTCCATCATGTGTGTGTTGATCCTTTTCTCATCAGTCCCTTTGTTCACTATGTGAGTGTATTTTAATAGTCAATTGGTTCTTTTCCTATAACAATAATACAGCAATTCTTTTAGGGGGGCCAATTTTCCAACAACAATCCCTCTCAAGTGCTCTTCAGGAGCACTTTCACACGTTGGGAAATTACTCTTAGAATAGGACACATAGGTGTTTTTCCTCAAATATTTCTCCTCCACGCCGAGGGGGGAACCTCACCTTATGGGCGAGTAAAAAACCCACTTCTCGACTCGAATCTCTGAGCGCATTCACCCGTGGCAGGAATACAATTATCAATGTACAATCATAATTATCATCATCATCATCGTCGTCATTGTGAGGCAGTTTTCGTCGTCGTTGTATCCAGTTATCAGGTAATCCCTGATTTTGTTAACACATAATCACTTGGGTTATCATACTCATTATGTCATATACTTTTCAACATATAATCAGTCAGGTTATCATACTCATTATGTCATATACTTTTCAAAATATAATCATTCAGGTTATCATACTCATTTGGTCATATACTTTTCAACACATAATCATTCTGGTTATCATACTCATTTGGTTAGGCACTTCAACAATATAGAATATATGTGTTAGTGGGGCAGGGGATAGTCCCCTACTTTTCTTCAGTCCTCATGGGCGGCCGCCCGAATAGGCTTCCTTTCATCCTGATTTTATAGCTCGGCTGATTAAGGAGTTGACCTATGAGTAAGGACTAGTGGTACGCATTTTGCACATCACCCCATGTAGACATTTTCCCAACTGTGGGATTCCCTCTCCTCCGTTGGGTACAGCAGCATCTGTAGGTTTTTTTCACTTTCAGCGGTGATGGCACGATTGATTAGTTTCACAATTAGCGCACGCATACAAGGTATGCCACAACACCCGCATGTAATCAAAATGGCAGAGAATACAGCGATAGACATAAACAGGGACATCATGAATGCTTTCCATCTCCCAAATACTCCTGTGAACCATTCCTCAAGGGGGTTCTCTACCCCAGAGTCCTCAGCCATCTGATTGGAGAGGGCTCTCAACCCTGCTAAGGCCTTCGTAACAGAACCATCGGGAGCGGTGTTATTGGGAATGAACGTACAGCACTGGTCTTCAAACATGGCACATACCCCACCCTTCTCAGCTAGGAGCATATCTAGTGCCAGTCGGTTTTGAAACGCCATCAGGGATGTTGCTGCTAATTGCTCGGAGAGACCCGTAACGGCGTCTCTGGTCCGGTTTGATAGCTTCTGCACATTGTAATGTATGTAGTTAATCCGATCAATGTTTTTGTTAGGGGTCACGGGGAACAAGGCAGATATTATGGGGAGATTCTCGAATCCGGCCGCGATTTGGTCTACTAGTTTGTACTCGTTGGGGACTCCGCGAGGGACCCCTATGCTATCGATCCAAGTATCTCGGTCGGCGGCATCCCATTCGCTACCGGCATGCCGCTTCTTTCTACCTCCTTTGGTGGCAATTGCGGCAATCTCTGTTGGTCCGACCATGGTTATAGGAACGACCAATCTGACGAGAGTACATCTACCATTCCAGGTCGAGGGTAAGGTTAGCAGTAAGGTAGTTGGACCACACAGCCAATACAGGTCCTTTCGCCCTATGCTAAGCCGGGTGACATTCGCCGGTCGTGGCACAAAGGTTCTCCGCCAGTTTCCCAACAGTCTTAGTATTTCCTGACTCATCTCTATCGCGCTGAAGGCAGGTATAGTTGCTACCTCCTATTTTGAACGCAGGGGCAATATAATTATTTAGTCCAGGAGGGAACACACTACTCAGGGTGGCGCAGTTCGCTGGGTCTTTCTTCATAAAGAGGGCTATGGCACATCGGCTTCCTACAGGGTTGGTTGCTGGATTCATGCTAATGGGGGTACTGACTAAGAGGGGCCTAGCTGCCGCGCAAGCTACACAATCTTCCATGCCCACCCCCTGTGGGGTTGTGTTCCGAGGGAAGGAGGCCGCCGACAACAGGATCGCTTTTAAACTCACTTTATTTGTTTAGGTTTAGTTATCTTAATCTACCAAGCATGTGGGGAAAGTAAATGTAAATGCCACGCGCGTGGAGAGATCGTCCGCGCGTCCCTCTGGAGGTCTGCCTGGACGATTCTGATCCTAACCGGATGTTTCCGCCGGATGCCTCTGGGCAGGAGGCGTGGCCTCCATGACGCACAATGGCTAGTGTTGCACTTCCGCCCCAGTGTACTATGTGTACCGCCATCCTGTGTTGAGGTGCAGTTACTACAACTTGTATATTTATTTCTACTCCTGGCTATGTGCAGATATTTTACAGCCTGATGATACATGTTATTAATTCGCAACACCCCCGAGCGGATGCTATTATCCATCTTAACCATTGATTATTGGATGGGCCATTGGTCATTAGGAGAATTGTATCTGCAGTTCCCATAGTGTCGAGATTGAAGGTGGTTACCCCGTGTCGGGGAGGGCCTCCTTTACTTTGGAGAGAGGAAAAAGCGTTATTTTTCTTGGAACTGCGAGAACTTGCTTTATTTTTAGCGACGGGGGGATTTAACAACCAAATTTTGATTAGGCCGGTAGGATCGGTTCCGGTTTGAACTACTCTTAGAGCAAGGTATAACGTATTGTTTTCTTTCCCAGACGCCGCGCCGTCTTTGACGTAGGGATTGGAGGTGACTTTTTCTAACGTGAGGAATATATCTACCCCTCCTCTGGTATGGGTACGTGCGATTGATCCTGATCTTTGGAATAGGTGGGTTCTTGCATACCGAGGTCGTTCTTTGACATGATCGCCCCCCTCCCGAAGTCCCCCTGTTCCCCACAACAGTGTCTCCCAACCGCCACACCCCACGCGCCGAGGGTATACGTTGGGGTTTCCCACAAAACTAGGGTAGCTATCACACATATACACTTCGTAGTCTTTCCAGGCAGCCGGGTTTCCGCCACAGTTTATAACATCACACAGATCAAACTTGAATACCGTACTGCTGCCCATGATGTAGTCCAGGGTAATACCTCCATACTTCTTCACGCAGGCATCGTTGCCAGGGTCTTTGTTGGGGCCTACTTGTCGTCGTCGTCTCGGAGGTCTCGGATAAAAGGGGGGGGGATTTGGGGATGATGGGGTCGTAGTTGGGGGCTCGTCTTCGGGGGTGATGTTATAGGTGAGGTTGTAGGTGAAGGTGTAGTTGTGTATTCTCCTGCTTCCGGCGAGGCACGCCACCAGGAGCATGACCCACCCTAACACGAGGAAGCAGGCCGTCACGAGGGCAGCCGTGGTCTCCCACTTGCTAGTGCAGATTGGGGGGGGTGGACGGGGTTGGGGAGCCATGGTGACCCTGGTCTGGATCTTCGGGTGCCTCTCCGGCGGTGTCCTGGAGGCACCGGCTGGTGTCGTGTAGGCTGTCAGCTCCAGGGTGGTCGGCCTTCCGGAGTCGGGTCAGGTGGTGCCACTTCCGGCCGTGTGGGGTGTCGAGGGCGGCTGAGAAGGGGGTGGCCAGTCGGACTTGGTAGGGCCCTTTCCACCTGGGACCTGGGAAGGTTCGTTTGGCAGCTTTGACCCACACCCACTCTCCTGGTTGGACCGCCGGGCTCGCCTCCTTCTTCTCCTGGGTGGTGATGTCTAGATGGAATGGTTGTTCATAGTCGGGGGCCTGGAGTGCTGCAGCTTCGTGTAGGCTTGTTTTTAGGTGTTCAAAGGCCTTTTCGGCTGGCTCCGTCCATTCAAGTTTGGCTTTCAGGTTTCTGGCACCCTGGGCTGTGATCATCCCTCTCAGTTCTGCTGTCTTCTCGGTGTAGTCTTGCACATACTGTCTGCTGTAATTGCACAGCCCTAAGAAGGCCATCATCTGTTGAACGGTGTTTGGTTTTGGGTGCTGCAAGATGGCCGTCTTTGATTCCTCGGTCATCCCTCTCACGTCTTCTCCTATCCTCCGTCCAAGGAACACCACATGGGGTTGGGCGAGGTGGAGTTTTTCTTGTTTGCATTTGTATCCGGCGATGGCCAGGGTCTGGAGGACTCGCTCTGTTCCCTGGAGGCACTGTTCTTTGGTTTCTCCGGCGACGAGGATATCATCTACGTACTGGACGATCACCACTCCTTCAGGGACGTCTATGGTCTGGAGGTCTTCTCGGACGAAGCCGTTGAAAATTGTTGGTGTGCTTCGATACCCTTGGGGCATTCTAGTGTAGGTGAGGTGTTCTCCTTGCCATGTGAATGCAAATATGTCTCGGGATTCTGGGGCCAACTGGACGCAGAAAAATGCATTTGCTAGATCAATGGCTGAGAACCACTTGTGTTGAGGCCCCACGTGGTGTAGGGCTACTTGGGGGTTTGGTACTTTCTCCACAGGTCCTGCGGTTCTTTCATTTACTTCGCGGAGATCGTGGGCCATGCGCCAGGTCTTTCCATCTGCTTTCTTGACTGGGAGTATGGGGGTGTTCCAGGCGGACTGGCTGGGTACCAGTACCCCTGCTTCTTTGAGCCCTTTGATGGTCTTTGAGATCCCTTCTTCAGCTTCTGGACGTACCCTGTACTGCACCTTCCAGCAAGGCGTACATCCTTCTTTTATTGGGATGGTGGATTCATGATGAGTTAGTCCCACGTCGTATGGGCCCTTGGCCCACAGGTGTTGTGGGAGCTTTTGGAGCATGGTTTCCACGTCGAGGTCCATCTCTGTAGGAGGTGGGGTAGGAGGGACGATACTTTGTCTGGTAACATGCTGCCCCACCCCTGTCGTTGTCCTTTTTAGGGTGCTTATCCGGATCATCTTCCCCCCTTTCTGGCGATGGATCAGGGGGTTCTTGGTAGGTCGCCACTCGCTCTGGATTGCTTCTTTGATCATGGGACCTAGGCTGGAGGCGAAGCGGTTAGGGGCAACACCCAATGTGAGGTGGGGTACTGACCCGGAAACGTCGTACCACTGTTCCAGTTCTTCATCTAGGAGTGCGAGGGCAGCAACTCCTTCTGATCCGATGTAGATGTCTTGGTGGGCGATCTGTATTCGCGTCTCTTCCATGTGTTGGTTCCATTCATCTTGATACAGTTCATCTGGCTGTCTGTGGACCGCCAAGGTGGTGTGAGGGGGATCTGGCGGGGGGTGGAAGCATCCGTGAGCATCAATCCAGGGTTTCCAATTTGCGTAGTCGGTGAGGATGGTTGTGGTCCCTTCGTCGATCTGTTTTATCCAGTAGATGTCGTTGGTCTCTGGGGGGTTTGGTAGTGTGTCGATTACTGGGAAGAACTGGGAGGGTCCTGGTGGGAAGTGTCTTGGGGAATCTCGTCCGCATCTGATGGTAGCTCTGAATTTGAACAGTAGGTCTCGTCCCATGAGGGACACCGGGCAGTCGGGAGAGTAGAGAAAGGAGTGGAGGGAAGGGTCTTCTCCTATTCCCTCTACTCGAAGGGGGGTTGTGTAGGGGAGGTTTTGAGCGACCCCGGAGAGGCCCATAGTGGTGAGGGATCTGGAGGATAGAGGTGGCGTCCTGTCTCCTAGATGTTTTAAGCACGAGCATGTTGCTCCCGTGTCTACCAGGAAACAGACGTCTTCTCCTTCCACTTTTAGGGTGAGGTAGGGATCGTGATCTTCTAAGTTAATTATAACCCCCTCACCGGACCCCTCCGGGGGGTCCTATGCTTCATCTTCGGCCCAGGCTGGGTAGATTCCTGTGCCCGGGTTTTTGCGAGGTTTGGGGCATTCTCGCGAGAAGTGTCCTGTGGCTCCGCAGTTGAAGCAGGTGAGGTCGGTAGACGATCGTCCATTCCCTCGTCCTCGTCCTTTTGTTCCTCCGTGAGGGGTTGTTCTATTGGTTCCTCCTGTGGGGCCTCCTCCTCTTCCTGGGGCTGCTTTGGGCGATGGTGTTACCCCTGGGTCTCCTGGTTGGGCTCCGACTGGCGGGGGGTAACCCCACATTCCTGCTGAAAACCCATACACCATGGGTTGACCGTAGTATTGGGGAATCGGGGTCATGGCTGGAAGCGGGGGTGGTGGCGGAGGAAGGATTACTGGGGGTGTTGGGGTCCCAGATTGTCCTTCCTCTTTCTGAGGGGCAAGTTCCATGGCCATTTGATGGGAAGTCTTGCTGTCTTTGGTTTTTCGGATTTTCTCTTTATCTTGCTGTTCCTTCAACTGGAGTTTGACGAGCTGTAGTCGTAGGGCTGCTCCCTCGTCTTCGGCTTCTTTGGCTTGGTCTTCTTCATATCGTTCTAGGTGGTGCAGGACATGGGCTTCCCAGGCAGGGTGGTCTTTGGTACGTAGCCCAACTGTGTCGTGGAGCTTCTTCTGAACCTCTTGGGGCAAGGTTCGCTCCACTTCTGAGCGAAAGAGAGTGTTGGTTACCCCATGGGGGTGCGATCCATTGATGTCTTCCCAGGTGTCTTCTAGACGTTTCAGGTAGGATGCACCTCCCTCTTTGCCTGGTTTGTAGCGGATCCCGGAGATCCCTCCCCGGGTGCCTCTTGTGGGAAACTGTTCTTTCAGAAGGAGCCACCAATGGTTCCGGAATGGGTCGAACGGCTGTCGATCCGTTAGGTTTGTGGTCCCAGCTCCTCTATCCGCATTGGAGGTGGCCATGGCCCCGGCGCATCGGGTGATGAGGGCTCGGATGTCTCCCATGGCCAATCGGTCTTGGGAGGTTGTTGTCTCTAATTTGCGGATCCAGGCTCCGGCCCCTTCTTTCAAGGGGGGGAGTTGGTCCACTAATGCGCTCATATCTCGATGGGACCAGGGCTGATATCTTCCTCCAATTCTCGTGGCGGATTCCAACAGTGGCATCTGGATCGCGCCCTCTGCGGCCAGCTCTTCTTCTTCTCTCGCTACCATCTCCCAGGCTCTTCGCAGGCAGTCTTCTTCGTCAGAGGAGAGTTGGCGTCCCCCTTCTATGCTATACTGGGTGTTTTCTCCAGGCGGGGTCTCGAACCTCGAGCTGGCTCCCTGGGTTGGTTGGAACCCCCTGGCCCCCCCGGCCCTGGGTAGACTTAGGGTTTTCCTAAGGGGACGAGGGGTGTCGAGGAGGTTGTGTGGGTTTCCAGGGAGGTCTCTCAAACCTATGTCGTAGGGTTGGCCTTTTCTGCTCTGATGGCATCCTTTTTTCCATTTCCCCTGCCTTCACCTGTCACTGGGTACATCGTTTCTTCCTTTTCTTCCTTGATTTCTTTTTCCATGCTCTCCCAGGAATTGGTTCCTTCTTCTGGGTCCACGGGGTTCTTTGTCCTGGGGGCTGGTTGGGGCCCGGGGGAGGGTCCCTCTATGGCCACTCGGGCGGGTCCTTCTGGGGTCGCCCAGGTTACGGCTACCGGGACGAATGCTCTGGCGTCTCCTACCACAATGGCAGGGGCTTGGATGGCGCCGGGCTCTGGTTGCTTCATCTCGGCCTCTGGTCTTGGTCCGTAGTCAGGTCGGGGATCCTTCAGGGATGTAGGGGTCGCTCCCCGGGGGGAGGGGGTTGGCGTAGGGTTAGTGGGGGAGGGGTGTGAGGGTGTAGAATAAGGACGGAGAGGGGAGAGAGAGAGATACAGGGCTGGGGGTTCAGGTTCGGAGGTTGAAAGGCATAGGGAGTCGGGGTCGGTCGGGGGTGTGGCGGTGTAGAGTGAGGGGTATAGGGACGGGGAGGTGTCATGGGGAAGGGGGGGGTAAAAGGGCCGGGGTGTGATGTTGGCAGGGGGGGGGGTACAGGAGATGGGGGGACGCCTCGGGGGGGTAAAAGTTGCTGGGAGGCGCGTAGGGAGGGGGAGTAGGTTTCCCAGGTTCTTGGTAACCTGGATTAAGGGCGGTGGGAAGAGGTGGAGTTGCTGCGTCGGGGGACCCCAGGGTTTCTTTTCCCCCGGGTCTTGGGGTTACAGGATGGGGAGGGGGACGAGGGGTGCCAGGGCGAGGGGCGTCCTCTTCGGGCACTGTGGAGAGGTATGATTCAGCTACAACCCTCCCCTTTCCCAACTGCTTGAGTCTCTTTCGTGTCCTTCTAACAGGACGAGCGGGCCCAGCGTTATCTAAGGCCTTTTGGCACTGGGCCATTCCTCCCTGGATCTGGTGCATCAGCCCTACCAGCTCTGCACGGCCATAGGGGCCTTCACGGGATATCCATCCCTCCTCTATCCATCTTTTCACGTACTTGCTTCGCCTTCTAACCCACTTATCTGCTTCTTTCTTTCCCATCAGTTCCCCTTGTCGGGCCTGTCGCCGACGGAGATGGTCCTCGACCAGTCTAGACTGCTCTGTGGTGGTCAGAGGGGCCTTCATTCTGTCTTTCTTCAGCTTTTTACCTCAGCTAGGTAGCTTTCTGTTCTATCTCACTAAAACCTGTCTTATTCTACTTGCTTGTTCTTTTCTTCTACCGTGTCTACGCCTTCTTCGTGGCGTCGCACACGCACTTCTTATCTGTCCGTCAGTGAGGCCAAAGGGCATACAGGGGAAGTGAAAGGGAGGGAGAGTCAGAGGGTGGGGGAGAATCGGAGAGATCTAGAGAAGGAGGGAGAGAGGTAGAAATAGTGAGTGGGGGCGGGAGAGAGAGGTATGGGGGGAGGTATGAGGGGAGAGTGGGAGGGAGGGAGAGAGGGAGAGAGGTGGATGGGGGTGTGAGGGAGAGTGTGAGGGAGAGGGGGAGGTAAAGAGTGAAGAGAGGGAGAGAGAGAGAGATGAGGGGGTGAGGGAGAGAGGGAGGTAGAGAGGGAGGTGTGTGGGGAGGGTCGGTGAGAGAGATAGGAATGGCTGGGTGAGGGAGTGAGAGAGGGAGAAGGAGAGTGAAGGGTGCGGAGAGAGGCATAAGGGGAGAGTAGGAGGGAGGGTGAGAGAGAGATGGGGGTGTGGGGGGCAGAGGGGAAGGGAGAGAGAACGGTGACAGTGGGGGAGGGAGTGGGGAAGGTGTTGAGAGGGGTGGGGGAGAGAGGGAGAGTAGGGGATGGAGAGTGAAAGGTGAGAGAGGGGGTGCGAGAGGGAAAGATGTAGTGATAGGTATGAGGGGAGAGTGGGAGGGAGAGAGAGAGATAAGTGGGGGTGCGGGCGAGAGAGAGAGAGAGGGAGAGAAAGGGGAAATAGGGGAGGGGAGAGGCAAAGGTGTAGAGAGAGGTGTGAGGGGAGAATGGGAGGGAGAGAGATAGTTGGGGGTGTGAGAGAGCGTGGGAGGGAGAGGGGGAGGTGTATAGAGGGAGAGAGGTGGAGGGAGAGAGGAAGGTGTAGAGTGGGGGAAGTAGGGAAAGTGGGGGGGAGAGGGAGAGTTAGGTGGGGGTCCGGGAGAGTACGGGGGAGAGAGGGAGAAAGGTGAGAGAGGGGGGGGGGGGGAGAGAAAAAGGTGAAGAGAGGGGTGTGAGAGGAGAATGAGGGGGAGAGAGGTAGATGGGGGAGTGAGGGCGAGCACACGGCACACACACACTCTAGCACCAGGGACACCCAGAAGTCCGTGCCCACGCACGGCAAACGACACGGCGCGCGCGGGCCGGTCCAGTGGGTGCACCCGATGCTCAGGCACTCCCAAATACACTCAATGCCCAGACACACACACACACACTCGCCTAGCTCTAGGTGTGCGCTTCCCCTTAGAAGGCAAGGCACGAGCACCCACAGCAAACACACACACCCGCACTACGATTCGGTGACTGACATAATCCACCTATGCACATGTGGCAGACAATCTTAATGCTTACACACCTGCACGGGCAGGTCTGTAGTATGCATTCACACTCAGTTAACCTGCATGGGCGATCACACGCACAGCATATGGTGAAGGCCCTCCCACACCCGCACGTGCATATATGCAACTCTAACTCTCGTTCAGTTAAGTGGAATGCACTCGCGCACGTGCAGCAGGCGCACTTGGCGCGGGAGTGCCCGCCCACACAGGGGCAATCTGAGGACATAGGCACGCTGTTATATAAATAACTCGTTATAAATTCGCCCCTTTTCTCCGGTATCCTTTACAGCCGTCGTTATCTCTACGTGGCTGTCTTTTATCCGAGGGGACCCACACACATTAGTAATCACGTGTTACTTCGGGAACAACCCGTCTTCTCCGCGGCGTTACGCCCACGCCCACGCAACTACGTAACAGCTCTGATCGACGCGCTTTCT